>OX439050.1:23613838-24157797 GCA_949317995.1 Acholoe squamosa
ACAAACACAGGCGTTAGGGATGAAGGAGGGGTGTGTATGTGTATGTAATGGAGGGGGGGGAGTTGTGGAAGTGTTGCTCAACTAATTAGGCAGGTGGAAGGTTTATAAGGAGTGCTTAGCTGCTCAGTGAACATCACTTTCACACTCTACCCAACTGCTGCTTCTACTACTACTACTACTGCTACTGATGCCGTTGCTACTGATGCTGCTGCTCGTGCTACTGCTGCTGTCCCTACTGAAACTGTTGCTGGTGCTGCTGCAGCTGCTGCTGCTCCTGTCACAACTTAAAAAAAGAAGGCGTCGGACCAACTCAAATCTGCCAAGGACTACAACAACAGCTACAACAACGAGTCGATCTTCCCAAGATGTGTACCATGCCTAGACCACCGTGACTTTTGACAGTGCAAAACAGCGGAAAAACTTTATGTCGCTCGCCCATCTGTGTTCAAACTGACGAAAACCACTTCTGTTCCTGAAGTGAAAGACAAAGACCCGTCTTACAGATAAACATACGAGGATAACTTTAAATCTATAGTGGGGGGATTAGCAGTCTTAGGAATGGTGCACAGCATTTTCAACGTCAGATTCACCTCTTAGGAAAGCGATTCATCGCTGGAAGAAATCATAGAATGCCTCAGGGCCATGCATGAGATTCAAGTCTTTGCCTACAGAGTGGCCATTTCTTTTGGTAGACTGTTATGTAACATAGAAGAGGGGGAACCGCCCAAAGTTATTTACTTTCAGGCATCTGCCAGTAACGCGTCCTTGTTCTTCGGCAGCGACAACCATCAAGACCCTTACTTTCTCATGAGAAACGAGCTAGACTTTGAGGACTGCATGGAACACATGAGGAGTCAAGTCAGAGAGGACACGCTTCGACCCTCTACCAAATGGCGCGTTGTCGCTAACGTCAACGCCAACATCACCTTCTTGGGAGCTTCAGCGGGGGACTCATACTGGGTAAATTAATCTTGATCTGTCCAGGTTTAAGGCAGAGAGGCATGATACACTTTCACAGAGGCAAAGAGTAAAAGACCTTATGATGATCATTTGTGTTTCTTTCAATGCCTCTCCTATCACAAATACCACTCTCTGAAACACACAGAAGTACTTTTCCACCAAGCCTATTCAGAGGTGAATGAGAAAACCTTCAAAGGCATAAGCTTAGAGGACTTGAACAGACTAGAGAATCCTTTTGAGGTCGACGTAAGAATCTTTTCTCTCAGATGGTCGGGGGAAAAAAAAAGAGAACTGTCCGAGTGGAGAGAAGCAAACTGTTTTACAGGAAAAACGTTATGACCTCAATCTCTACAATTCTCACATCAGCCTTATAACAAACATGGGTCTGTATGGTCAAATTTACCCCTGCGAGCTATGTCATAAGCTGTTCACTAGCATTTACTCTCTCTCATGGGTGTGAGAAAAATTGCACCAGAGTGAGTTTCAGGTACAAAGGGAGCATCTATAAACCCGCCAAATCTGTTTTCAACTCTTGGAGGAGTCAGGTATGAAAACCCCCTCAAAGTTATTATACCCGTATAAAATGGTCTTTGACTTTGAAAGTTTCTTCGTGAAGAACCACATTCAAGGAAAGGAAGACAACAACACTGTCATCGAAAAAGACCACGTTCTCCTTTCGGCCAGTGTTGCTTTAGATTTCCCCGGTTACACCACGCCAGTGCATTTTGTGCGACATTCTAACAGACACGACCATACCCTGGTGCAGTCAGTGCTAAAACGTATAAACCATTTAGGTCAAAACATAGGTGCTGCAGTGAAAGATGCTTACAGAGAAATACTGGAGGAATTGGATGATGTGATAGAGAGGGAGAAAACATGGAGCAAAAAGCTTGTTAAGTTTTCGACTCAGTGAAAAAAAACGACGTGCGGAGGAACAGTGAAAAGGTGTCAGTCATTGGATTCAACTCGGGAAAATACGACCTGAACATGATAAAGAAAGAGTTTCACTCCTTCTTTTCGAAATGGGACAAGCAGGAAGTGAAAACAATCAAAAGGTGTAACCATTACATAGCGGTTTACACTGAAAACCTCTCAACTACCTGTCTCCAGGCTATTCTTATGCCAACTACCTGAAAGCCTTCCTCAAAGGGAAAGTGGCCAACGTCTATTTCCCCTATGTGTGGATGGACGACGTGTGAAAGTTGGAAAACAAACAACTGCCGCCCAGAACGGCTTTCTATAGTTCTCTGACGGGCACGTGTATATCGCGTGAGAAGTTTAAAACTTGCCAACACGGGTGGTCAGAACACAGGATGCAGTCCATGAGGGACTACTTGGTGTATTACAAAAACTTAGACAAGGCTCCCTTCGTGGAAGCCGTCAATGAATACAGTAAGTTTTTCATAGAGCGAGGTGCAGACATGGTCAGAGACAGCTTGACCTTGCCTGGTCTTACCTTAAAGTTCCTCTTTGAAAATGCTTCTCCTAATGCCACACCATATGTTCTATTGGCTGCACAAGAAAAGGATGTGCAAGATTTGTTGAGAAAGAATCTCGTCGGAGGTCCTTCTATCATATTTCCCAGACACCACAAGAGTGGACAAACTCAAATAAGGGAGAGAAAATACGGGGTGGAAAGCAAGGTGTGCATTAGATACATTGTATCAAAATGTGATTATCAGGACATGGGTGTATCGATGACTGGTGATGATAACTGATCATCATATTAAATATACTGATAACTCTCACTGCATTTGCACAAACAACATGTATGGCTTTAAATATGTTAACGCTTCAAGGTCACCACGTTACATCCCTCCCCTCAACTTTTAAAACTTTAAAGTGTGGGACCATGTCCATTGCATACAGTTTAAAAGTGACTATTAGCAGTAGTGTTGTATAGTTGCTCATAGTCTCTCCTCGCTGTGTTTTGTGACATCTCTCATTATGTTATACTGCAAAGATGGGCATAGGCATGCAGCCATATAAATTGTTTAGATAGCACAGGAAATAAAAGTCTTTTACTCTTGAAAGTCAAGAGTCCTTCCAGGTCTTCAGGGTCTTTAAGGATGCTGGGTGTATAATGCTTCAATGTCTTGTGTATCAGTCCACACAATCCACACGAATAATCATAATACCTATCAGTTCATAGGTTACTATAAGATGATCCATCTATCAGTTCATAGGTTACTATAAGATGATCCACCTATCAGTTCATGGCATGGTTGCTCATGTCTATGCATCACCGACTTACATGACCTTTCCTTGTTAGGGCATCCCTGGTATGATGACCGAAGAAAGGCTCGGATAAATCTTCTTGATAGCCTGTGGTGGCGGCTGGTCAGCCGTCAGTCCCATCTGCTTGCCACTCTTCGCTGCATCACTGACCGAACACACATCACCCGGTGCGGACTGAATACTCCCCGGTGCTGATGTACCAGGCACAGGAGGTTTGGCCTCGACCACAGGTGTGTCACTTCTGGTCCTGGGGTTACAACGTACATACCGCTTGGCCACAAGGACCACAGCCACAACAATGACCACCACTACCGAAATGGAGCTAAGACTAAGACTTACAGTAGAACCCGAATTAAAACTAAATGGATCAGTTTCCAATACGCCTTTTAATGTATTTACATTAATTTCACTTACTCCCTTTAGTGGATTTGGAATATTAATTCTACCCAGTGCTTTAATAGGTTTCAGATGTGTTGTACATATTTATAGGGGCCCCATAAGATAAGGTGTCACGTTCTAATCTTAGATCATATTGCACACTCTCAACGGTCTGGGATGTGAACGACATCAGACTACTCATTGCAACGCAACCCTGGCAAAGGGTGATTACTGTGACAGGAGGAACAGTGTTTACTTCCTCTTGACTGTCAGCACAGACTACCTGGAAGTGCTGCTTCTGACGAGCAACTATTTCCCACTTCTGGTTCCCAATGTATTCGCCTATCGGTAGGCGTACATCAGCAGAAGCATGTACAGAGCAGTACTGCTTCAAGACATTGTTTTTCAGATATAGTCCTAAGACACAGCTCTGAGAGGTCGGTATTGGCCTTGCTGGATTGTCAAACTCGCAATAAGACAATCCCTGCCATGCACATGCTTGAAACACATGGCTGTCCATTATTATGTAATGTGTACGCTCAACATTGACTGCAAACTCCTCAGCCTCAAGCTTGTAGTAAGCTGAGTAATTTGAACCGACAACAGGGATAGGTAAATTGATTACGCTTACCAGCTCTCAACTTTCTCCCCTGACCACTAGAGGTATGCTAGTGACCACTACCACCTTCTGTCCTCTAACTAAGGCAGTACACCTAAGTAACCAATAATACTTCCACAACTCTTGATCAAGCAAATATCACAGTTTAACTGCTCTGGTCTCATGTATTTCTCGGAAGAATACATGTTCAGTTGTGGCTAATACACCTGTGAACAGAGTCAAGAGGACCATAGTAACAACTGTCCCCATTTTTGAGCATCTATAAATAGGTGAATGGGATTCTCTTGATCACAAACATCTCATATAACACAATATGGCTTCCCCAGACTATTAATATTAACCTATTATAGACTTCTATATTCCCTTTTTAAAATTATAATAAGTCTGCGATTAGATTTAATAGTTGCTTAAGGGAGCGACCTTTGTTTGTACAAGAAGCCTACGGCACTTCCCTTCTGAGGTTTCGTCTTCTCCAGGTATCTTCTCTGGGACGTTTCCCTAGATCCACAGATAGTATATCGTCCTCTTGTGCCCTCTTAGTTTCACTTAGAGGGTCACTTGAGATACTTTTATCCCGTTTTTGCTTAGAACCTCCCACCTGTGGCTCTACCACCTCGGCTAAGTCCATGGCCTCAGGTCTCAGGTTGGTTCCATCAGGGCCCTGAGCTATCCAGTCACCCACCTGGGGTGGTGTTGTCATAGGAGCACTCTGCAACCTATGTCTTAACTCTGCGAGGGGGATATCATCTTCAGAGTCGTACCCACACTCCTGAGGAAGAGGCATGTGAGGCTCTCCGTGGCTATCATCCTCACTGTCACTCTCACTGAGCAATACTTGAAGAGTTTGGTTCCAAAAAGCAATAAACACCACTTTGGAAAAAAATGGAGTTAATATGAGAAAACAATAGGTTGGGGTGAGTGAAAAAATGTTGCAAAATCATTTTTTCCATAACAGTCACCAGTTGGCTCCTAGGGCCCACCTAAAATCCACTTTTTTTTCCAAAATGACACAAATCTCACACCTGTTTTGTTCCAAAATGCAATAAATCCACTCAGGCAAACACTGTCATGATATATATGTTCATTAATAACCTTATTTCCATGGATTGAATGATCTATTAATGTCATATCATTGTGTTTTGTAAGTTTTATAACCTTTTTCCCAATAAAAACCAATTTTGCTGGTGAGGAGAGAGGTATATAGATATAAAAGCTATTGTGATGGATTTATTGTCTTTTGGAACAAAAGAGCATGGATTTATTGCGTTTTGGAACAAAACAGGATTTATTGCATTTTGCAAAGAAATATATGAGAAATCACCTTTTGTCTATGAATGAACCATCAGTGTTAAGAAAATACTTCGAAATGTTTCATTTATATCCAAGTAAATGAGAAAAGTCAAATACAGAAAAGAAAACTAACTTTTGTGGGTATTATGTGGATAAAAAAAAAAGAGAAATGTTGGATTTATTGTGTTTTGGAACAAAACAGTTTGTGGATTTATTGCATTTTTGACAAAAATGGGATTAAACCACTTAATATATGCATAAAGGAAGACTCAAGGATTTCAAAACGAAATGTGGAGGTGTTTTATTTATGGTCCCCTAGATAGTGGAACTCACAAAAATGGCCACCCCGTCTTCAATTTTTTGGAATGATAAATGTCTCATTATCTAAAAATACCCAAAATGGATTTGTTGCGTTTTGGAACCAAACTCTTCACTTCCTTCTGAAGTGTTGACTCAAGAGGTGGGACAGCATAATTATGTAGCCTGCCTCCTTGTACCTGGCTCCACCTGAGGAACATTCCATTCCTTGGGGGCCATTTCCAAGTGTTCTACGTGGACCTTTCTAAGGCTCCAGTAAGTTCATTCCTTACCTCGAAGTTCCTTATGATACGAAAATATGGTCGATATTTCATATCTAGCTTCGATGAAGGGTAGAAATTATACACGTAGACCGCGTCGCCTACTTTGAACTGTACTTTCTTTGCCTTGGTCTCACGTCTTTTACGGTTTCTCTCTTGCATCACCTGCTGATTGTACATAACCTCTATGAAGGTCTGGTGCTGCCTTTTAAGTGCTGTCTGGTGATGTTCTTCCCCGAGATACTTACGTCTTGGCATCAGTAGAGTATCCAGGGGCAGGACAGGGCTCCCGGTTGTGGATGAGGTAATAGGGAGAGTACCCAGTGATATCACTCTTACTGACTCTCAGAACCATGAGTACCGATGGCATGAAACTCTCCCACCCTCGAACGTCTCTGCCGAGGGTCTTGGACACCATGTCATTTCAGACCTGATGGATCCTCTCCACTACTCCATTCGAAGCAGTGTGGTACCTGCTGCTCTTCACTCTGCAAATCTTGAGTTCCTTGCAGATCTTCTACACAATGTGGTTGACCATCTCTCATCCGTTATCAGATAACAGGACGAGTGGGCATGTGTGAGCGGGAATAAACCTATATATTAGGACCCTGGCAACAGTTTCCGCCTTTTCTGGCCACCCAGAGTAGGCGTCCACAAAAGTTACGAGGTACTTATTTCCCTCATAACTTGTCTCATATGTACCCGCCATATCCACTGCTACCTTTTCAAGGGAAAAAGATGCCTGGTCCATAGTCTGGAGCTCCCAGGGTTTCGTGCCCTTGACTTGCAGTGTACATACTTGCTGACATAGTCTAAAACGTCAGTGTAAAGGCCCCTCCGGTGGTACTTTTCCCTGACTAGGTTATAAGTACGGTCAGTAATTGATGGCACTTGTCATGCAGGTGACTAGGGATGATAAGCTTCAGAGCTCCATCCCTTTCACTCACCCAGTACAGTTCTCCATCTACAAGAGTGTACTTCAGCAGGTCTTTTGACTTAGGGCCTGCCTTGCTCAGTACATCTCAGATTTTCACTAGTTCATGATCCCTGCCTTGCTCCTCAGGCACAGTTGTGAACTCTGTTTTAGGTACCTGGAGTACCTTGCAACCCACCATGGGAGGGCGTACCTTCTCCCGCTCTACCTTATTCAAGTGCTCTGGAGAACCATAGTAGTCGCTATTAATGACCGCTATCTCAGCACCTGGTGGCCAACTGAGAAAGTTTGCCTGGGTGTTTGTCTTACCTGGCAAGTACTCGATTTCACAGTCAAACTTGCTCACAATCATTACCCACCTTTGGACCTTTTGGTTCTTCTGCAGAAACTCAAGGGGCTTGTTATCCATTTTGAATGTAAATTTAACACCAAAAGGATAATGCCTCATCTTTTGGAGGCCTACACAATGGTGTATGCCTCTTTTTCTACTGTAGCCCACTTCTTTTGCATGCCATTGAGCTTGTGAGATACATATTAGATCACATGCTCCCCTTCTGAAGATGGAGAGTCCTGAGATAGGACTCCTCCTATTGAATTCATGCTAGCACTTTTTAGTGAGATCTGGGTTGTCCTTCAGAGTCTGAAAAGCTGTTTCACAGTCTCGGTCCCATCTGCTTCTTTGTTAGTCTGGTGAGTGGCAGTGCTATCTCTAAGAGATGTTCTATGAATCTGCGGTAGTAACTCACCATACCAATAAATCCACGGACTTCCTTTACGTTAGTTGGAGTTTTCAAATTTTTTTACCACAGCCACCTTTTCTGGATCAGGGGAAATCCCTTCAGGTGCTACTATTTGACCCAGATACCTGATGCAGTCTTTGAAGAACTCACATTTTGATCATTTCATTTTAAGATTAGCCTTTCTCAGCTTATCAAACACGGTGTGCAGGTGTTCCATGTGCAATTCCTTGGTTGCGCTGAAGATGATAACGTCATCCAAGTATGGATGGCAAAACAACTCTAGCCCGGCCAGCACCGTATAGGTGGATTGGTTGGACCTAACGGCATCACTTCGAACCTGAAAATCCCTCTGTGACAAGCAAAGGCTGTTTTGTCCCTATCCTTCTCTTCCAAGCCAACCTACCAATAACCAGCTTGTAGGTCCAGGCACGAGAAGTAGTTCGCCTTACCCAGGGATGATAAGATGTCATCAATTATCAGTAAGGGATAGTTGAACTTGACACTAAGATTATTTAATTTTCTGACGTCTACGCAAAAACGCCTGTCGCCTGTCTTCTTGCGCACCAGAACTACCGGAGAACACCAGGGGCTATGAATTGGTGTTATAATTCCAGCAGACAGTATTCCTGTTACTTGCTTGCCTACTATCTCCCGTTTAAAAAGGGGGACTCGATAGGGCTTCTGGTGGAACGGTTCATGCCCCTGTGTATCAATAGATAGCTTAAGTAGATCAGTCTTACCTAACTCCTTGTCACTACTGGCGAAGATGTCTTTATTTGTCTGGATGAGCTTCTCTGCCAAGTCTGTGCAGTCTACACCACAGTTGATAGAATTACTATCTTTACTACTGTCCCAGGCTTGAGTCTCAAGGTGGTCATCCTCACCTGGTATAGCCTGAGCGATGACACTGCCCTTCTCCAGATTGAAGGGCTTTCCAGTCTCAATGGTTATGATGACTGCACAGCTGCGCTTGGCTTCGACAGTCGCAAGAGCATTTCCCACCATACGCCTGGGTTCCCGACTGATGAACCCCGTGTCTATGGAGGAAATAAAACATGTCCTGTGCCTCTGTTGTGCTCTCACACGAGCAATAACACTGCACTGTGGAGGGACATACACAGGTTCGGTCAACCTCATGAGTGAGCGCATGTACCGCCCCTCACCCAGAGGGACTACCTGTCCTCTCACGACCATCTTCCGCTCTCCAAACTGCACCTCCGCCTAATGGTTAGAAAGAAAATCATACCCTAGTGCTATGGTTGGAGTGACATCTCCAACCACACACACTCTCTGGGTACAGCGTGCTTGTCCCAGCTGAAATGGTATGTCCGCCATACCATGGCATTTGATAGACAAACCCTTCACCCGGGTAAGATCATATTCCGGCTCACACAAGCTATCTAGGCTAACCCCCCATCTGCTTGTAGGCATCCAGGTGTATGAAGGACACATCCGCACCACTGTCCACCAGGGCACGGAATCTCCTCCCACGCACCTGGACCTGGCACGAGCACCTGTGCTGGCTATCTAAAGAGGCAAGCTGTACCCACCTCCGCGGGGCCTCAGTCCAGGGAGGCACGACTAGTTTAACCCCTCCGCTGCTGCATCATCAGATGCAGCATCAGATGGCTCCGCCTTGAGTGGCGTGAACTTCATTCCATCTTTAGGCTTTGACTTACCTTGGGGGGCAATTCTTTTTCAAGTGCCCTGTTTTTTGGCACTTCCAGCACTTTGCAGTGTTCTTCTTGGAAACCTTTGTCACAGATGTGTTTCTTTGGGGCTTTGGCTTATTAGACTTATTCTTAAGCTTGAAACAGTCGCGCTTAATATGACCAGGCTTCCCTCAGTAGAAGCACTTAACCACAGTCCCGCACACCGCCCCTATTTCCATGGGCTCTTCGTCCCTTTCCCCTAGCTTTATTTTAATAAGGGAGTCATGCTCCCTGGTAGCGGTATACATGTACCGCCTTGACTTAGGTTGCCATAGTATTCTTAACTAATGGCCTGGCGATTTTGTGATCGAATCAGGGTTCCCCTAATCGTCATTTGGAAAGGCCTTTTCGGCCTGGTCCAACAGGCACTCGCAAAATACTTGGGGTGTTTCCTTGCCCTGTTTCATTTTACAAAGTTTGACGAGAGCCTGATGCTCATCGCCTGTCTCGCTGAACCGCTCCCCCAGCGTGTTCCAATCGAGCTCATCCTCTGTGGTGTTATCTATAAAGCGTTGCACTAAGTCGCCAAGCCATTCGGACCATTGGATGTTATATAAGCTGCGAACACCTGATTTTTATCCATATTTTCCTTCCCTATTGTTGTTGCAAATTTTTTAATCTGCTTGACCCACCTGTCAAATTCAAAAGGTTTTCCATCATATGTATCAATCACTGCTTTACAATTCTGTAGGGTGACCCCCTGGCCTAAAAGTCCGAGCTGCTCGCTCAGTTTGTTCATAACCTGGCCATTTACATTCTCCCCAGGTGGCCCTGCCTGTGGCTGTTGCTGTACATTATCCCCATCCATGCTGCAAGAATTATAGTGACACACCTTACCCTCCCAGCTCCTTGCCTAGTACTCAGTCCTCCAGGCTGGTAGTGGTGATGACTCCTGGCACAGGCCTGACTCCAGACCAGTGCTGACTCCTGACAAGTGCTGACTCACATGTGACAGAGTCACAGCACACACAGGAAAGTCACAGCAGCACTGAGTAGCTCACAGGAAGTTACCATGCTCAGAAAATCCTCTTTGGCATGCCTCTCTTAAAGTGGCACATGAAAAAGGGATTAGTGGTAACCAAGGTGTACTTAGTGGTGGAATACACATCGGAAAAACCTTTCTCCCCTTTGTGGAAGAAGTGACCACACCTAGAAGAAAGGGGGACAACAACGTCAAGTGCAAAATTCTTTCAGACCTGTATAAACTTCTCGGAAACGGGTCTTATGGTAAAACCATGTGCAACAAGCAAAACTTTCTTCAAACGTGGAACATGTCTCCCACCAAAGCCAAACGGTTAGCTTTACACTGGTCTGTTTAAGAGATGCAAGACATCAGTGCAAACACTGTGGAACTTGCTTGCCTGCCCACCACCACCACCTATGACCTCCCTGTGCAAATAGGGTTCATGGTGTATCAGTACGCCAAAATTAAAAATGCTGGCCTTCTACTATGACTTCCTACTGGAATTCATAGATGAAAGAAACTTTGAAATGTGTGAAATGGACACTCACAGTTTCTATTATGCGTTGAGCACAAAAAGTCTAGAGGAACCAGTCAAACCTGTGAGACGAAGAGATTTCTTCCAAGAGCGTCATAAATGGTTGCCCTCAGAGTCGTGTGACATTACTTATCACCAGGAAAGCAACGTAGAATGTTAAACCCTGGGGTACACTTGGTTCCCTCCGCTGTGTTGTAAACAACGTCTGGCATTCGACAAGAGAACTCCAGGTCTTTTCAAAGTGGAGTGGAAAGCAGACGAGATGATGGCCTTAAACTCCAAATGTTACATAGGAAGTGGAGAAGGGGTAAAAAAAAAATGAGCTGTAAAGGAGTGATTCAAAAACAAAACGAATTAACAGCTGAAGACTACAAAAAGGTTTTCCAAACCGAAAAAAGCACTATGGTGACCAACAAAGGCTTCAGAGTAATAAACCATCAAGTCAGTACTTATTCACAGAACAAACAGGTATTAAGTTATCAGTATATCAAAAGACGTGTGTGTCAAGACGGTGTAAGTACTTTACCCTTGGACATTTGAAAATCTCTCTTTTCTGTTGCACACAGTGAAATCTTATGTGTAAAAGTAGCTGGTTTTGTGAAATTTCCGGGCTGAGAGTGTATGTTAGGCTTAGAAGCTAAGTTTGCATGTCCGATGTAAAGACGTAAGAAACTCATGAATATACAAGAGAAATATCTCAAGTTAAGTAGAGCAAGCCCATAGGTGTAATCTTAGGACCTCTCAGCAACTAATAAAAATATCCCTGTCCATCTCTTTTAGAAGTGATCAGTGCATTTTCCTTTCTTGTTTAAAAGATGTAGGCCTAATTTGTATAACTGCATTGCCAGGTTCTTACTTTTAATTTAACGACCAACACTCAGTATAATACATGCTCTGAAAAATGACTGTTGAGTCTACCAAGACTCCTCGTAAAAAGGGACAGTGAATCATAATCATATTGCAGTAAAAAAAGTGTTGTTTCTACAATGAAGCCCAGATGGCCTAGCCATGGTGCAAGGAATCTCTGTGAAGAACGGATCTCTGGCAACATTTGGACAAGAAATTCTAAGTTATTTTTTTCCAACATTTCTTTTTTTTACATTGTATCTTTTTAGTTCCAGGTTGGCCTCCTCATTTTCATGATTTTACATGGCTACTGAACCTGTATTACCTGTCTCTTAACGTCTAGCTCCCCCTAGTTTTGGTAAGTTTGGATTTGTCATTTTTCTCTTTTTTCAGGTAACTTACTTGATGCTTGGCACCAATATTCTGACCTTTATATTCCCGCTCACTCTGTACTACGACAGATGGTTTATGGTCAGGAAAAGAGAAAAGCAAAGGAGGGAAGACAGAAAAACAGAGGAGTCAGCCGCCAATGTGCAGCAAAATACAACTAAAGTGCCACACAAAACCAGCAAGCTGCGACAGAAGCATGCCATTTCACAACCAAGTGATTCCAATCCACAGCAAAATAACACCAGATTGTAGCCACAACTACCCCAGTGATTTCAAAGTTATCCTTTATACTACACTAATGACTATGCACTGTCCGCTCCACTACGTAGATATACTGAAGAGTGCTTTTTACTCTGCAATGCAGTTGTAGTAGTTATAGATATGAACCTACATACCAGATTTAGATCCTGGTGTAGCTACATATGGTTCTACTGCCTACCTACAGGGGTATTTATAGTCCATTTGCAATTGCAGCCGAGAGTGTGAGGTTTGATGTTATTGCAAGAGATAAAGTGCTGGTTCCACAGGTGTACAATCAGTCGGAATGGTCCTAATTCGACGATTGATAATATATCAGGAGTATAGCACTGATCCGACCGATTCACACTGGTAGAACCAGTGCTGTACCGAACAAAATATAATATGCCGAAACTATCAGAGCACGTATAGAAACTCTATATTGTCCCTGGATATTGGCCTAGAATTCCATGGTTACTGCAATTAAGAACTCTTGATGCCCTCTATTCAGATTTAGGATCACATGGTTGTACTGCTGAAAATGTCTACCAATCAAAAGACTTGCAAAATATTGTGTTTTCTTTCTGTTTATTTGTCAATTTGTTTATTCATTTATCTATTTTCATATTTGTGCACATAGTATCACGGCTGTGTTAATTTTGCAATAATAGAAAGTATTTTGTTAAAGTTATAAGCAATATACCAACATACTATTGATGTGACACAATTGCAAGACACTATCCACAATAGAACAGATATGAATCTAATTAGACATAATGATTTACCTCTTACACATCATGCATAATATTACAAAAAAGACTAGGCAGTCTTGGTGATTTTATAGACCAAAAGGAATCCACCACCTTCACTGTGAAAGTGTGGGATAAGCAGTTTTTCTACTTGTTGCCACAGGCCCTGCGTCTGAAGACTTTCCATATAGGGTTCAAGCTTGTCTTTATACTCCTCAACATTGACATAGGAAGTCTCTGCTATGGTCAGGAACACCAGTCCACCTACAGAAATATTTGCACAAAATATTCAACGATCATTGCAGGAACAGATATTCATTACCACACAGAAGAAAAAAATCTTACTCACTTGAGGCTGGATCCAGGTTCAGGCAATGTCACCAAAGTGAGTATGTGTAGAGGTATCATATTGTACCATATATCCAGGTGTCTTCTGGGGTGGAGGGTGAGTCCAGTCGCTGGGTGTTCCTAAGGTTCTGGATAGGTGGCAGCACCGATCTAGGCCTGTGGGACATCTAGCAACAAACACCAGGGTCCCTATTATAAAGACTGGGTCTCAGCCGCTACGTCAGAGGCCCTCCAGGCCTCCAAGCTTAAAGGTATTCTTTAAATAAGACTAGCTGCCCTACCCTCACCTTCCGGGTAGCCGCTGAGTTATCCTAATAAAACCGTTGGCATACACTCGAATCACTGCCTTGCTTTTTCTTTTCTAATCGTAAGGCCTGAACCACCAAACTGGTAAAACAAACCATTACATTGGTGCCGTGACCAGTTAATTCTGGTGTATAGCCCGGACGTAATAACGTCCGAACGGTTAGTACATGGGTTAGACAACCTCGCGGAAGCTAACCCTGATGGTCAATTAATTGTCCAAAAGAATGGCAATGGGACATTAACTGTCCAAACCCATTCGAACCCACAGGATGTAGATGCTGCATCATGGAGAGAACCCGGACCTCATTATACTCTGGATAGTGAGGAAAATATACCTGACTCTGTATGGAGAGAACAATTCATACAGAGAAGGAGTACCTTAATAGGTCAACAATCACATGTTGACAAATTAAGCAATTCTATGTTCGAGATTGGTGGTAGCACTAACCCAGAACATCCGGCTCCAATACCAAAAAGGGTAAGATTCGGAGAACTACCATATAATGTACCCAGACCAGGTCTGCCTATTTTGGATTACAGCAAAAGATGAAGTGGTTATTGAAAAACTACATCTTGAGGATGATCTTGTTGGTATGCGAGCCAAATTCGAAACCAGGAAGAATGAATATCTGAAAGAACTACAAACAGAAGAGATGAAACTCCAAGAAATGAGAAAAATCATTCAATAAGGAGTACGACAATAGACACACTCGTATTCAAACGTACATTGATACGAACGATCAGCTTTGTCATGATAAGGTCAACTATGAAGCTGATATAAGTCACTATCAGAGTGAGTTAGAAAAATTGAAACTTCAGTGTGATAAACAAGCTGAAGACAATGAAACAATCCGGATGGGTATTATAGCATATAATAAACAACTGGAAGAAGATAGACAGAAACTCACTAATGAGCCACAGGAGGTGCAAAGTACTGCACTGACTTTAGACAAATGTGACACGATCTGCGAAAAGGGGTCTTAGTGCAGGGGGCCCTAAGACCCCTTCTTGCAGTCCATGCCACAAATATGTAGAGGCCGCTTAATTGACTATAGGTAATATAGATCCGAACGTGGTTTCTACAATGTTAGCAAATATGGGTCAATCCGTTACACCCATCAGGTATAATCCATTTGTTACTGATAGGGCAGATAAGAATGTAATTTCTGGTATCTATAAGAAACCAGATCATTCTGCATCTGGGGGAGTGGTTGATTCGAACAGTATAACTGTACAAGTCGGCTCAAGCCAAACCCCCATAAGTAGTGCTCCAATACCAAATGTTCCTAAACAGGACCTGGTAGGGTATACGTCCAGTCAGACCTGAGGTCTCTCTGGAGAATCGGGAAATGAGAAGGTTTCTTGCTCAATGGACCGAGCTTGAAGTCCAGAAGGGCGTGTTATACCGTTGAAAGCCATGTAATAATTGTGAGAGACTCATACAAGTGGTTATACCACATGCAATGAGGCATGACATCATGTATTATTGTCATGGCCATCGGACCAGTGGTCATTTTTGAAGGAAACGCTCATTAGCAAGACTTTCTAAAAAATACTATTGGCCCGGCATGTCACGAGACTTGCAAAGATGGGTAACCACCTGTCCGGATTGCTGTAAAAACAAACCCGGACTCGGGATGGGTAAACTTCCCCTATCTCAGGAACTTTTCAGAGTAAGATTCGCTCGAACCGGAGTAGATATCATTAATGGATTCAACACAACCGCTAATGATAATACCTGTATGATGGTAGTGTGTAATTACTATACGAAGTATACTAAAGTTTTCCCGCTACCGGATCACAAAGCAGTCACCTGTGCCGAAGCCTTTGTAAAAGGTCAGGTACTGACCTTTGGTGTACCACTTATGCTACACAGTGACCAAGGTAGAGAGTTCGAATCGAATCTCTGGCAAAGAATGTGCGAATACCTAGCCATTTGCAAAACTAGGAACAATCCATATCGACCTCAGAGTGATGGATTGGTTGAAAGGTTCAATAGAACCCTCATCCAGGTCCTTAAGTCACTTGTAAATGAGAACATGGATGACTGGGATGAGCAGTGCCATTTCGTGACACATGCTTATAACAGTACGGCACATTCGAGTACTTATTGTACTCCTAACCTGTTAGTGTTTGGAGAGGATTTAATAATGCCTGCAGATTTGGTATTCGGAGTTGTAGGTATGGATCCGGAACTACCTTGCCATGTAGTTTTCGTTGAATGTTTACGGGATAGATTCAAAAAAAGCACATGAATCTGTCCAGATTGATTTAGAGAAAAGTGCCAAATCGCAGAAAGTAGGTTATGATATAGATTTGAAAACTCGAAAATGGTCTGGGAGGGAGACCTCCACAGAAATGTATGGTGAAGGATTCGATAAGATTCTGAATCTGAATCGAATAGTGAACCAGGAGAAGAACCCGATACCGAAGAGAGGCAGGGGTAGGGCTAGGAAGGTGTCTAAATCAGTACTGCCAACGCTAATACAGACTAAGCGTGGTAGTGTTAAAAAAGTCTCGGCAGGTGTAGACAAGAAGAGGAGGAAGGGTGTTGCGAAGGCCAAGAAACACCTAGAGAAGGCTCCTCGAGTTGTCAGGTCCAAAAAGGAACTATCCAAGGAAGGGGTAGTCGTCCGCCGCAGCCCTCGACTTGCCTAGAGGACTGCAGTGACCTAACCTGTAAACACAACGAGTGAAATGTTTTACATTTAAAATGGAACGGATAACAACTGACCCGAAAGGTCTAATTGCCATCGCTGTATGATGTACCAGTGGGTAGTGGACAGATAATCCGGTGGGTTTGCTTAAGCTTTCCATAAAACTCCACTTAAAATCCCTAGACGAGCCAACAGCATGGGCGATAATTACCTGAAAACATTCAGTTGACATCATCGCGTCCAGTCTTGACTGACCTCTCGTGACCCCGCTCGCAAGCGTAGAAATGACGTCACAGAACCAAGCGTGTCACCATATTGTTTTTAGTGGAAGTCGAGGCGGACAAGCTATTGTCTGTCCGCAGATTCTCTACTAAAGAACAGTTTGCACAACCCACAGAGTCGGTTCTCAGGAAGGCGGCTCCGCTCTTTGTTGGCCCCCTGACACCGTTAAGTCGGGAAAGGAGTTGTCAGACTCCCGAGTAGATTCTTCCAGTCATGGCTAAGGAATCCGTAACTGTAGCCAAGCTATCCGGTGACCCAGATAAGCTGACTCCGACATCAGATGCTTTCCCGGAAGCATTATCACCTGTAACACAGGCGGACAATGACCTGATGGAGGTGGATGAAACCACTGATCTGTCATTCGAGGACAAGTAGGCTTCATTCTTTTTGAATGAGCCAGAAAAGCCAGTTTCACCACTTCCTGACGAAGGATCTGGAGACGCTTCGAAGCCAGTTGAAGTGATGCAAAGTGCCACCGGATCTGACACTACCCAGGTAGATGGATCCAAGGACCGTGAAGAAATGGATAGGGAACCCATTCAGGATAACCCTTTTCCAGCTTACTACGATGGGAGGTATCTGTATGTCCATCCGGAACTACAGGTACAGAGTGTGGACTCTGAAGGAACCCCAATTAAATTGGACCTTCAAGTACACCAGGCTATCGAGGATGTGATACACCCGCTCCAACTCGAGAGGACGCCACTGGAGTGGCTTAAGAACTGGACCTGGTTCCAGCAAGGACTCATGGTGGATATATCCTTCCAGGAGTCAGTGTACGCTGCAAACATAGCCTTCGATCTGGGAGCCTATCCCAAGCCCGATAAGTCTCAGTGGCATGTGACACGTGAAATTGTCAACTGGGTGGGTTGTGTCTCGGATTCCTGAGGTCAAACATATCCCCACCCGAGAACCATCCAACACGACCTCCATACCATGAGGGAGTTCCGGGAGGCCGCTTCTAAATTCGAGAAGTGGGACGATGGCTACTACATAGTAGAAGCCGAGATCACCCAGTCAGGAACTCTTCCCTCCTAGAATTGGACCGCTATGCAGCTCTCCATATGATAATCCAACGTCTTATGGCAGCTGAAGATGAAGCTCGACATAAAACGAGAGATGAGGAGACGGAATTGAAGGCAAGTGCCCCTCCAATTCCCGATCTGAGACTAGATGCTAGAGGATAGGATACTCCTAAATCTGTCTCTAGTGTTACTACCGGAAAACCTGCGGATCCGGAAACCCCAAGCACCTGGGGTGAGGCTTCTTCCTCTGGAAAGGCCAAACCTGAAGCTAAGGATCTGGACCTGGATCTGGCAACTTTCCAAGAACAGGAGGTCTGCCTCAAGTCGACTTAAGAATCTGCCCGATTCTGCCAAAGCCGAACAGAAACTCAGTACAAAGGGTGCTAGCAGTTCGGGTGCCGCCATGGAGGTGGACTCATCCAATGAGGATTCCTCAGTAGAGTATGATGAGAAAAGTGTCCCATCTACTCAGACAGAAGCAGAGCTTTGGTCAAACGCTATATCAGGTTTCGAGACCCGAGGGCCAACCTGCTTCCAGGACTGTGCGTATGGAGTGAAGAAAGACGGCTCCACCCTGTACGCTTGTCCCGATCCTATCAATAAGAATGGGGAATCAGACGACAAATATTGGATGCATCTTACAGACGAGGATCCTAATCCGAGCAAGGCCTATCGCAAGAAGTGGCTCATGCTTAACTATGCGGAAGGGTATTATACCTATACCCAGAGGCGGAATGGGCACTCGAGAAGTGGTACAGTGACCCTCAAAAGTCCTCTATCTGCCAGGATGCCAGTGATGTTTTGGTCCGCACCTCGAGTACTTCAGCCCGGTTCCAGAGACATCTGGTAGAAACGCACTTTCACCATCGCCCGGTTTACATCTGTGACCCGTGTTATGGTAAGAAAGGGAAGAAATGCACTACAAAGGTGACTTTCAACCGGCGTTGCGATCTGGCAAGACACCAGAAGAAGGGACATGCAGAAGGTCTTGATACAGCTTGCAAACGGATCATGGAGCTGCATCAGGAACTCATGAAGGAGTTTGATAGTTTAAGTGCGGATGCTTAGACAAAGATCCGACCGGGGGACCAAGTCCTCTGTGAGGTTCCGAAATCCAAGGATTCGAAACTACAAGCAAAGATTGTCCTGACTCCCGGATAGGGCAAACTGGATATGCATGAGAGCCTATGGCAGAAGTGCGAGGAGTCAGGCAAGGATGGTAAAAGAGCCCGGGAGAGAATTAGAAGAGACCAGAGCCAGGGTGGACCCGCTAATGGTCAGGGTAAACCCAACACCCAGCCCAGGGCGGATGATCGTTTCAGATCCCCCCTGGCACATCACCCACACGAGCTCAGCCAGAGTACTCTTGTCTTCAAGAAACCTGGCACTGCCGGCTATGCAAGAGCAGCAGCTTAACAGGGTAAACTAGATAAAGATAGTTTCCCGTCAATGTCCCAAGGTCCTGGACCCGGGAGCCAGACCTTGGTCATTGGAAAAGGGGGTCGCCTTGTACCCAAAAAGGCCCCAGCACCTGCCGCTGCCGGATCCGCAGGTGTCGTATCTCCTCAGCAGGTGTTGACCACCCCTGAACAGGTACAATTGTATCTGGAGATGGGGATGAAGCAAAACCCGCCACCCGGATACTGTGTCCCTATGGCACCTTCGGGTACGTCCAGAAGCCCAACATCGGGAAATGTCGTTCCTGTAGTAGTGTAGGGGCCGGCATCGTTGTATATATATTAGTGTGCTTCATTCGAGAGACGTGCTCGTGTGGTACTCGTTCCTTTTATGCCAACCAGGTGTCGCTTCGCGATACCCATTTGGTACAAGAGGGGGCAGCACCATGCCTCGCGTCCAGCTTCTACTAAGAAGCCAGATGATCAGCAGAAGGGGACTGGACATGGTCCAGTCCAGACGTGTGTTTTGATCTCATAAATAAAAGCCTATCCGAGCGGTAGGAAGTCTGGGGCTTTGCCCAACCCGAACTACTTGTGTTGTGTTGGTATCTCTAGTGATAAGCGAGCCAAAGAGCCACCCAATATATAAGTCGAAACGAACCGTTACACTGGTGCAGTGACCAGTTGGTTCGGGGGTGGAGCGCGGCCAAACAAGCCACAGGCAACCTGGGCTAGAGGGATTCGAAGAGGATGACTACACATCCCAGAACCTGCTGTTAGACTAGAAACCGGGTCAACAGCATGTGTATAACCCGGAAGGTGTCCAGACAGTTTTCTCGACACCGGGTCTAACAGACGATCCCACCAGAATTGGAGATGGGATCGTTAAACTGTATCCAAGTACACCTAGACAGGTTGCTTCGGATAAGGAGGTATTAAGCGGGTTGGTTAAACCTGCCAGGTTAGACTTGAGTGATTGGTCCCAAGTTCTAACTAGTAGGCGCTAGCTCGGACCTAACATCCCAGCTAGCGCATCGGGTATTTTGGTAACCCCTAAGGCTCAAAGTCCAATCCAGCGGACGGAGATGCCTACGAGGGGTGAAGTGAATGGGGCGGTCCGACCAACTCGGGTGGCCCCATTGATGACATTGTCAGATCACGAGAGCGATGATGAAAGGGATGGAGAAGATCCAAAAGGATCTACTAGCGCCAAGAGAGATAGCACCCGAGAGACAATACCGAGGAGCTCGGAAATGTATTCTCTGGGGCTATCCCTAGACGAAGGCTTATCTGACTCCGTGTTCAATCTGGGGGGCAGCCGTAAGTCAAGGTATGGACGTCGGATGGGCCCCGGGTATAAGACAACCGCGGCTTATTTAAAAGCCAAAGAAAAGGTAGAGCAACAAGCTAAGAGACAGCATGAACAATTCATAGACGAGACAAAAAAAACGGATTAGAAAACTTTGTTCTATCGAACAGGAGGCGATCCTAAAGGAATCAGACCTCAAGTATCGTTTGTCATCTCTAGCCCACCGGTTGGAGTTGAAAGAAAAGGACGAGAAGGAAAGAGAGAGTAAATTGGCTGACCTAGAAAGGGAGGAAGCCAATATGCGAAGGGCGGTTGACAACGCTAGAGCCAAGGAAGTCGCTAAGGCTCGGGATGTAAATAAATTGCAGTCCAAGTTGCATGCTATGGAGGAGAAGTTGAAAAGACTTCAACTCCGTAAAGCGGAGACAGAAGCTAAGTTGGTCGCGGAGCAAGACGAGATCCTTAAGGAGACCACCAAGTACCAAAGGTCTCAGAAAGAAAAAGGTGAGAAGTATCGTCTATTGAAGAACGGAACCGAGCTGTGGCAGACAATGAGAAGATCCAATCCTAGATTTTATCGGAGAATGCTCAGTTAAGAGAAGAACAGAGGAACTGACGTGGCAACCTTAACAATAAATAAGTCCGCTATGGAAAGCTACTTGCAGGAACAGGAGCATGCGGACGCACCGCCAAGAAGTAAGGATCAAAATCCAGACTCTACTGTCTCCTGTTTGACTCCTAAGCATCCGACAGGGGGCGTACAACCCGTTTGTAAATGACAAACCTCTCGAAATGTTGATCAAGGGGGTGTCTACGTCAGAACCCAAGATCAGAATGGCCGGACCAGTAGAGTTCGCATCAGTGAAGTTCCGATAGTCCATAATTTGGACCCGGACTACATACCAAGAGACTGTTCCGACACTAGTGCCGAAACAAGGGGATTCCACATACACATGGATCAAACAGATAATGTTGGGCTGGATGCAGGTAATCCTGGCAACCAGCAAAATTCTCAAAGTGGCAGTAGCCAGCAAGGACAGGCTGGCCAGGCGCCTAATGACAGTGGTCAAGGAGGTCAGCCAATATGAACGGGCATGGGGGTGATGGTGCTTCGGGTACCAACCCCAATGCAGGGAGTGGAGGTTATACGAGTACCAATGGTTCGCAATGGACGTATACCCAACCACCACAACCACCACCGAACAACACCAGCTTCGGCGGTTTGGGAGGCAATCGAACCTTGAATGAAACCAAGGCGATTGAATGGAGCAAACAACAATGCAGTAGATTGATGTATGCCCACAATTCAGCCCGAAGGGTTGCCGTCATTCCTAAGGAATACGACGGTACTCGGCCATGGAAAGAATGGTTTGAAGATTTCATCGCCGTGATGAATTGTAATGGATGGACCCCATACAAGGCTAAGCCTTTCAACAAGGTTTTCAACAAGCAAAAGGATGCTAAAACGCCATCCGAAGCCTGGGGCGAAGCTAAAGCTAACAGCAAAGCTTATAAGCCCACTGATAGCGCTGACAAAGCGAGGGATCAATCTCCAGATATGACCAAAATGATGGAAGAAATGTGTAAGAACAGATGCACTACAAGCCAGTCGGTCAAGACCCAGAGTGGATCGCCAAACGGTTAAGTGTTTTAGGTGCCAAAAGATTGGGCACTATTCCTCTGAATGTACCGCTGCAAAGCCGGTAATGGCGGCTTATTATGAAGCCGAAGCCGAAACCGAGAAAAGCCATAATGACACGGAAGCTCCCGACGTAGGGGAAAATTAGTGGAGGATTCAGATTGAATCTTGGTGATTCGGGAGACTTTCAACAGTTTACCAGTAACCCATCCCCGCTGGGAGGGAGACGGTGGTATGTACCTATATCTGTGGAAGGCTGGGTGGGAGAATTCTTAGTGGATACTGGAGCTAGCTATTCCTGTGTGTCTAAAAGATTCTTCGATTCGGGGGTAAATGCTTGCAAGGCCGACGGAAGCAGTATGAGGACTTTTGGTAGGACGTTTATGCCTATCCGAATAGGAAGCAAAGAATTCGTTCTTTCGCCAACTATTGCAGAGGTTAGCGATGACAGAATCCTCAGATTGGACTTTGCAAGCTTATACGGGGCCGTGTTGGACCCACGGGATGGTATGATGGTAGGAAAAGTGCCACACCTGATAAGTTGACATGGTCCAATGTAGTACATGAACTAAAAGAGTATTTTGCTACTCAAGACAATATTATCTCCAGAACTGCACTCCGTGCACAAGAGATGGATGAACCTGCAATGTATCTCAGAAAAGCGTGTAATGCCCAATGCCTAAAGGACGACACCTTATTTAAAATATTCATCCAAGGCATGAGGCCCTGGATCTCTGTAGCTCTTGAAAACAAGAAAATAGACTCTTTTAACCAAGCCCTAGACCTAGCCTTAGAGGTTGAGACCCAAGAAAGATCTAGGAAAACAAGGGATGCAGAGTCTAACCCACAGCCTACTAAGAAAAAGGTCCAGGAAATCACCACTAGTTCAGATGAAGATGTTAACCTAATGTCTAGTGCCCATGTAAGGCAACAGGAAGCTAAGGCTGCATCCAAAGACCCTACCGGTAGATATAGAGGAAATAGTTATGACCCCAACTACTGCTCCAGTAGAGGTAGAGGTAGAGGGGGTAACAGCAACAACCGGGGGGGTCACAACAGTAGAAAAGACAAAAACTCATCCAACTCCAACAATGGTAACTCTTCATACAGTGATAGGAGAGACAGAACCCCAAGTAATGGCAGATCCTATGATAACCAAGGATCCAACAGTAGGAGCCATAGTCCACATAGGAACTACAACAATGGATCCTACAACAACAATGGTGCCTACAACAATCAGGGATCCAACAACTCTGGATCCTACAACAATTAGGGTTCTAATAACTCTGGGCAATACAGCAACTCTGGTCAATATAACCAGGGTTCCAACTCACATCAGGAGGATCACAAACCCAACACAAGAGGTTACCAGGGGAACCAACACAGTAACCCCCAAATACCACCCCACGTGATGGATCAAATCTCCAAGCTCCTGGTGGCAAGCATCGCAACCGCCCCACAGAACCAGGAAAACTAGGATGTCACAGTGCCGATGGGCCAGTGCACTGTGACACCCCAAATACAAACAATCAATCAGGATTAACAAAGATCCAACCAGAGACAATTGCTAGTGCCAATCTACCATCTAACAGACAGAGACGTCCATCAGTGATACACATCACCCCACCAGATTCATCATCTAAGGATACAGGTGAGAGTACCAAACTTTCTATTGTACTTCTTCAAAATGGCTGTATCAATGCAAATCTATATGATGTTTCAGATGTACAATGTTTGGTTGATACAGGTGCTACTATCACCTGTGTCAGACAATCATTCCTCATGGATCTCCAAAAGAGATTCCATATCCAACTGAGGAAATCAAAAATCAACATCCATTTGGCAGATGGATCGGTGTGTCATGTTAGACATTCAGCTATGCTGAACTTTAGAATCCAAGGTGTCAGATTCCAATACCAATTTGCTGTAATACCCAACCTCACACAGCCCGTTGTACTCGGCACAGATTTCTTAAGCACTACAAAATCTCAAATTGAATTTAATGTTGATCCTGAACAAATTCTCAAACCCATTAGGGCAGTGAGGGATTTTACAATCCCTCCATTCTCTGAACTTGCAGTATTGGGTAAAGTCACATCTACTCAATCACTGCAAGGCAAAACTGGAGTAGTAGATAACCTCCAAAGAAATAACAATGCCCCATATCTAGTTCAAAGGGCAGCAGTAACCCCCAGGGAAAATAACAAACATCCCCTAGTGTTACTCAACACCAGCAGGCGCCCACATAAAATCAAAAAGGGTGCCATCATAGCTCTATTTCAGGAAGTCAAGGAATCTGATTTAGAAAAACCTCAACAGGTGCCAGACACTACCCCGCACGCTGATCAATCCATCTCAGCCATACGGCCTGAGGATGGAACTCAATTCAGCGACACAGACTCAGACTGTGAGTCCACATATGCTGACCCTGAACCCAACTCAATCAGACTCTCTGAAATAGCTGCTATACATAGTGAGGCACATGACCTCGAGCCAGAATTGGAAGAGAATGTTCCACCAAAATCTGTGCTCACATCCAAAGATCAGCATGATAGATTAGAATCACTGCTGACCAAGTATGATGATATATTTGTAGGAAAAGATGGAGACATTGGTGCTACACACCTGTATACCCACTCAATACATGTAAAACCTGAGGCAGTACCATGTCATTTCCTACCATATAGACAAACAACAGAAAAACAGGCCGCAATAGGGGAAGAGTGTGAAAGGCTAGTACAACAGGGCATTCTGAGAGAATGTGCTGAGGGCCCCTGGGCTTCCAGATCCTTTTTAGTACAAAAATCATCGGGAGGCCATAGGCTCGTCACAGATTTTCGTTATTTGAACCAAAACACGATAAATCAAGCCTTATCTACACCCCGGGCCGATGACACTCTAGACATGATAGGGTCACTCAGACCAAGAGTATTCAGTAAGCTAGATGCCCAACAGGGATTTTTTCAAATTCCTATAAGACAGGAGGACCCGCATAAAACCGCATTCATAGCGAATGACAAAAAATATGTCTACGAAAGGATGCCAATGGGTTTAGCGACCGCAGCTGCAGGATTCTGCCATCTAGTCACATTAATTCTGAACAAACTCAAATACAAATGTGCCCTACCATACCTAGATGACATATTGGTATTATCACCATCAATCGAACAACACTTCCATGACCTGGAAGATGTGTTCAACAGCTTAAGAGTCGGTAAACTCAAACTGAAGAAATCAAAATGTGAATTCTTCATAGACAGAATAGACTTCTTGGGAATGAGAGTCACACCCAAGGGACTGCAACCATCTCCCACAAAGGTGGAATCAATCAAAACCTTCCCAACACCAAAATCAGTCAAAAATGTCAGATCCTTCACAGGCCTATGCCAATACTTCAAAAAGTTTATCAAAGGTTATGCCCAAATTGCTAGACCATTGTATGATCTACAGACACATCTCAAAGCATTTGTCTGGACAGAGGATGCAGATAATGCCTTCAAAACATTAAAGCATGCCCTCTGTACCAATGCTCTTCTCAGATACCCAAACTATGAGAAAGAGTTCAGTTTGGCAACTGATGCTTCCAATGTGAGTTTAGGAGCTGTACTCTCACAGAGAGATAATGAAGGAGTACTCAGACCAGTAGCCTTTGCAGGTAGAACCCTCTCCAAACATGAGAGAAATTACAATACCACAGAGAGAGAACTACTGGGAGTAGTGTATGGAGTATTACATTTCAGACACTATCTAGAGACTAGACATTTCCAATTATACACGGACCATGCAGCCCTAATCCCACTATTAACCAATACAGGACTCACACATAGATGGGCCAGATGGGCTCTAGACATACAGCAATTTTCATTCACCATCCAACATGTGAAAGGTGATGATAACATACCACCAGATGCTATGTCTAGAAGAGAATACCCAGATTCTGGACCCATGACTAACCCTCCACCCCCACCAAGGAGAGTTAGAGCAGCCAGTAGAACCAAGTTTGCAAAGGTAACAAAGAAGGTACCATTCAAAAGGGATGATCCACCCAACACCATTGACAGGCCAGAGACACCCATTAGGGGTATCTTGAAGCAATCTACACATTATGTGTTTTGCCACTGTGAGAGAGAATACTCACAACTCTTTCCAGATAATGACTTCGAGCCTATTGAATTCTCATCACTCAATCAGATGGTGAAGGCAACTCCTAAGGAGCCACCCTTCACCCCACCTGACTCAGATGATGAAGATTCAGAAGACACAATATATGCTATTACTCAAGCAACTTCCAAATCAGTCAGATTCCTTGAATCAATGCAGGGAGAGGAAACATCAAACCATTTGTGTCCTATGACCACACGCTCAAAGACTAGAGAAATGATTCAGGAGGGCACACCAAAACCCCCCACACAATCACAAACTATTCTAAATGAGAAAAAGGTCACAGGAAACAAACCTACCAAAACCCCACCTGCCAGGAAAAATGTCACAAAAGACACTGCATCTACTAAGTCAAAGAACTCTGAGACAAAGAAGAATGACAAAAAGCAAATTGTGCCTTTAAAGAAAAAGGTTGCCACTCCCATCAAGGCGAGAATAGGCCCTCCAAAGGAGCCTACACACCAAAACAAGAGTGACACACCCCAACAAAAGGCACAAGATAGGCCAATAGTCGATGAAAAAGAAAAAGAAAGAGACAGAATAAAACAACATGTGCTAGATATAAATCAATTACTGGATCAGATTCCCGACACATCCATCTCAGGTACAAACCTTGGCTTGGAACAAAGGAAGGACAAGGAACTATTGCCCCTCATACAATATCTTGAGGATGGGACCTTGCCTGCACCAAAAGCACAAGAAAACAGAATCATCAACCAAGGCCAGACATACACCTTGGTAAATGGTACATTAGTCCATATATGCCCCATAAATTGGAGAAAAACCAATACTGTACCACTTCAAATTGTTATACCACAGCAATGGGTAACAAGTACACTACAGTATTTCCATGACTCACCTACTGGCGGCCATCTTGGTTCAAGTAGGATGCTGTCAGCACTCCGACCTAGGGTATATTGGAAGTCTATGCTAGCAGACACAACAAAATATGTTTCCACCTGCCACACATGCCTCACAGCAAAAAGGCAAGTACACTCACACAAAACACCAATGACAGTGAGAGAGTACATGGCTTCACCAATGAAGTTCCTAAACCTTGACGCGGTGGGACCACTTCCCACAACTGCCAGGGGAAACAAACATATAAAAGTCTGCATAGATTATGCTACCAGATATGCAACAGCTTGGGCTACTACTGACTTAAAAGCTGAAACAACAGCAGGAGAGTTCTACAAGAATATAATTTGTCATCATGGAACACCAGCCACTCTTCAAACAGACAATGGAACATGTTATACAGGTGCAAAGTTCACAAAGTTAACTAAACACCTCAAGATCAAACATAAATTCTCCTCACCATACAGGCCACAATCAAATGGGCTTGTAGAGAGATTCAATGCTAGCATTGGCACAGCGCTCAGAGCATTCTGCTCAAAGCACCAAAACAATTGGGATTCATTTATTGAACCCATAACCTTTGCATTAAATAACACAGAATCCCAAACCACAGGATTCACCCCTTTCTTCCTACTCCATGGAAGAAACCCAGCCACCCCAATGGACTTAGGGCTGGGAATACAGGAAGACATATCCACCGTAGCAGACCATGTAGCTAACATGATAACAAATCAAGATACCTCTAGGAGGAAAGCTATAGAAAGGGTCGCCAAGCTACAAAAGGAAAGAAAGGATAGATATGATAAGAAACTTACACCACAGGAAATCAAGGTCACCGACATGGTGTACCTCAACATACCAAGAATCCTGACCAACACAGAGTGTAAGAAGCTTCAACCCCTTTTTATGGGACCATATGTTGTAGTAGATAGACCTAGTTTGACAAGTGCCAAACTCAAAAACTTGGACACCAATCTATTGGTGGCCAGACCGGTGCACATAGACAGACTGAAAAAGGTTGTGGCTGTCAGGAACAATGAATTTGCACACAGGCTTATTCCACATGAAGCCAAATACTACAACAAAATTGTAAGGAACAAAAATGATATCACCCTTACAAGAGAAACCACAGGTATAGGCCCTATCAAGCCTAGGCCTGCACACCACATACTAAGAAAAACATCTAGGTGTGGTGCAGTTTCAAGAAATTAGAAACATATTGAGATACCTAAAAGAACATAAGATTTTCAAAATTTATTACGAATTCTCTTCATCCACACATAGGCATGTGTGACTGATAATGAATTACTTATATATATAAAGCCAATCAAATTTGTAAACATATCAGTAGGTTATTGCCACTGAATGGTCAAAGACTGGGACCCTCCAAGTAAAGCAGACATGAAGTCTAAGAAGAGTAAGGGTGACACAATGGAGTGTCTAAAGCCTAATCCCCACATGAAAGAGCGCGCTATGCCAACATAGCAGTCTATAGAGATCAATTGACCTTATAAGCTACCCTCAGACAACTGTCTAGACAGTCATGAATGGCTGTCCTGGATGACAGGAGGAGCTAATTACCAGTACACAGACTACACAATAGACCCCCACAGTTGCAGACACTAGAGATCAATGCATGGACTCCAGAGAAACAATACCAGGCCCACAATGGATGTGGGTAGGGTAGGCTACATAAGAAGCACTGTGGACCATAGCCCACCATCAGTCTTCATCCAGCTGCAGTCTGGAACACAAGTCTACAGGACCCCACTTGGGAATTAGCCAGCCCACTTCTCCATTAGGAGAGACTGCACTAGGATAAAGAACACACCTACTTCACCTTCAACCTGACCTTACCATCTATTGGTCAATCTCTATAGACTCACCGGACATATTGCCAAGACAGCTCAATCTTGCAAAGGTACAGTTTGAACCACTTCATTTAAAGTGTTACACCATACACTTAGACTTTACCAGCACCAAATTACTACAAATTTGACAAGACTTTAAACAGCAAAATTTGCTTTACACAAGCACCATGGGAAGACTGAGAGTTGCACCCATACTGCTAACTGTGCTGTTATTATTATATATTATAGAACCACTTACTGCAGGATATACACCTGTGGTGAGACAAAACATAGGAGTAGTATTCAAACCTAGCCCTCAACCATTGGTCAATGGTCATACAACCACGACACTGTTGTTAGCTATCCCCTACAAGATACCTCGGGCACCCGTTACCCAAGGATCCATAAGGGATAGAATACTCCAATTGACCACTCCTACTCTACAAGATCATACCTCTGGTCAAATTATCCAACAATCCAAGGAGCTTGACACCTTGCTGGAAATTGCAGACAAGGAGATAAATGAAACATTAGCCTCCATCAAATTGTTCTTATCCAACCCCATAAACACATTGGACAAGGCCAAAAAAGAGGCCATACTGGGTTTTCTAGCACCCCTGTTTCGCGGTGTGCTAGGTCTAGCCACAGTAGAAGATGTAAACCAAGTAATGGGACAGCTCAAGAACATAGATGAAATACTAAGAAAAATTTGCTAAACAAGATCAGGAAGCAGCAAGTCTCATTGAAAAGATCACAGACAGACAAGATAAGTTTATTAAAGCATACATCCAAGATAAGAAGGTACTGGACAGCACAATCAACACCATAGGTAACACCGTCAACCTATGGGCCTCTAACATGTCCAGGTCACTTGACTCATATTCAAGGCACGAGAAAACTCAAAGGGAAAAAATGCAAGTATTAAATGATGCATTAATCATCATAGCAGCAAGAATGAATACAGTTCAATCACTGCAAAGAACAAATGCAGCCCTGAGGATGGTATCATCAGGAATCCTGACCCCTGATATAGTACCACCCTCAGACCTTGCTAGATACTTAATTGACATTAATAACAAACTTAGGATTACACACCCTGGAGCACAAGTTGCAATAAATGACTTAGATTTCTATTATTCACAGAAGCTGACCTCGTACACTTACTCAGCTCACCATATATATATTCATCTGGACATTATAATTCAATCTACCACCTCTACCTTCAAACTGTACCAAATGATTACATCACCCATGACTATAGACACACAGGAGACCCCCACCAGAGGAGTCACCAGATTGCAAACCTTAACTGAGTTTCTAGCAGTATCTTACGACGAATCATTATTCATCGAATTGGACTCAGCAGATATGCAGGCATGTGAAGGTACTACAGTAAAGGTATGCAGAGATGTAAATGGTAGAATTTATAAGCACAGGCCTACATGCCCTGTAGCCATTTTTTACTAACCAGGCTCAACAGATCAAGGAACATTGCAAGTTTACAGTTTCACCACTGCAAGCACCTACCACCCATGCTATTTCCATTTCTGAAGATGAGTATCTGGTCACTACTAATGAACCCCATTACTTTATCAACTGCCATGGTAAAACGTCTGAAACCCGAAAAGCCTAATCCTACTCAATCATAGGTGTACCCTGTGGGTGCACAATCAGTGTAGGAGAATTTTCTCTTCCAAACACAAGGTTGCCCTGTAACTCAACCTTATCATTTCATTACATTCTCAAGACAATTAATTTACCATTCATGGCAGCACTTAACTAAATTTCTGAAAGAGAGAATCTTCCAAATTTCCTAGTAGTAAACCTTTCTAGAACCTTAGACAAACTACAGGATAATCCAATTATGGATGATATTACTCAACTAAATCTAGAGCCCTTTGCCAAAACATTATTAAAATGATGCCTCCAACCTTGATAAGGTAATGGAAACACGCTATGTATAATCACACCTACGTCGAGTGACAGAGCATCCAATCTTCCAAAGCTTAGGACTCATCTTAGGGATATTAGCTCACATTTTTATAGTGTACATACTCCTCAAACTATACAGACTAGGAGGGACTGTAGCCTACCTGCCTACAGCCAAAGCATTCAGACTAGTCACCGAGCTGTCCATACACAAACTGCTCCCAGATAAGAATCCTACCAAATTTACCCCTACAGAGGAAACCCACACCCCGTTCCTCACAATTCAGGAAACCCACACCCTGATAATTGCTATATTATTCACCCTGACCATCTACTCAGCCTACAGAATAATGAAGTACCTTAAGAAATTTGCACAGACACACTGTGGCAAGAAAAATGTGGCCAAGCGCACAAATCCCACAATATATTTTAAAATATATTGAGGAGACTCAAACTTCGCGCTACCCTTGAGGCCAATACCACATGAATTTGATGAGATTAAATCAGCAGCTGCCCCGACCTATAAGGAAATAGTGGTTAAAACCTTCCCACTACCTAAGGCTATATTTACCTGGAATGGACCAGCAATTATAACAACAGAGAGAGGAGAATTTGCTTATCACCTTCCTCAGGTGATACACTTACCTTGGCGCACTAGGTTCAGCACCATACCAGCCCTTAAAAACAAAGGACTGTACTACTCCATGCTTCTCCAGAATGATTGTGGCACCAGCCCGGTGACCATGACAGCACTGGAAAATACAACAGATATAATTATTGATGAACATCAGGAGGAGACCACAAGGTCAAACATGCAGACTATTGCTAATTTTCTAAACCACCAACCCTCCCCGGTGACTGTGGAAACAGCCTAGACTGCCCCCAGTCCACCACCAGGAGACACTGAGATGACACATCTCACACATGACACACACCTCCACTGTCAATGAAATTATCTAAGTATTGAAAAATTGATTTAGAGAAAAAAAAATATATACACAGCCACTTGTTGATGTATAATATGAAAATCTATGGTATTCTCACAAAAATCGATGATTAATGCGCGCATACACGCACAAATTGCAAAATTGCAAATTGTAAATTGTACAAATCTAACATTAATATACATGAATGCAAGGTAGATAACTAAGACAGTTTTTGTACCCATTAGCACTTGTATACTATACCAAGGTTTACCTAAAGTAACACACTTTAGGTAACCAAGAAATTGTTGGAAAAATGAATGAAAAAAAAAAAAATGAGAAAATTGTTGACATAAAAAAATGTTTACTTAAGATACTCACCAAATGATCTCTTTCAGGGACACATACTCGAAAAGGCTAGGGAAAAGTCAATTAAGAGCAGCGGCCCACTGCCGAAATTGCCAATTAATACACCCATATAGCAAATTACAGAGTAACTCAGAGACAAACGAGCCTATTGTACATGAAGTACTTTGTTTTTCCGGAAAAATTTGTCTCAAATCCCAAAAATTGTATTTTGTATACCGAAATTATACATTTGTACTCAACTGCACACCAAAATTGTATGTTGTACACAAATTTGTATTTTTGAACCCCAAAATTGAAAATGTATAGGCAGATACACCAATTTATAGAAGGAATAAGGCAACTTCAAGCCATGTTGTAAGTCAGGCATACTTAGGTCTGTTTGGCATCCAAACCAGAAAGTTGCACAAATTACGGTTATACGCCTAGAGTTAAGGAAATGTACCCAAAAAAACAAAACTGTTGTACATACTGAAAAAGCTCTACCACAAAATTTGTATTTGAAGCACTCCCTATTACTTCAAATCCACTCACACAATTGTATGTATGTCAAGGTAAAATCAAAAATTCTTTATCATAAGGCGAATAGTCGGAGATTCGCAATTTTCCCCGGAGGGGGGAGCCATTGTCACATGTATATGAAACACCTTCAAGACCCACACTCAGTGCTGTCTGCATCCCGCATACCGGGTGGCAACCGCGCTCTGCAGATGCCCATCTGCCACTAAGCAGCCTAACAATAGTGTCTCTAATGCCAGTCTGTACTGGAGATGTGGGATGGCTGTATAAGGCCTAGACCACAATAGGGGAAGACACACACAGACAGTGATACCAGCCAATTACTTTCACAGTTCAAAGGATGCATCCCTTAACAATCATGTAACTCTATTGTAGTGGAGACATGACAGTTGGATGCTGGGCCTAACTTTGTCTGGGGCAATCAGCCCCAGAGTAGGGATATAAGGCCTCCAGTAGGAGGTCCATCATCACAGAACACCAAGAACCACTCCAGAGGTAACATCTCCAGTCATCTCCTGCTACCTGCTATACCACTGCACTATGGTGAAACTATGCTAGACAGGCATTGGTTTCCATCATTAGTGGCCAGAGGCTATCTTCCTCAAGACATCCACCAGAGGGTAAAGTTATTCATTATTACATTATTCCTCTAAGCAGCAGGTCAGGAGCTAGGTGTGGGAACCCACCTAGAACTATGCTGGACATTGTATTATTATTACCTCACAGGTGGAGTGGAACAGAACATTATACTCTATGAACTATTGTATATTTACTGTATGTACAAATTACCTACATACTAACTACTGTGTGATTGATATTTCTTACATGTTGCCTAAAGCTGAATAAACCAGTGATAACTGGAAATAACACTATTTATGAGAGCCTGTTGGATTTACACTATATACCACTAGTCATATGATATTTCTCATATGACAACTTGATCATGCACAATTACTAGTATGACATTATTATTTAGTTACTTCGGATTATATGCAACGATGCCTATTACTATGTACATTATTATTTATAATGCCCCTTTGATGTCATATATTCTATATAACATTGTTATATTAGACTTACCTGTGTATATATTGTTGTATAACTTTAACAATAGGTAATTTTTAACACCTACCCTAGGTAAAGTCTAGGGGGGGTGTAGGGGCCGGCATCATTGTATATATATTAGTGCGCTTCATCCGTGAGACGTGCTCGTGTGGTACTCGTTCCTTCTATGCCAACCAGGTGTCGCTTCGCGATACCCGTTTGGTACAAGAGGGGGCAGCACCATGCTTCGCATCCAGCTTCTACTAAGAAGCCGGATGATCCACAGAAGGGGACTGGACATGGTCCAGTCCAGACATGTGTTTTGATCTCATAAATAAAGGCCTACCCGAGCGGTAGGAACTACTCGTGTTGTGTTGGTATCTCTAGTGATAAGCAAGCCAAAGAGCCACCCAACATATAAGTCGAAACGAACCGTTACAGTAGCAACACCCCCCAAGAGTGTTGCACTACCCACCAAACCAAAGGATGCGATTACCATTAAAACCGGTAATGCTGAAATCTGGTTTGAGAAGTCACGCCAAGGGGAGGCTGATGTCCAGAAGGCCATCAATACCCATTGGGAGAAATGCGTGAAGGAGGGGGCTACAGAATTCCACCAGAGTCTTCTGAACGACACTCTCCTATGCATGAAGGAGGTGGGCGATGCTAAAAAGAAACGCCTGGAAGCCCTGATCCGAACCGAGGTCAATGCTCGGGAGGAAGAAGCCGTAGCTGCAAAGGAACAGGCAGCTATGGATGTGCACGTCTTGGAAAAGCGTGTGAAAGAGGAGATTACCCGAAACACAAATCTGAACACTAAGTTCATGAGGGTGTACGGGGTCGACATAGATGAATGGGACGGTACTCCTGAATCGGCCCTAGACCTTTTAAGAAAGAAACACGCTAAGAAATCCACTTAGTGTGTTCCGGGTCTCCCTCATTTTTTTTTTATGACCAGACTTAGTGTTTACAGAAGGTAGTTATACCTACCTTCTGATGATCTTAAACTCTTAGCTTATTCTATGTGTTCCGGGTTCCTTTATAACCAGAGTTAGTCGTATCAGGATATAGCATATCAAACATATCGCCTGATGTACCTGTTTCGGATTGACATTACACTATATAATAATTCTGAATAGTAGTTGTGCTGTTACGAATGCTGCCTGATGTGGATGTACGTACCTGTTTCCTGATATTACCTGTTCTACTTACCGGATTAACTTACCTATTCACCAATATTGCTTTTACCTGTATTATATCTGCACTTCCGGATCTACCTTTTGGACTACTGCTTTGTTACATATACCAAAAAGGACTACTACTACATATTGACATAATGATTACCTGTTAACACCATCCGGATTACTTCTACGAACTATAGCACTTCTAGAGGATTATGGGTAGCTGCCCTATTCAACTTCCGTGTTTATAATTTACTACATATTGGATTCAAAAGACTCTAGCACTTCCATCCCGTGGTTAGCTGACCACAAATTTTTCTACACCCACAGCGGACCCCACATCGGATAAGCTTCTAGACCACGTGCAATGATTCACCTGCATTATGTATATATGCACTCATACAATTGTGTTTGACACTATTCTAATGTTTACATAACTATCATTCATACCTGTATTAACTTAATGTTATACTTATCTTATGGGTTCATAAAATAACCGGATCTATCCTTACTTGTGATAATGTTTAATACAATCCGATATAAGTTATAATACACCAGATTGTCATATTTGTCTATTTATGACATATCGTTGTATAATAATATTTGTCTGGTGCTGGTGATAGTGATTTAGATGCATGAGATTGTAATATATGTGTACTTTTTCGAGTGTATAAAACTAAACGGTAACATATCAAACAGTTCTATTATAGCACTATAAGTTAACTAAAGGTATCATCAGATAGTATGGTTATGTTTAAAGTCTTTCTCAAGACTAAATCATGTTTGTTATAATAACGGACTGATCAATGTATTTATATGTGGTTTATTTAAAAAGTTAAACAGATCCGTTTCATATATCTGTTACTATCCACACTGTCTAATTGTATCAACTATCCTATTCTTTACTTGTAACTATATAATACTATCAAATATGTTAAATATTTCTTATGTGATACTTTAAAACTGTGGTTGTTATATCTATGGTTGTACCTCTATTATTAGGGTAAGACATAATGTAATGTTATCCCTATATAATATAAACTATAATAGTTATAACTCCTGCCTAATGTCTGGGGGAGTCGTGTAGAGGTATCATATTGTACCATATATCCAGGTGTCGTCTGGCATGGCCGGTGAGTCCAGTCCCTGGGTGTTCCTAAGGTTCCAGATATGTGGCAGCACCGATCCGGGCCTGTGGGACATCTAGCGACAAACACCAGGGTCCCTATATAAAGACCGGGGCTCAACCGCTACGTCAGAGGCCCTCCAGGCCTCCGAACTTAAAGGTATTCTTTAAATAAGACTAGCTTCCCTACCATCACCTTCCAGGTTGCCACTGAGTTATCCTAATAAAACCGTTGGCATATACTCGAATCACTGCCTTGCTTTTTCTTTCCTAATCGTAAGGCCCGAACCACCAAACTGGTAAAACAAACCATTACATATGATTTGATACTCAGCCTAATCCTAGGATGATACTCTGACAGAGCCAGAGAATCACCCTAGGATCAGGCTCAGGATCTGCCAGGGTATCACTTCAGGATCAGGCTTATTTTGGAGACTGGATCCAGCCTCAAGTGAGGAAAAATATTTTCTGTGTAGATATGGGACAGATCTACACAGATCGAAATTTACAACACCAAAACATGTTGACTCAAAATGATTTTACATACATTTTATACCCTCCCACTTGATAGCTTAAGAAATGTGAATAGCCACTTCAATCTTGTTAATCACTGTTCACTTTTTCACTGAGTTGTCAATTCTAACCAGAAGATTCAGCCTCATGTGTCGACTAAAAACTGAATGAAGGCATTATCTCATTGGTCAATAATGTATCCCGCTTGGTTGTTATAGCCTCACCTGGTTTCACACAGCGAATCATCTCTGGAAAACAGTTCATCTTGAGGTGGCCGCCTACCAATGCACCAGATGCTACAAGTGCATCATATTTGTCTACAAAATAGAACAGTTATAAGTTGATATTGCTGGAATTCCCACAATTATTTCATTAAAAGGTCAGAGGTTCACAAGAAATTGTCTGTCACGTCTGCTCATAAGATAACCACTCGAAGATTTCAAAATTTCATTGGCTTTTTATAATCATCTGGCCATTTAGGATGCTGCAACTGGTCATCAAAAACAGGGCTATTGCATCCTTGGAGCTATTCTATTCAACTTAAGATAATATCGAACCAATGTAACACTTACTTGTCTCAATGCATTTCACATTGTCATCAAAGAACTCTTCAAAGTAATTTTTGTACAGGTCTTTGCTCCTTGCAATTTGCAGCATGCCCTTGGACGGATCTAGTGCATCAATGTTTGTGAGGCCAGCCTTCTTTATCTATAATGCAAGACAATGAAGAGCTGATATACTAAGACAATTTGGAAAACAATGTATTTTAGGATGGCCCAATAATCAAGTAAAGGAGTTTCTAGTTCTGAGATTGTAGGATTAGAACGATAATTCAGAGTGGATTAATTATACTGACGCTGAGCTGATCGTATGCTTGATTATGGCTAGGCTGTAGGCTAAAATTTTAGATTATTTTCTATATACACTGTAAGGAGTTACTGGTATGTAATAGGAACATTTTCTCCAAATCGACAGGGGAAAATTCAGTATTCTCTCAGTGTCACACACTGAGTGTCACTGTTTAGTAACAAGCTTCTACTTGTAGATACATGTGTACAGTGAGTTGTCCTGTATAATTACTCTTGCATATACCTCGTGCCCTAGGCCAGCCAGTCTCCCTGGCACACAGTGGCCCTACAAAGGCTTTACCAAAATAGCCTTACCTGTAGGTTCTGCCAGTGGAGTGCAGCAGTGTACCATCTGTTAAGTATGTATATTCTTATTCTACCACATCAATCCAATAATGTCCCCAGTCCTTATCAATTTATTGTAATACAATGATACCCACAATAGGTTCAATTTACCATTGTGCACAAAAGATAATGTATAAGGTTATCTGAGAAGAAAATAAAATAGGAATAACCAGTAATATACACCATAGACACCACACCTGTATCAATTGTATGTACATGTGCTGGGAGTCTGAAATTGAAGATAACATAGGCCTACCTGTCTTTAGGTAGGTCCAGTGTTAAAACTGACTGACCATGAAATAGTTTGAGTGAGATAGTTTTCTACTTCTCTCACCCTTAATTATGGCACTTCAGTGGGATTGGAGACATTTTTGTTTTCAAAAGGCATACATGGAGTGCACACTCAGATAATACCAAATATCAAGAGTATCTAGCAATGTTTTTGTACTTATTTATACAATACATTTGTTGTAGATTACGTCTTGCTGTATCTACACTCATACTTTGGGTACATTTACAGTATATTATATTATTCATTTACAGGAAAACTTGCTGTTGCATTTTATTTACAAGACATTCTTTTGTAATTTTACAACACATTTTTCTGTTAATTTACATGTTTCTGTAGATCTGAATTGACCTTGCTGTATGATCACATTGGTTATTACTGTATGATTACTGAGAATTCTGCTGTAAGAATAGAGTAACTCACTTACTGTAGATTTACAGCAAAAGGTAATGGAACCAGAGTTGCCAGCAAAAATTGCTGTAAAATAACCCTGGCTACTACTCACAGTGTAGTGATCATTACTGATTTTTACCTCTCACCCTGCCCAGGCTCTCATCAGGGAAGAGGTTTGCTATGTGATTTAAATCTTATAATGGTTTTTAAAATAGTTTCCACCCATGAGCTTTTAACTTCACAATAGATCCATTTTATTTAATATTTTCAGTACAGATGTTGTACTAGTATTATTTTCCCCCACATTTTTTCTAACACATACAGTACCTAACACATTTACATTATCAGAAAATGTTGTCTTCTTAAGATGTTTGTATGCCAATAAAACAACAACATCAACAACATCTTACCTCATTAGCAATTTTGCCTGTACCAGCTGCAACATCCAGTATGTAGGCATCCCTGTTATCTGAGAGATAACGGATCAGGCCTTCAGCAGCCCGATATGGTCCAGCATAGGCCCAGGCATCCATGTGCTGAATCAACAAACAAAAACAATTGCCTTTCAACATAATGACTTCAATTGTAGAACTTAGTTAAATTTCCAAAAGAAAAAGAAAAAAAATTACAGTTTGACCTTTTTTTTCTTACACAAAATTCACATTACATTGAATATCCTTCCTTTATGAGTTTCTTCTAGCTGACTTACAAGCCCTAAAACCACACTGTAAGAAAAGTAGACAAAATATAGACGGATCTCAGGCAACATTGGACAAGGATTTCACTGTTATTTTCTTAGACATTACTTGTACTTGTTTCTGGTAGAATCAACAGTTATTTCCTAGAGTACATCATGTAGCCCCCATATGGAAGGTGTAGTTGTGGGTAAATAATTTTATTTGCACAATCAAATAACAAATACAAGTGGGTTTTTCATAAAAGTATGTCAATTCTGTAACTTCCTTTTATCTTATATTGCCTTTTGGGCTGAAATGGCATACACTAAAAGATGGTAGGGCTCGAGCTCAACATAACCGGAAACTGGGTGACTTCAATTCAAGGTCAACTGTCATGATATTTACCAGAAGCAATGCCTTTGCCCATTACTTTACTACTAGAGAAAGAATGAGAGAGATTCACAGAAAATTCATTAAATGATGGGTCATGGTCATAAGATGCTGTTTGGCATGTTCTAGCCATTAAAATTGCAGAGGATTAACACATACCTCATCATAGTTACTCCACTGGTTGTATAGCTGAGTGACCTGTTCTCTTGATTGACCTGGTCTGATCACTTTGCTGACTGCCTCAGAGGCTATTATACGTTCAGTAGCTGTAGTCTCCATCTTTCTTCTGTAAGCAATTGCCACAAAGGTGAATGTTACACTGTAAAATTGTTTTTAGGGTTTAAACACTTCTTTTGAGCTAAACATGTTCAATTTAAACATGTTTAACTATGAAGTGTTTACCCAAGTGCTGAACACTTAAACAATTTTATTGGGTGTTTAATTGTTGGTGTCAAGAGATTCGGTGTTTAAACACCCTTTTTGTAGTTTATAATTAAAGTAGTCTCTAATGAGTACACTGAACTTTAATCTTTTGTTCCATTCATAATTCAATAATCACCTTACTGATACAACCAATCCCAGAACATACACATATATCATATTCTTCATCATATATATTGATAATCTTCATAATATAAGTGCAATGATTAAGCTTAAGTAAATTAATAGTGGTGGTAATAATGCTCTTAAGATCCAGTGGACATATAGACATGATACAGAGAGAATATATAGCACCACCCACCAGTAGTTGTGTCTCCCTGTGTGTCCCCACTTATAGAGCCTATATGTAATTTGAAGCGAATGCTGTGATGGTATCTTTAGCTGGTCAATGGTCAAATTGAATGGTCGTTCTGTGAACGTCACTGAGGAAATGGCACCCCAATCTATTGGGAAATTCCATATAGATTGAACAGTAGCACCTCTAAGTATCCATCATGCTGGTACATTAGTACCTCATTTCTGATACTGAATAATCTATATCATTGTTTCCCCTTATCGAGTTTTAATTCAGTTATGATATGAGGCATTGGTGGATAATGATTTAAGAGTCTGGATGCAGATCGCCTCGCTGATTCATTCATTGCATATATTATGATGTATAAGCTATAATTTGTAGGGTTTCTAAACTACACTATGTACACAATACATATAACATACATATGACAGAACTAGTAGAACATATAACAACTGTTGTAGGATGATTTGATATAGCCCAATTTGATTGCTCTTCATCTAGTATAAGTTACATCATAAGGGGTGAGGATATGTAAGACTGATTCATAATGAGAATATTGTTTTGTGTGACTCTCTTTTTGATACATTTTGATCAATTCTGTGGGGGGCCAGCTATTACCTTTTAAAATGGTACCTCACTGTAACCAAGTGAAAACCTATATCATTACAGTAAAATGTATTTGACATCAACCCACGACAAAAAATGGAATTCCATTACCACAATAGGGGTAGTCTCAAAACAGTGTATAATACCTACCGTTGCAGTTGATGGTCTCTTCAATAGTGCGGTTTATAACCTTATTCCACTCCCAGTTATTCAAGTACATCTATTAAGGCAACTGGTTTTATCTACTGTCTAATTCAGCATTCCTTTACTCACTTTGGTTAGATTTATTACTACTTTTTTTGGAAATAGCCTCCTTAGTGTCTAGCGTTTGTCAGACAAAATGATGCCTCATTATGTTCCTAATTGGGGCATAATTCCAACCCTCCAGGAGTGTGTCTACCTAGCCAGCATGCCCACATGGGACCCATGTGGGTTTCCTCTGCACTTTCTGGGCTGGCCCAGATGGGATAAAGCTGGTATATGTTTAGGCTGTTGGATGGGGTCCACACGGGCTAGCCCAGAACCCCATTTCACTGTATGATTAGAAAGTTGATGGATGTAGTCCAAACATGTGGGGCCTTACATGACTGAAAGACCTATGGTAGGTAGGTTGGATTTTTTTTGTTTAGAAATGTATGGGCAGATCTATTAACTGTACATTCAAAGAATAATTCTTAAAAATACAAAAGAAAATCAAGAAGATTCTCTAAAATTAAAAAAAAAGTGTTGGGTCGGCCCTGTTTTGCTAGGGGCAGTTAATGTAACTTAATTTGGCCTGATGGTTACTTTTGCAACAATCTCATTAGCAATATTCCTATATATATATACATTTTGTTTTATTCTATATCAAGTGGGCTTGGGTCTCCAGCGGAAAAATGGTGACGTTGTGTTCAGACTAGATCAAACTTCTGATCAACAGTCCAGTGCTCTTTCTACTGAGCTAACTCGGCAGCTGTGGTAGTTTTGATTACAATGGAAGAGAAATAGCTAAGCGAGAAGCACTATTACTTCATCATAACTACAACTATCACAGCAGCCAGATCGGCTCAGTAGGAAGAGCATGGACCCAATATCCAAAGGTTAAAGTTTCTAGTCCCTCAAGGTCCTCACCATTTTTCAGATGGAAAGCCAAGCCTACTTTATATAGAATGGCGGCTTTGTATGCTTTTATTTCTCTTATTTTCAAGTACATTGTAGAATGGTATTGATAGACACATTTTGGTACATTGCTGATGCTGTGGACAATGCCAATTCTCATTTTATGTTATATTGCCAACTAAAATACTATGAGAAGAGAGGAATAGTAACTATTGCTTACAGTGAAAAAAGGTTTCGGGCTGGGCCCCATATGCCAGCTCAGACATTTACCAGCTTGAGCCTATGTCTGGGCCAGCCCAGAGGCTACAGATGAATCGCACCTGGGGCCCTTGTGGGTGTGCTGGCTGGGTAACTATAGGAAAAATGATGGTGGATCATAGCTGTGCTCCCCCATGACCAAGTTTTTTGGCTGTGCCCCCCCCTCCCCCTAGACCACCTCTTCTGGATCCGCACCTGGATAATCAGATGAATATTATGAATTGAATAGATTTATGTGATGATAATTTAGATATGAAGCAAAATGCATAATTGATTATGATATCACATAAAATATTGGGGCATCAGGACTAATCAGATTAATATTACTGAATAGCATCGTTGATGCATTGATTGCTTGATTGATTGATATTATTGGCAGTGAAGCTTTACAACGAAGCTGTTAATACATAGCCAAAAACCAACTGAATGTAAATACAACATAACATTCCTATATATACATACTATATATATAGATGAATTGAAAAACTTTATTATTACTGTTTTAAGAGCCCTTTTAAAAGAATCTTTATCTTCTTTTAATCTAATATTTACCAGTATTATATTCCATTCTGAAAAAGCACTAAATGGAGGTATATAAAGACTATGCAATGGACCATCTGCAGCTCTGTTGTTTCTATTATTTACCAACTCTAGTGAATTACAAATAACAATAAATGATGGAAGAAACTAAATTCTGGGGAAAGATGTCTGTGTTGTGAAGTGTTTGAAATTTGCTTGTTTCTTTTCATGGATACAAGACACATATGTCTGAAAACTTAACATAATCTTTTAACTGTGTCTTTTTTACCTTTTCCGAGTAAAAGCTATAGATAATCATCACATAAATGGTAAGATACTTGAGGTGAAAGATGAACAGCCAGGTCAATATATATTTGGGTGGAGTAAACTTAGTCACGTCATGTACTTAGCTATAACCTAGTACAGAATGTAACAGATAATAACTCGCTCTGATTAACACAGAGTCAAATAATATTTCTGTAGATGAAGCTAGATAGTTACCCCTTCTGTTATTCAAGTCTCGTTCTATACAGGTTAATTTTCCTGGGTTAATTACCAGACTATACTTTCAATATCTGTTTGGCACATATGTCTGAAAACTGACCATTATCTCTTAATTGTGTTTTTCTTTTCCTTTTCTGAGTAAAAGCTAGATAATCATCACATAAAATGTTAAGATACTGAAAGTGAAATATGAACAGCCAAAGAGATATTGAAAGTATAGTCTGGTAATTAACCCTGGGTAATCAACCTGTATATAAGAAGACATGATCTACTGTGTGATACCATTCTTGACTATAGCCAGGGCTCCACTAAACGACAATGAACAGAATTTTTCACAGCACTAGAAACAAGGAGATTCTTGATTTCCTGCGGGAAGCCAAGCTCTTTGACAAAATATAAATAACAAGGAAGGCTGATTGTATCAGGCAATGCACTATAAGTAAATAGGGAGAAACAGAAAAGAGATAAAACATAGTTTCTCTGCTAAAATTTAACTACTATTGGTGGAGGTTAAATCAAACCAAACCAAACCAAACGCGGGATGGGGCAGCAGCATTAAAGGTGGCATGCCAAAATTCATTGTTCTCACTGACACAGGTGCGTCAATGGCGCGATATTGACGTGAAATACCAAGACATTCACACGAAACCTGTGCCGCCTGTAATGCTGCCGCCCCATGCCGCCTATTGGCGCTTGGGCTTATGTTTTGATTGTGGACATTTCCCTAGTTTTTTATGGCTTTGAGATAGATGCAACCCATTTCTTTCACCTATTCTCCACATTGCTTTTCTTATTACCCTGAACAAACTACAAAGTAGAAGCCATTGCATACCAAATCATCACTTGATATCTAGAGTGTTAGAATTGGTGCTTTGGCTTGATATGGCCCGAGGGTAAGAATTGGTTCAACAGGGGCACACTGTCATCTTAAGTTAGAACTGTGTGTGAAATCAGTACCTTGACACTCAGTTGCTCACATTATTGTACTAGTAAGGAATACATGTGGATCTCAAGTCAAAACTCATTTGGAACCAGTACCTTGTAACTCACATTACTGTACACGGGAGGAACACAAGTGCATCTCGGGTTAGAAACCCCTATTTTGACTCACAGTAGCTTCATCATTATATATTTGGGAGGAACACAGGTACATATCAAGTTTAAACTTGGTGTGAAACAAGCAAACTGACACACATATGTTCACAGCATCATGCTTGGGAGAACACAAGTACAGTGGCCGGCCAACATTTAGAAATGAAAAATGAAATGAAATGCAATGGAAAAAAAATCAAATTGCAAAAAAAAATTCTCAATGAAGAATGAAAAACAATTGTTTCAAAATGCAATGAAAATCAAATACCATTCACAAAGTCAATGAAGAATGTAAAACAAAAAATAAAAATTGAAACGAAAATTTAAAATCAAATACCATTCACAAAGTCAATGAAGAATGAAGAACGGAAAATCAAAAATGAAATGAAAATCAAAAATCTTATTCCATTCACAAAGTCAAAAGTCAATGAAAAATGAAAACTCAATCACCATTTGGTTTCTGTCAACTGTCAATTCACATTGTCAAACGCAAAGTCAATAGTCAATGAAAAATGAAACTCAATCACCATTTGGTTGCTGTCAACTGTCAATCCGCATGGTCCAACTTGTGACAGGTATCTTTTAACATTGAGGACTGTGTGAGGAGGGATGTAGAGTGTGAGTAGGGAATGGGAGGAGTGCGTGAGTAGGGGAATGAGAGGAGTGCGTGAGTGGGGGAATGAGAGGAATGTGTGACTAGGGGAATGAGGGGAATGGGTGAGTGGGGAATGTGTTAGTAGGGGAATGATGGGAGTGGGTGAGTAGGGGAATGAGAGGAATGTGTAAGTAGGGGAATGAGGAGAGTGGGTGAGTGAGGAATGAGGGGAATGTGTGGTAGGGGAATGAGAGGGTGGGTGATTAGGGGAATGAGGGCACTGAGGAGTAGGTGAATGAGGGGGTGAATGAGTAGGGGAATCAGGGGAGTGTGTCATTAGGGGAATTAGGGGAGTGGGCAAGTAGGGGAATGAGGGGAGTGGGTGAGTAGGGGAATGAGGGGAATGGGTGAGTAGTGGAATGAGGGGATTGGCTGAGTAGGGGAATGAGGGGAGTGAGGAGTAGACGAATGAGGGGGTGGGTGAGTAGGGGAATCAGGGGAGTGTGTCATTAGGGAAATGAGGGAAGTGGGCAAGTAGGGGAATGAAGGGAGTGTTGAGTACACTCCCCTTATTCCCTACTCACCCACCTCCTCATTCCCCTAGTCCCCCACACCCCTCATTTCCCTACTGGCCCACCACCCTCATTCCCCTACTCACTCACAGCTCAGGTACAAAGAGCTGCCTCCATAGAAGCCTTTGTATCCCTATTACCAGTATAGCTATGAACATTAGGACCTACACAAATTGAGCTCTGACGCTAATAAGCCAAATGTTAAATGAGATTAACCGGTAGCAGGAGTAAATTGTCCTTCGAACTTTGACCCATTTAACTGTTCTGATGGATATGACTTGTGTTTGAGAGCTATTATGTATTTTGATGTCAAATTCTCCTGTTGATATATACTTGTAAGATTATTTTTTGTATTTTGTATTGCACTTTTTGATGTACCGGTACATTGGCCTCTTTGGCAACTATGAAAAGCATACATTGTTATGACAGTTATAGCCAAAAAAAATATTTCAACAACAACAACATGTGATTGGGTGGGAGTTCAATATATAAACATCAACACAGCAAAATATAAATAACAACACAGCAGTCACACAGATCGCAGGGTCTTGTACTGTAAAAATCAAACCTGTCTGATATTGAGTTGCAGAGAGTCATCAGTGTGAAAGTCTGCAATATTTACATTAGGTCAACTTGATTTAGTAAACAAAAACATCTTTTGGCAACAAAAATGTGCCTGAGGTTGTACACAAAGCCTTCCCCACATAAACAAAAAGCTCTCTCAATCTTCTATTTACACCTTGAAATAATAACAAATACCACTCTATAATCTGTGTTTGTGTCTGCTTTTGTGAGAATAGCTCCGATCTTCAGCAAAAATCGCGTAGTGGAGCCTCACCTATAGAAACCTATGGCAGTCCCGTCAGCCGAGGTGGTACTTTGGTGCAGATAGAGGGACAATATCGGGTGGTGGAAAACAGCCCTTACCGTTCTCAGTGCCTAGTGGAATGTTAAATCATTCCACAAGTATGATTCTGTTTTAAAATTGAAGTTTAAGGAATCTTGTAGGAATCGCTTGTTTTTATGACTTGTTAAAATACATACCTTGCAACTTTCTGGGTTGCTCAAGCCATATGTAGATAAAGGAGTTTTAATGTTAATTTCTCCCTGGCTGGCCGCTGTAAAGCTGCAGGTTGGCTATACTACTGATTCAATTGAATCAAACACCATGAACTGAGTGGTTTCTGATGAATTGTGGGGAATCAAGCCTATGCTATCCAAAATATGTGACACATGTCCTTCGTTTGTCAACTTTACCCTTGTGCTACAAATATATAGGATAAGATACAAGCCATACCCAAGATCCAGGCTAAAAATAATTGTGTCCCCATATAGCCCCTTTGTTAAGAGTGGACACACCATTTTTATGTGCATTGGTGTGAAGCCGGGCACATTATGTTAGTAAACCTTCGACCCCAGACCCATGTTGTTGGGAAATAAAACTTTCGATTGTAGATTCCTGGGATAGATCAAGACGAAATTCCTACATCAATTCATTGTTCTAAAATAAACGCCTGTCTTTCTTTATGAAGATGTGATTCTACAGCTTCACTATAGCAATGCATGTGTGTTCAAAGTATATAAAGTACCCCTCTTTCAGTTTGTACCTTAGTGACCGCACCAGGTTATTCCTGGTCATGCTTTTCATCTCAGTGACTGGTCATCTACTAGAATACTTAGTGAAAGTGACTGTCTCAGACAGAAGCCTCTGGATACTGGTGGATAAAGGTTTGTGAATCATTTCTTGTGTAGAAATCCTGAGATTTATATTTTTCATGTGTTAACTAGTCAGTAACTGAGGGTATAAATGGCCAGTCTTGGTTAAAAGTTAACGAAACCCAAGGTTTTAAGAAGGGAATGTTAAGTTAAAAGAGTGGAGTTGGAGTTGTGCGTAAATATTTCTGACCTTGACCAAAGTTACAAAACAGCAGGCCAAGGTCGGATCCAGGATTTTGAAAGGGGGGAGGCACCCCTCATTTAGGTCCTAATTTTAGCTAAATTCTAGGGTAAAAAAAGTTAGGTAAACTCTTAAGTACAGGGGAAAAGGGGGGAGGCGCCCCCGCGCCCCCTCTAAATCCGCCACTGCCCGGCCCTGTATGAGGTCTCTTTCATAAATAGATATGATTAATATATTGGACTGTTTTGGTCTTTATGGTATTTACTATAATACAGATGGTCTCATGTTATGATACATTATAATAACCTAGATGCTACCCTTCGAGAATAGACTCGTTGTGTTTTCCCTTCTGTTCAATTAGTGATTCTTACTTTAATTCCAGAGAATTCCATTCTGCTTGGCAGCCATATTAAATGTTGCAATTCAGGTCCCCCTTATTTGCATATTTAGATAGGTATGCTAGGTAACCATATTCAGCCTTCGAATAACACAAAGCAGGGCTACCATCATACTAAAGAAAATGTCTCCTTTTCAAATGAAAAAGAAAATCGCTCATTGAACGTAATGGCAACCAGCATGGTTAGTTAAGTTGTTGATGAACTAAGCTCAGTCAATATAATTGCAGAAACGATCATATCGAAACCCCTTCTGTTGGTGAGACCTCTGCATACCAGTTTATAATAAAAAAAAGAAAGGGGATTATGATTCATAATCTTCTTTTCATATTTTAAGATTACATACAACGGAGACGATATCGCACCCTCTAAATCACCTCCCCACACACACAACTAAAATCATCATTCCTTTTTCAAATAATATGTTTCTGTTGACAGATAATCTCCAATGGCTGACTTCAAGATACCAGGTGAGCACATCTACAACGGGATGGTAATGCCAGGCAGCTTCCCACCTGATGTATTAGACAGGGTACCAGACTTTGAATTTCGATCTGATGACGTCCTTATAGTCACCTACCCCAAGTCAGGTAAGGTGGATTTCGGAGATATAGGAATATTATGGGTCACTAAAGCTGGTTAATAAGGTGAAATTATACCCAAAAAAATAAGATAAAGAAGTATATGGGATATATAACTTGTTATCCTTTTTTCCTGGTTAGTGCACTTGGGCTCCAGCTTTGTAGGTTATTTGTATCGGCTTTTGTAGGAAAACTTCGATCCTAGTGAAAACCTGGCTTATGGAGAAATTCAGTAAAATATCTGAAAAAATGAATTCCAATAAAAGAAAATGACTATAATAGTATCCATAATTTCAGGCACAACATGGCTTCAACAAATTATATGGCTTATTATGAATGGTGTGGATGTAGATACTTCAAGAAGGGTGCCTATTCATCAACGATCTCTGCTAATCCAGAGAAGTCATGATATAAACATCTTGCCAATGTCCAAGTCCCCACGGGTTATCAAAAACCACCTACCCTACAGCTTCTTCAAGAAGGCTATTGAAGGGGAGGGTAAACCTAGGTTTAAGGTCGTTGTCGGGATGAGAAATGTTAAGGACGTGCTCGTGTCCTACTACAACTTCTACAGAATGAGTGCCAATTTTGGAAATTTCAACCAGAGTTTTGACTTGTTCTTCGACTTGTTCAAAGAGAAAAAGCTAGCTGGAGGTGATTATTTTGACCATGTGCTTGGTTGGTGGAAGGAGAGGAAAAATCCTAATTTCTACTTTGTGAAATATGAAGACATGAAGGAGGATTTACATGGTGTTATTGTTAAGTTGGCAATTTTCCTGGGGAAGACCTTGAATCAACAGGAAATTAGCCAAATTGCGAGAGAGTCTTCCTTTGAATCTATGCAGAAGAATCCTATGACTAACATGTCACTGAAGCCCCTGCATGACCATAGCATATCTAAAGTCATTCCAGATGGACATATTGACACTCGTGCCAATGCCCCTGCTGTTCCTGAATTCAATCTGAATATTTCAAAGTTCATTCGCAAAGGAGAAGTAGGAGATTGGCAAAATTATTTCACGGAGGAGCAGCAGAAATACATTGACAGTCGCATCCAAAATGAGTTGGCCACAAATGGCTTGGAAATCAGGGATACACTGTAAAGAGTAACTGTTGAATCTACCAGGGATCCTCGTAAAACTGAACAGTGGGCCACGTAATTGAAAAGCATTGCACCAGGGTAGTTTTTGCAAGAAGCCCCCAGTGTCAGTAAGGCAGGTGGGAGGTTTCTTCCAGAGGGTGGAAACAAATGGTAAAAACCATGGAAAAAAAACGTCTGGAAGAAATAGGTTTTGTCCACCTCAAAGTGTAAGAAATGGAAATAAACAGGAAAGATGTCCCTAAACATTTAGAATATAACCCAAGATGTCACCAAATATTATTCAAAGTATAATAAACATAATTCCAAAGGAATCTTTTCAATTTCTGTAGTTGGGGGAGGTATTGGTTTTACAAAATCATGATGGAGGAAACTAAATCATAAGTGTATATTGTCTGTTTTGTGACCTGGACAAAATTACATTTCCATTTTTTTTCAAAAATGAGACTCTGCCCTATTTTATTCAAGGCACATAGCTTTGGTAAAGATACAGTGACTTTAACTGACTTTATACCTCACATGAGTGAGGACTATATTAAAAGCTTTTTGGTGGTGAGGGTTTTTTAACCTTGTGAAGGTTTTACAAAATATGTGATGTAAGAAACTAAATTCTGAGGAAATATGTCTGTATGGTGAAGTGGTTGAAATTTGCTTGTTTGGTTTCATGGATATAAGACAGATCTGTCTAAAAACTCTTGTGTCTTTTTGGTTTCTTTTTTGAGTAAAAGCTAGATAATCATCACATAAATGTTAAGATACTGAAAGTGAAAGTGAACAATCAAACAGATAATGAATATTTAGTCTGGTAATTAACCCTGCATAATCAACCTGTATAGAATGAGACATAACCTTTGGGATGTCATTGACATCCCATTTTTGTCGATTCCGATTATCACAATTTTTCGTCTCGATATTCCGATTTTTTCCCAATTTTATGATGCAGTACAGCCTTGTTTCAATAGGACCAAAAACATCTAAACACTATAATATAGTTTTTTATAATATTATGTGGGTGGGGGGGGGGTCAAATGTATATACAGGTTGGTAATTAGGTAATTCTTATAAATTACCTGTACTGTTATTAACTTTTATGGCATGAACCTGCCATACCATGAAAAATAATCACAATGTATTGCTCGAGAATGTACTGCCCTAATAGAATTGTTATAATGCAGATAACTTCCACAGCTTGGCATTATTGACACCATATACTTTAATTTGATACCAAATAAAAATTATGTTCACATTAGAGTAAGAAATATCAGAGAATTCAACAACAAATTTATTCCTTTTTCAAATGTGACATTGTTATTATATTGATATAAGAGTGATGTCGATCCGATATTCACTATTTTCACTAATTTGATAATGACGATACCTTGATATAGTGTTTATTGATGACATCCCTACTAAATCTACTGTGTGATGCCATTCTTGACTATGTTTTGATTGTAGACATTTCCCTACTTTCTGCCCTTTCTTTTGGCTTTGAGATGGATGGAACCCATTTCTTAAAGGTAATTTTTTTTCACCTGGTATCCACATTGTTTTTCCTATGGAACCCTGAACAAACTACAAACTACAAAGTAGAAGCCATTAGCATTGCATAAATCCTCGCTTGATATCTAGAGTGTTAGAATTTGTGCTATGGCTTGATATGGTGCAAGGGTAAGAATCAGTTCAACAGGGGAACACTGTCATGCCATCTACTGGACCAGCAGCACATCACATTTAAAGCTGGTATAAAAGCTAATATAGTGTTGTCTGATATGTATTTCAGAGGATTATATACCCCTTCCCAAGTCATAGGGTGTCACTTATTATGGCACGATATGGCTCATTATGTGCACATCATTGGACTTTAGTTTCAGCTGGTCTATCCTCTTTGGTGGGAAGGAAAACCACTTGGTTGATTAGTTCTGGTCACAGCCTTATGGCAGTAGCACCGAGTGGTGTCTGCTCTGCTGCCAGGCATCCAAATTGAATTTACCACCATTATAGAATACTCTGCTTTATGGCTTCAGATGGAGCCACTGTGCTGGTACAATCAAGACTGCTTGTTGACATGAATAAAATGCTGGAAGCATTTTATTTCTACACACATATAATTATGCTTGAATTTGACATGGTTAGAATGCACTGAATAGATTGAGTCTTTCACAAGTGGGGTGATGATAGATATGCAGGAATTGGAAAATCTATATATTTCAGATCTTGTCCCAGCTTTAAGACTATGGGAGTGGTCTTTTGAAAGGGGTGTTATTTTGCAAGCAATTGCGTTACAGTCGCAAGAAACCTGAAAGAAACTGGACAAAATAGGTTTCTTCCAGGTTTCGTCCACTGTCCTGGAAGAAATACCTTTCTCCGGGAAGAAACCCAGCCCTGTAGTAAGGTGGTGCACAAGTGTACAAGGAATCTCTGTGAAAATAACGGATCACTGGCAACTTAAGGACGAGGAATGAGCCGTTATTGTGATGACTTTTTTTTACAGGGTACACAATACTAGAAATCATCTTACAACCATGCTGTTTTGTCTCAACTGAACAGTTCTGATTTTTTGCTTTGAATATAAATTTTGAAGATGCTAAGGGTAGTTTAAAAGTTACATTTTATGCAAATTCATGTACAGTATATAATTATGTTCTTTGTCTTTTTTGCCATTTTTTGTAGATAGTTGAACAATTGGAGAACTGAAGCCTTTCTTTATGGTTTAATTGTCTATTTCATTACGTAGAGGACTGTATACTTTTTTGATAATTGAAAATTTAGATGTGATAGAAATCAATTTGCGATTTATGCTGCTGAATTCCTATTGAATAAAAAATGTGTGCTTAATTCAGTCTTCAAAATAATGTCATTGTTGCTTTCTCCTTTTCTAAAGTGGACTAGATCTAAAGTATGGAGTACATGTTGTAATGTAATTCTATGCCATTTCTGATAGAAGACATGGTCCTGCTTGTAGTGTGGTTGCTACACGCAGGGTCCAGGCCAGTGATTCTGATGCACCCTGGTGTTAAACACAATCACTACACAAATCCTACAAATGGAATTTGTCTCCTTCACTATCCTCAAATAGTTTAATGATTGGTTTTAATTGGCTGAGCTTAGATAATAGCTTACATAGTTAGCTTATTACACTGAGGAACATCTTTGCACTTTCGGAAAGCAGCTGGGATAAAACTAACTGATTTTGGTCAATTCAAGGGTGTTGAATTCAGAAATCCTAATTGCTGGGTTTCTTCTCATTTCAGGGATATTAACATTTTATATGCATAAGATGCAATAGAGCAATCGATACACGTAAAAGGATTGTGAAGAGGCTAACTTTTTCCATCATTAAATTGATGTATTCTGGATAATACATGTCTTCAACATCAAGAAAAAGTGGTATATGGTTATTAATAACGATTTTTAACTATGATTCTATGAAGTCGGACAAATGTTTAGTAAGAATACCACACACACTATTAAAAGAATATTATTCAAGTTCAGTGTCAATGTATCTGCATCTATGTAATACTACTGATGATATACAGGGCAAAGCACATTTTATTTTTATTTTAATTTTATTCTTATTTTAGGGGCACACAATATTGTGTAGGGGCCGGCATCGTTATGTATATATTATTGCGCTTCATCCGAGAGATGTGTTTGTGTGGTGCTCGTTCCTTCTATGCCAACCAGGTGTCGCTTTGTGATACCCATTTGGTACAAGAGGGGGCAGTACCATGCCTCGCATCAAGCTCCTACTAAGGAGCCGGATGATCCGCAGAAGAGGACTGGACCTAGTCCAGTCCAGACATGTTACTTCTCAATAAAGGCCTACCCGAGCAGGTAGGAAGTTCTGGGGCTTTGCCCAACCCGAAATACTCTTGTTGTGTTGGTATCTCTAGAGTTAAGCGAGCCAAAGAGCCACCCAACATATAAAGTCGACACGAACCGTTACACTGGTGCCGTGACCAGTTGTTTCGGGGTGGAGCGCGGCCAAACGGCCGAAAGCTGCAGAATACCCAATGCGAGTTCCTCCAGCCCAGGGGTTGAGGAATTCGAAGAGGATGGTATTACCTCCCAGCATCTTCTGTTAGACTGGAAACCAAGTCAACAGTATGTGTATAACCCGGATGGTGTACAGAGAGTTTTCTCGACACCCGGTCTATTAGATGATCCCACCACTATTGGAGATGGGATCGTTAAGCTATACCTGAGTACCCCTAGCCAGGTGGCTTCCGATACTGGGGTATTAAGCGGGTTGGTAAAACCCGCCCAGTTAGACTTAAGCGATTGGTCTCAAGTAATAACTAGTAGGCGCGAGTTAGAAGCCGGCATCTCGGTGAGCGCCACTAAGACTTTAGAAACCCCTAAGGCTCAAAGTCTGATTCAAAGGAAGGAGATGCCTACTGGAGGGGGCGTACATGGGTCTACCCGACCAAGGCGGGAGACACCATTGATGACATCATCGGATCATGAGAGCGATGATGAAGGAGATGGTAAGGATCCAATGGGATCCACCTCCACTCAGAGGGATACTACCCGAGATACATTGCCGAGAAATACGGAAATGTATACATTGGAACTATCCCTAGATGAGGCCTTGTCAGATTCCGTGTTTAAGCTGGGGGGTAGCCGTAAGTCCAGACATGGAGGTCGGATAGGCCCCGGCTATAAGTCAACCTTGGCTTATTTGAAAGCCAGGGATCAGGTAGAGCAGGAGGAAAGGAGGAAGCCAATAGGCGAAGAGCGATTGATAAGTCAAGAGCCGAGGAAGTCGCTAAAGCTCGGGATGTAAACAGATTGCAATCCGAGTTGAGTGCAATGGAAGAGAAGTTAAAAAGACTTCAACTTCGCAAAGCCGAAATGGAATCCAGACTGGTCTCGGAACAGGATGAGATCCGTAAGGAAACTACTGAGTACCAAAGGAAAAGAGTGAGAAGTATCGCTTATTAAAAGATACTTTGAAGAAGGAAGTGCAAGCCGCCCAAGCAGAACATAACCGAGCGGTCGCGGACAATGAGACAATCCGGACCGAGAACGCTCAGTTAAGAGAGGAACAAAGGAATCTGACCACAGACGTGGCGACTCTGACCCTAAACAAGTCCGCTATGGAAACCTACTTGCAAGAGAAGGAGCATACAAATGCACCTCCAAAGAGCTCGGATCCTAGTCCCGACCTTACTTTTGTCAAACAGGGTGACTTCCTCTTCTGCTCGACACCCAAGCAGCCTACAGGTGCATACAATCCGTTTGTGAACGACAATGCATCTCGGAATGTTGACCAAGGGGGGGTCTAGGTTAGGACCCAAGATGAGAATGGTCGGACTAGTAGGGTTTGCATTAGTGAAGTCCCGATAGTCCATAATTTGGACCTGGACTTCATCCAAAGGGATTGTTCCGACACAAGTGCCGAAACAAGCGGATTCCACATAAATGTGGATCAGACAGATAATGTTGGATTGGATGCCGGTAACCCGGGCGACCAACAGAATGCACAGGGTGGTAGCCAGCATTGGCAGGTGGGCTATGCGCCTAACGCTGGTAGTCAGGGTGGGGCTGCCAATGCGAGCAGCCAGGGGGGTAGTGGTACTTCGGGTACCAACCCTAATGTTGGTGATGGAGGTTAAACTGGACCCGATGGGTCACAGTGGAATCAGACCCAAACCCCACCACCACCACCGCCAAACAACAACAGTTTCGGCGGCCTAGGTAGCAATCGAACCTTGAATGAGACCAAGGTGATTGAATGGAGCAAACAGCAGTGCAGTAGATTGATGTATGCTCACAACTCACCCCGAAGGGTAGCCGTCATCCCAAAGGAATACAACGGTACTCGGCCTTGGAAGGAATGGTTTGAAGATTTCATCGATGTGATGAACTGTAATGGGTAGACTCCATACAAGGCCAAACCACATCTGGTGAGGTGCCTTAAAGGTGGTCCGGGTCGCATGGCTGTAGAGCAGTGGTGGACCTGGTATGGCCTCGCTGGAAGTTTTGAACAGCTGGTTGAATCTGCTAGTGGACGGTTATGTAATATGGTCAAGGAGGATCTGATGGTACGTTTTAGAAAACGCACCCAGAAGCCTACAGAAGCTTTTGGAGCATATGGGATGGAACTCCATGCCCTATTGAGTAAGGCCAGACCCGGGACAGAAAACCAGGACTGGTATATGGACGATTTGATTACTCAATTTGTCAAGGGCCTAAGAGACGAGCAGATTGCTGCAAGAGACGCTTGGAAAGAAGGGTCTACTCTGCACTTCATATTCAATGGAATAGATATGGCCATGAAGAAACGTACCATGCTAGCCGGGGACGTTCCGAAAGTAGCAGGACCGACCTCGGTAGCAGCTGCCATGCACCGTTCCGAGGAAATTAGCACCTCAGACGACTTTGAGTTGATTGAACAGGAGGATGGTACCTTCTGCTCGATGCAACTTAGGAAAAATACTTCCGGCAGGAAATATATTCCGAGGAAGGTTTTTAACAAAGAGAAGGATGCTCAACCAGCACCCGAGGCTAGGGGCGAGTCCAGACCCAATGGCAAGGCTTATAAGCCTGCCAAGAGCACTAATAAAGTGAGCAGACAGTCTCGGACGTGACAAAGATAATGGAAGAGATGTGCAAAAAGATTACTGATGCACTACAAGCCAGTCGGTCGAGACCCAGAGTGGATCGCTGAACAGTAAAATGTTTTAGGTGCCAGAAAATGGGGCACTATTTGTCAGAATGTACTGCTGCAAAGCCAGTAATGGCCGAATCAGAAGCAGATCAGCAAGATGCTGATACCCCCGACGTAGTGGGAAATTAGAGGGGGTTGTATCCACGGCATCGGGTATGGCCTCAAGGAGAAATGAATGCCAAAAGGCTACCGGGGGTAATCCGGTGGAAGATTTCGAATCAAAATTACCTGGAGGTCGGGTGACTGTGGGTGCGCACCCCAGCATTCCGACCGGGGCCAGGGACCCTAGTGCCAATTTGTGTGGTGGTGGTGACTATGAGGCGAGTGGCCGCACTGTGGGAGAGGAAGGATGGATCAATGAGTTGATTCGAGTGTGTGGGACATGCCTTCCCCCAAGTCATCCGTGTCTGGAGTTTTTAAGAGGACTCGGATTGAATCTTGGTGATTCGGGAGACTTTCATCAGTTTACCAGTAACCCATCCCCACTGGGAGGGAGACGGTGGTATATACCCATAACTGTGGAAGGCCGGGTAGGAGAATTCTTAGTAGACACTGGAGCTAGCCACTCCCCTGTGTCTAAAAGATTCTTCGACTCGGTGGCCAGCAGTCATGAGAACCTCAAAACGGGGGTAAATGCTTGCATGGCCGACGGAAGCAGTATGAGAACTTTTGGGAGGACTTTTATGCCTATCCGTATAGGAGGCAAAGAATTCATTTTTTTGCCTACTATAGCAGAGGTTAGTGACAATGGAATCCTTGGTCTGGATTTTGCAAGCCAATACGGGGCCATGTTGGATCCGAGGGACGGAATGATGAGTATCCGGAACCCCTATGGCTTGCATGTACAATGCGTGTTGAGACAAGTGTCTTCAGTAGCTTCGGTTATCCATACGGTTAAAATCCCTCCGGGTACCACTTGTGACGTCCTTTGCGGCGGATCAATGGCCAAGAAGGGTGAGACAGGAGTCTTTGAACCCGATATGATACACTTATCGAGCATCGGGTTGGACTCAGTGGATAAGTTGGTGGCGAATGCAGCATGGTCTGTATTACCCATGACTAACCAAACCGGTTCAGTGATTTATTTGAAACATGGCGACGGTGTTGGGGTGATGAGTTTGGTAGAACACATCGCCAAGGCCAAGTTTAATAAACCATTGAACCCTGTTAGTAAACATCCATTGGATGAAGAATTTCAGAAACTGATTGATAAATCAGATTTACAGAATACGGAGCACAAACGGCACCTAGGGGATCTCCTGCAAAGGTATGAGGATGCTTTCGGCAGGGAAGGAGGACCCGTAGGTAGAACCGATAAGGTGTTGCACACTATCGATGTGGGCGACGTGAGACCTTTTAAAATACTGTATCGTAGACTTCCTCTAAAGAAGAAGTTGATATGTGAACAGGAAATACAAAAACAGTTGGAGCTAGGGGTAATCGTGCCAAGCTCGAGCCCCTGGTCCAGCCCTGTTTGCATGACCACAAAGAAAGATGGTACAATCCGTTTCTGTGTCGACTACCGGAAACTGAACGGTGTGACAAAGAAGAACTTGTATCCTCTACCAAGGATTGACGAGACTTTAGATAGCTTGGGTGGGAACCAATGGTTCTGCACCCTGGATTTACAATCCGGGTATTGGCAGATACCGATGCATCCCAAGGACATAGAGAAAACTGCGTTCTCTAGCCATCTGGGACTATTCGAGTATAATGTCTTGCCTTTCGGATTGTGTAATGCACCCGCTACGTTTGAGGCTATGATGGAATCTCTACTCAGTGACCTGCTGTGGAAGAAGTGTTTGGTTTACCTGGATGATGTTGTCGTGTTCGGCAAGTCATTCCAGGAGTGCCACGCAAACCTACAGCTGGCCTAAAACTCAAGCCCAAGAAATGTAATCTGTTTAAGAAAACAATTACATACTTGGGTAGCCCTATCCCATGAGTGGTGGTCGGATTAACTCTCTCAGGTCCAGAATGTAGTCGAAGTCCCATTAGCATTCGCTAGTAACACGCTAAGCAAAACACAGCATAATTATTGTACCACTAAAAGAGAACTCCTCGTGGTAGTGGTGTATACAAAGGTGTATAAGCATTTCCTCTGGGGAACTGACTTTACTTTGCGTACTGACCATTCGTCCCTGAGGTAGCTTCTTAATTTTAAAGACGCCGAGGGGATGATTGGAAGATGGTTAGCTCACCTATCCGAGTTTGGATTAGAGCACAAGCAGATTGAGCACCGCCCGGGTGAAAAGCATATAAATGCGGATGCCTTATCGAGACAACCAGTGTGAAAGTGCCAAAATGCCACTTGTGATGACTGTGGAGCCCACAATGCTGTGGTCGCCGGGTTGGTATATAACTATACCACCCCCCATATCCCCTGGGAGGAGGCTGTATGCAGCTATCTTGATTGGTCCCCAGAGACCGTCAAGAAGTTCCAACAGTCAGATCCCACCACTGCACGTATCTTGGAATACTTACGGAAAGGTATTAAGCCAGTAAGGCAATGTTATCTCTGGAAGACAGAGAAACCAGACGATTAATAGCTCAGTGGACCGAGCTAGAGATCCGAGACGGCGTATTGTGCCGAAGGAAGACCACTTCCACAGGTAAGCTGTTGCAAATAGTGATTCCCACCTCGATGAGAAGGGATATAATGTTTTATTGTCATGGACACCAAACAAGTGGCCATTTTGGGAAAAAGCGATCCATAGAACATCTGCAAAGACAATATTACTGGCCAGGGATGAGGGGTGACCTACTTCGGTAGATTGCAACTTGCCCTGATTGTTGTAAAAACAAGCCAGGACCCGGCCTGGGCAAGCTACCCTTGACCCGGGAACTGTTCGGTGTCAGGTTTGCTCGAGTAGCAATCGACATCGTTAGTGGACTTAAAATGACGCCTAGAGAAAATACCTGTATGATGGTTGTAACGGACGACTATTATACTAAGTACACTCGGGTGTTTCCTCTCCTGAATCACAAAGCCGCTACATGTGCCGAGGTGTTTGTAAAAGGCTGGGTGCTACACTTGGGTGTACCCCTTATGATGCACAGTGACCAAGGCAGAGAGTTTGAGTCAGAGTTATGGCAGGAAATGTGCTATTACTTAGCGATATGTAAGACCCGAACCAACCCATACCGACCACAATCGGATGGCCAGGTGGAGAGGTTCAATAGGACTTTGATACAAGTGCTAAAGCCCCTGGTTAATAGCCACCAGGAATCGACCCAGAGGCTCCTTGCACTGTGTTGTTTGTGGAGTCACTCCGGGATAGATTTAAACATGCATACAAAGCAGTTTGTAAAGAGCTGCTGAAAAGTGCTAAATGGCAGAAGGTGGGGTATGACACCAATGCAAGAATGATACGTTTTAACATAGGGAACAAGGTACTAAGGTATTACGAGCCACTCGAAAGGTTGAAGCTCGTAACGCCTTGGGAGGGTCCATTTAAAATTGTGCGCATCATCTCTGAATCTACAGTGATGGTGGAGGATTGCTACACGGGTAGAAAATGGACGACCAATCCTCGGTTGAAGTTCGCCGTTACCTAACTCAGTACACAACAAGCGACTGTGTGTAATTCGCCATAGGCGAATAACATGTATCGCGGCTGGGGCGTCGAATGTATGCTCCCTGGGTAGCCGTATCCCATGAGTGGTGGCCGGATTAACCGGTACATTCACTTTGTAGCGATGTATATACCACCAAGCTCCAGATGATAGCACCCCGGTAGTAACATGCGTCTCGTATACCGAGCCGAACCTTAGTTCGATACTAGTCCGCTATGGTGCGCCACGGGTGTGGCGGGAAAGCGCGGAACTAGGTCACCGGATAGCTCACAGCGGGATCTCGCGAGACAAGAGGTTGGACGCCATATTGGTTATAACTAGGGCAGAATTGTGGTGGTCAGACACCACTGATTTCGCTCAGGTTATTTTGTGCCCTCCGGCAGCTTATAGCTGTGTTTCTCCTTTAGTTTTTGTTGGACAAATCCTTCGGGAGGAGTCCAACGTTATTACTGCCAATTTTTAATTGGAAGTTTGTTCCGCCGTAATGGCACAAGGAACGAGTCTCGGGGAGAGGAAACCATAGATTCCTCGGATGCTGGCCTCGTACGGGAGCCAGAAGTGGAGGAAGCCGCCAACTGCCTCGCTGCCATGTCTACAACGACAACAGACAGGGAGCAGATGCCACCTCCACCCAATCCAGGTCCAGTACCTTCAGCGTCTGGTTTGGCGCACCCTTCCGAACCGCAAATCCTGATGCGGACGTCCTGGACATTCCGTTGTATCCTCCGGGATTCAAAACCACTATCCCACGCCTGGCTCACGTGGATGAAGGCGAGGGGATAGTGTACACGAGGTGGGGGACCTATATCCCCATGCACCCATCCATGTTCCGATGCGGTCCGTTGGCGGTGGTGCCTGGTGAACCGGAGCCTATCCCAGATGATTTCAAATCACTGGTGATAGACTCGTGTCGACGAGCTGGCTGAGAGTATGCCAGTGTCATGGCTTCGCAACTACAAACGGTTGGCGGGAGCTATGATGTTCAAACGAGAACCTGGCGCGAGCTGTTCTGCTGCCCGAAGGGATCACCTGGAGGGCAACACAGCTAAGGGAGTCCGAGTCCGACATGGACACCGACTCTACCATCAAACACTCGTCGGTGGAATCCGGGGCGGATCAAGAAATTGGTCCGCAAGCCTACACCGAAGGGCCCTCTGACCGAGTCTGATCTCGAGGATGAGGACCTTCGGATCGCGATCGAGAGGTGGAAGTCCAAGGAGGAGCCAGGTGCCAACATACCAGAGGCGGCTGGTAACATCTCGGATGAGGATATTACCCGTCAGCAAGCTGCTGTGGAAGCCAAGGGCCGTGAGCTTGACGCCCAGCAGAAGGAGCTAGCTGCTGCCTGCCGGGCCCAGCTCCAGCAGCAGGCCCAGCTCCAGTCGAGTGTTACCTTGGACACTGACACTACTGTCAGTAGCCGAGGAGCACCTGGGGTAAAGGCAAAGAGTCCGTTAAGACGGATTCTAGCCCGGAGCCCCCAAAGCAGCCCCCGAAAGGGAAGAAGAAAGATAAGAAGAAGGGAGCGAAAGCGTCTCCGGCCATACCCGAGCCCTCTCCTACTAAGAAGGGGGACAAGGGTAAGCCGAAGGCTTCAGCTCCTGCACCCACAGCAGTCACCGCAGCCACTTCGGTTACTGCAGCACCCACTGTCACCACCACTGGTACTACTACCACCAGCAGAGTCCAGCCTAGAGGGGCAGGCATCTACTCGAGCAGCGAGTCGGGGCGCGAAAGCGACCCGGAGCTGCCCGAGTCAGCCAAATCTGATTTGGAGTCTGTGACGATGTGGGAAAAAATGACCACGGACATCCCTAGAGACGAGAACCAGAAATGGATGTGGAAGAATGCAGCCAAGGGATTTAAATTATGCGTCCCTCGCTGCTTCTCGGATTGTGCTTATGACACAATCCACTACATGTGCGCGGGCGCCGTTAACAAAGACAGGTGACAGTGACGATGAGGAATGGATGACCGGCCCTCACGACACCCCTGTTGGTAAATTCTACCTAATTTGGACTGACCAGCTCAAGTCCAAATTGGGTATGGTTTACAATTATGAGTCCAGGACAAAGGTTCAATGGCAACCGCCGCAAGTGCCCATTCGAGTCCTGCCAGCTCTCACTCACTGGAGAGAAGATCTTCGAGACGAAGCCTCGGTTTGCCAGGCATATTGTGGAGTATCACATGCACCATAAGCCCTTGATGCCGTGTGTCCCTGGAGACCGCCCCAGCAAGCTGTGCGATGGCACGTTCGTGACCAACCGGTGCCAGGACCTGGCTCTGCATCTGCAGAAAGCCCATGGTACTGGCCTGGAAAAGACACTGGGTGGGCTTCGTTGACACCTAGTGAGGTGAGGGAGTTGGCGTTTGAACCCCAATTCTGGGCTTGGAAGAGTGGTAATGTGACCACTTACTTTGCCGTGAACCCCTCCGGTTCTAAGTTCCAGTTGCCCACCGAGGGTCATCTGAATCTTGAGAAGTGGTGGGGTGACGATAAGAGGGAGAAAGACAAGCAGGCTCGTTTGAGGGGGGCCGCTGGGGCACAGTCTTCAGCCAGTTCCACCTCCAAACGAACCCGAGCAGACCGATCCGTAAGCCCCGCTGGCAATAAGGATCAGTCAAGGCAAGCCAACCCAGCTGATCGTCGCCAGTCGGGACAACAAGTCTCGGCTTAGGACAGGCCTGGCAACCAGACCCATCGGGTGGTTAGCCAGGCTGTAGCACCACCACCTGGCTACACAGCACAGCGCCCCCCGGGTGTAGACACCAGGACTCAGGAGGACTGGACCACCTTCTTCGGTTCTAAAACCGGCCACAGTGTTTGGTGGGCCGGAGATGAGTTGTCCCAGCAGCAGCGCTAAGCTTATGAAGAGTATATGGCGAAGTTCCCTGCCATGGGACTTGCAGGACCCGAATCATAGGTCCTGACCTCCTCGGGTCAACCGAAAGCTCGGGGTAGAGGCCGTGGTGGATGCGAGTCCACCCGACCACTCCCCGGCCATGGCCGAGGAAGGGGAGGTACCACTGTTGAGGGCTCTGCAGTCCCTAGTGCAGGCGCTCCGCCTGTTACTGTGCCATCTTCAGCACCAGTACCAGCTGGTACCTCATCTGAGGGCCCTCGGGTCTCCACCATGGGGTTAGTGGCCAGTACCCTGGCAGGTCTTTAGGATCCGGACACGTTCGTCAACCATCGAGACGAGCGTACCTGCTGGATCCAAAATGACCTGAAGGCGGAATGGCAGTCTTTGCATCGCCAGCGGTCAATTGATTACTGGCGAGACATGACCGAAGCCACCTTCAACCTGGTCTTTAAAATCCAGAAGAGGGAGGAAGATAAAATTAAAGAGCAGGAGATAAAGCGGGTCGAGGAGGCCTACAAATCCTGTAAGGAAAAGCAGAGAGAAGCCAAGAAGCTTAAAGAGTTCCACACCGCTGAGAACTTTAAGTACATTAACAGGTACAAAGAGGTGGATTTGAAGCTCTTCCTCTGCTTCAGCAAGCACCTGGATGACTGGGACGGCACCGCGTCATCTCTGGTCATCCCCTCGAATGCTGGTGCCGAGGCAGTGGGGGACAGCCCGTCTGAAGGCATGGGTGCTCTGAGCCTGCTTAGCGACACGAGCACCGATGCCCTTAAGCTTCTCTCTGTGGGAAGTAGCAGCTTGGCCCCTTAACCTAACCCGGAGCCAGCTGAGAAGATGGACAATGGAGATGAGTCCGAGGACTTGTAAGTGTCCATCTGCCGGCCTCCTTACTTCGTTTCTCAGTACCCGAGGGTAAAGGCATACTATATGCCAGAGATTTATTTCTCGGAGGACTACCCGGATCTGACGGACTGGAATGACGAACTGCAGCTAAGATGGACGCCACCCGAACCATTCATGGATTACCATCCGAAAGGGGGCTCCATCTTCCCATCCTCACCAGGGCACTACACACAGCAACGTGGCTTGCCACCACTCGTATGTCGCCGAATGGAGCTGCAGAAACCAGTCATTCCAGGTTCGCCGGAAGTTTAGTTTTATTGTAAGGGTGATCCTACTCCGGTAGGGCACCTCTTAAATTCATATCACTATGTATATGTATATTATTATTTATTTTCATAACTCTATTTTCATAACTAAACTCAAAAAAATAAATCGGGTTACCTTACGTCTCGGGTTTATTATATCCATATTGTATATAGTATGTTTGTACCACACTATATATGTTTAAAAACATGTCATTAATCACGTCTCATAACTATAATAACTTTGTAACATTGTTACCTTAATATTCCACCATAGGTTGATGGTGCATAAGGCACCACCTCCTATTTATGTTATTATTTAGTTACTTTGGGTTATATATGATGATGCCTATTATTATTTATAATGCCCTTATTGTTATATAAACTATATAACATTTAATGATAGACTTACCTATGTATATACTGTCATATAACTTTAACAATAGGTATTTGTAACACCTACCCTAGGTAAAGTCTAGGGGGGGGGTGGTGTAGGTGCCGGCATCGTTATGTATATATTAGTGCGCTTCATCTGAGAGATGTGTTTGTGTGGTGCTCTTCCTTCTATGCCAAACAGGTGTCGCTTTGCGATACCCGTTTTGTACAAGAGGGGGCAGCACCATGCCTCACATCCAGCTCCTACTAAGGAGCTGGATGATCCGCAGAAGAGACGTGTTACTTCTCCTCAATAAAGGCCTACCTGAGCAGGTAGGAAGTTCTGGGGCTTTGCCCAACCCGAAATACTCATGTTGTGTTGGTATCTCTAGAGTTAAGCGAGCCAAAGAGCCACCGAACATATAAAGTGGGCACAAACCGTTACAATTGTTATGATAATTATCCAGCATGTCAATGAAAGAGAAACCCCATAAGAAAATATTCAGTCTATATGATGAAGTGTGTGATATTCTTATCGAACAGCCATCAGATATCATAGGATCTTAATTTGAAAATCGTTAATTTATAGGCGATGATTAGGCTCATAGTGATTATATACCACATTTTATTAATGTTGAAGACATGTATTATTCAGAATACCTGAATTTAACGATGGAAAAATCAAGCTTCCTGCCAAATTCCATTTTGATTTCCTACTTCAGCACCCTTGAATTGACCAAGATCAGTTGTTTATTCCGGGGATAAATTATTGACCAATCATTAAAATTCCCTTCATTCAGTGCAGACTTTTTAGGGTACATTACATAACATGTGATACCCATCAGCTGGATGTTATCAGTCCTTATCTCACAAGGTACCAGCTTAAGCAGGGGTCGCCCCACTAAGAATCCCGCTACCCTTGAATATCCCAGTTGTTCTTTGGTGCTGTGGTGGCAGCTTCTAGACATACTATAGTAAGGGGCTGTGGTGGCAGCGGCTTCTGGACACACCATAGTAGAGAGGTGCTGTGGTGGCATCAGCTTCTAGACATACTATAGCAGGGAGGGGCTTGGTGCCAGTAGCTTCTAGACACAATATAGTCCATAGTAGAGAGGGCTGTGGTGGCAGCAGCTTCTGAACACACCATAGTAGGGAGGGGCTGTGGTAGTGGTGGTGTTGTATTAGGTGGTGCTGGTGGTGCTACGTGCCTACCTCCACATGCACCACAGGCAACAGTATAGTCTCCTACAGGCAGCAGAAGCAGGAGCCCGAGCTTCAGCAGCTCCGGGCCCAGGCCGCCCTCCCCCCGGCTACCCCCGTGCCTTCCCCGGCTCCAACATGGCCGATGACGCCCAGCAGCAGCCAGCAGAGGTCCAGCAGACTGTGGTCTTGGCTCTGGATGCCAGTGAGATGGCTGAATATGCCGTCAACTGTAAGTACAGCTATCTCCAGGCATTGTGCTATCCCCTGAAATGGTGTATGGGTGTGTGCATGCATAAGGGCTGGGAGGTGAGGGTTGGGATCCAGAGGTAATAAGTATTACATGGTTGTATTGGCCATTAGCTTGTCTGGAGCTGGTTCTGGCGACACACACTGATAAGAACTGATAAGATGGGGCCAGCATGTCCCTGGAATTTGTTGTTAACCAGGGACAAGGTACCCATCATGGTATATGTTATCAGTTGGTTTCACCTCAACCAGCGAAATTCAAAATGGCGGCTCCACTAGGCCTCCAAACTGAGTCCTATAGCTGATACTTCACGGATACCCAATGCCTCTCTGGCACTGCAAATCCCCTCATAATCTCATTCAATTCTACTTAATCAGAATAAGGAACAGATACTAAGCTGTGGGTCTTAATAGCCCATCCATGTCCAACCTTCAGTGCTGTGAGGCTGGCAGAGAGGCCTGTTCTAAATGGAGCAGCTCTATTCCCATTGTGAGCAGCTCTCTGCTGCAGTCAGCTGATGACCTTATTCCGCTCACCACCGGCTCCAGCCGGCTACAGCCAAGGCTTTAGTGCTTTTACCCTCTCTATATCTCTCTACTATTGAGGCACCAGGCACCATCAAACCTAGAGGGATGTATAGTATTCAAGTATACGCCATTGAGTTGACTATACTGAGAGACACTATGAGAGCTTAAATACAAATACTCTGAACGGTAGTGAATGTCACTGCCCAAGGTTAGAATGTATATATATATATATATATATATATATATATATATATATATATATATATATATATATATATATAGATGGTATCAGGTCTATATAATAAAGCCTGTAGTTGATATTGGTATCAGTTACTAGTGGCAGTCACTAGTATTAGTAGATGTTAAAACCCTATTTGTACAAACACAACACATAAAAAAAACGCAGAGGCTATGTTGACGCTCTGTTTATTTTCTATGAGACTATGAGTCATATTGTGAAGACGTGCTTGTGTAGAGGAGAGGGGTTAGGGCTGGTTGGTTCAGGAGGCGGTAGAGGCAGGTGGGAAAGGTGAACAGCTGATCGGTGCAGGCACTGCTATATATAATTCATATGGCACCATGGTTATAATGAAGCACTCCTGACCGTCAGAATGGAGCTTAGCAGACATGCAGAAAGGGATCTTCAGTGTGGCGGTACTTGGCATCCTTTGTCTTGGGCTGCTCATAGTTATACATAGTTTGAGTTAAACAGTTTTATTGGCAGAAAACATCATACACGTAAGCTTTTCAGGTCAGCCAAGTGTAAAAAAGGGAAGACAAACATAATTAGAAAAGTATTCTCATGGGTAGCAAATCTTATACAGATCATTCACAGGTCCTGCTCAATAGTTATAAATTGTATAGTGAGTCTATCTAAATATCTCATATCACATTTTGGTAGATGCACAATTAGGGCTTCACAAATATTAGCACCAAGAGGGAAATAGAAGTGAATATAGTATACAAAGCATAAACATACAATGAATTTCTGGGGATGGTCTATCAAGTAACAGAACCATCTTATCTTATCATTTTAAGGAAGTCTTCCTTTTCTTGACATGCTTGTGTGTCAGCCTCAAGTTTATCCCAGAGCTAAGAGCCTCTAAGGAGGGGTGACCTATCATAGGTAGCATTCTGTGACTGGCTAACTAGAAGTTTAATGTTGTTGTTATCTCTTAAAACCCTCTGTTGGACTCTAAGATTCTGGGGTATCTTTGACCAGTCATAGATCATGCTTAATAGGCTCACATCACGCTTGGCTTTGAGAAAACGACAATTTTTTCTCACATAAAGTTCATGAACTGATATTTCACATGGGTCCCTGATGCCAATACATAACCTAAGACAATAATTTTGCATGGTTTGTAATTTCTTTACGATGACCTTAGGGCCACATTCATGAGCAAAGTTGGCATGTTCAATTACTGGAAGCACCATTTGTTTATATAACTTGACACTTAGATCACAGTCTATGAACTTTCTAATCTGCCTTAGTTGGTACAATTTGTGCTGGAAACTGAGCTTCACCTTATTTAGGTGTTCTTTAAAATACAATTCTTTGTCAATGATTACGCCTAGGTAGTTGAATTTGGGCACAACTTGGAGTTGTTTACCACCCAACAGCATACTTTTGGCAGCCAGGTTCTCTCTCTCATAATTGGTCTTACTTGCACACCATAATATTTGGTTTTTTTTAGCATTAACAGTCAATTTGTGAAGACAACACCAGCTGTAAATATGATCAAGATCTGATTGCACCTGATTCATTATATAACCAGTATCTCGTCCTCCTAGGTATATAGCCAGATCGTCTGCATACAAACAAAACCGACAATTTTTAATAACGGATGTAATCTCATTGATTTATATAATAAACAAGAGTGGACCTAATTCCGAGCCCTGGGGGACGCCATATTGGACCCATGGGTTATAGAGATGACACCATTAGCTGTTGTATGTTGCACTTGGTTAGTAAGGTATGACTTGAACCATTCAACACATGATAAATGACAACCGATTTTCTCTAGCATGAGCAGCAGGAGAGAGTGATCTACAGTGTCAAAAGCCTTCCTCAGATCGAGGAAGACTACGGTTGCACTCCCCCCTGTTGTAGTACTCAAAGAGGTCTTGACACAATTTGAAGATAGCACCACCGGTTAATCACCCTGGCATAAAACCAAACTGGAGGTCCGATATCAATTTATAGCATAGAAGGTGATTTATTACCTGGAAATGAATTGCCTTTTCAATCAACTTAGATATTAAATTCAGCTGACATACAGGGCGCCAGTTGGATATATTGGTAAAATCTCCAGACTTGGGTAGGGGAATAACATTGGCAGTTTTTAGGATCGGTAACATGATGCGGTGCACAATTGATTCATTGACAATGTTTACAAAAACAGAGGGTTTATGCAGGAATATGTCTTTCAATACCTGTGCCCTGACATCAGGGATCGAGGATGATTTTGAGGTATTGATGCTCTTCACTATTTTAATCCCATCCTGCATGTTTAGGGGAATTAGTATAAGGGGGATCATATCAGGATAAACAATCCTATTCATGATATCATCAAGTAATAGCCTATTTTCATGGTCCAGTTGAGGTATTGCATATGCCAGTTTGGGACCCACATTAACAAAAAAAATCATTTACCTAACTAGCAGCTTCACATTTAGGTATGGGGTTACCATTATCTTTAACCAAATTCAGGGCATTTTCTACCTTTGGGCCTTTCCAAATTTGACTCACTTCTGACCAGAAGCATTTTGGATTATTCTTATACCTTGTTAATTTATTGACAACCTCCCTTTTCCTATTTTTTGTCAATTCTATTTTGATTGATTTATCCAGGTCATGAAGCCTAATCAAATTTGGGTTGGGTTGTGGTCCTCTGTACTTCCTTAGTTTTTCAAATATTTTTTTCTTTTTTTTTGACAGTGTATCCACCCGGAATGTATGGCCTGGTGGAGAGTGCTTCTTTACTCCCATATTCTTAATTGGGTGGTGAAAATTTAAATAATTATTTGTAAAATCAAGTAGTTTATCATAGGAACCTAAGGGGAGGGGGTCATCATGCCGTAACAAGTGTGGCTTGGTGTCAATTTCATTAAATAAAGCATTCATATCACAATCCTTAAATGACCTACCACATATGACCTTATATTCACTATGTACATATTTTTTCTGTTTCTTAACGACAAAAACAGGAGAATGGTCACATATAGGATTTCCATTTATCATAACATCCCTCGATGGAAATCTCATTGCCATCATTGGCTATCTACTGAAATAGATTTGTCTCCCAGTAGGCACATCAATTTTACGTTGATTCAGCGTTGAATCGATGTTTGCATATCAACAGTTGATTCAGAATTGAAATACATCTAACCATCAGTGCTCATTCATTTGATTCAGAATTGAAATACATCTAACCATGAGTGCTGATTTAAAGTGTGTATTTTGATGTTGATTGAACATTGTTAGGTGATTATTATTTTACATGTCAATGTTGAATCAACATTGAAATCGATATCTATGAATTAGACTGACAATGTTGACAAAAATATGTTGAATCAATGTTTAATTGAGAACAATATTTCAAGGTTGATATGTCAACCGTTGATCTGCTGTTGAAATGGTAATGGTTGACAAAATTGAAATGAAATGACTGAAAAGCTGTTGAAGACTAGGTTGATCAACACGACCAACACAAATCAACCAGTTGTCAACGTTGAAGTAATGTTCTGTGCCCATTGGGCTATGGAAAGCGACAATGCTGAGATCATCATAGCTTTATAGAGGAGATCAAACTAAAACCATTGAACCAAGGATTGTTTTCTGTAAACATAATTATATCTGAGTACAGGTATTATATGCATTTATGTCCAAGTAATTCTGATCGGGCTTTGTTGATGGACATTACAATGACTTTAAAAGAGTCATTATGGTCAAAGAATATTGTTATGTATTCAAATAGCTCGCCCTGCGAACAAGTATGCTGCATCTAATATATGATCAATTTCATATGCTAGTGGTACATAGTAGTATAGGAGGCCCCTATACTATTATAAACAGTATTATGAGAGACTGCACTACAAATCCATATCATAATTCATCTTTCCATACGCATACTGCCAGTATCATGTTATTGATAAAGTATGCTTTAGATTAAGATTTAGGAAGACTTGTTTCTGTGACACATGCTTTAGATTAAGAATTAGGAAGACTTTTTTTTTCTGTGACACAGTCTTTGTGATAAAATAACTCCTAAAATGAATTTAGGTTGGGCTGGACACATTTATATATTAGATTCCATTCACAATCCCTTTTTTTTAGGAATGATCAGATTAGACTACAGTAAACTTCTGTATTTGTTGTCTGACTGGAATGAGTACACATGTATCAAGGGGGACTGTTTGCCAGCTGTTTGACAAGCATTTCGTCCGTCCCTGCACTATTAACAAATTAAGTATCAAATTTGACACTGCAGTGTGCTATGTTAATATTTAATGTTATGTCTCACAGAGTTGGAGTTTAAATCCTCATGTACATTGTACAGATGTTCACCTACCTGTTATCCTTTGCTATTATGTGGATCTACACAGTCGGGAGCGTTCACTGTGTATTTACAGACGTTTCCTTCTTTTTCCGCAAAGAAAACAAAACAAAAAAACAAAAAAACAGTAGTTGCTGCTGAAGGTTCATAAGAGTTCTGGTACTGATACAACATGCAGTTCACTGCTATAGGTAGCAACATCATCTCCCGCCTACCTATAGCAGTTTATATCTAGGATCTGAACATGTGATTCTAAAGCCTGGTCTCACCTGGATGGACTAGGCATACACCACACACCATTACTCCATAAGCCAAGAGCCAAGAGATGTAATTGTGTTCCACCATATATAGATGATTTGATTCTAAATGAGAGTATCACAATTTCAAACCTTTTTTTTTAGGATCACTCAAATAAACTTGGTAAGAATGGCCTGCACATAGGACCCCTTGTGGAGTGGGAATTCATAATGAGGACATGCCCTAGCAGTGTTTTCCCCTTAGCCCTAAAGTTTATCATTCATCTCATATAGAATCGGTTATTTATAGATGCCTAGGCAAGGAACATTTGAATACTCGTCCTGGAGGTTAATTCAGATTAACATCACCTAAGGTGATGGGCATGGATTTTTGCTAGCATCCCATGCGGGGGGGGGGGGGTAGTGGTAGGCCGTTTTGAAATAACCTTCAGGGCTAGTGTCTAAACTAACTTGTGAAAGTGTCGTAGGTACCTCTGCGTGCTGAGACGACTAATCAGTCAGTCATATGCACACAGTAGATCAAGCTCGTCGTGATCACTCTGTTGGAGTAGTCAACCAGAGATTAACTAGCTAGTTAACGCCCATTGACTCCCTTACACTTCAGAGTCAAATTGACTCAAATGGCAAGTTCACATCTCTCATATGTTTTTTTAGTTGGAAGAGTAGAGGTAGCTGCCTAGTTTTAGTATATTATGGTGCTGAATTTTGAAACTATTGATTTATGTATAAGACCAGAGAATGTCACATAAAAAGATCAATGAGAGATCCATCAGTAGTATGTATGATGTATATATAATCAGAGTAAACAGCAGTGACCTAAAGTCCTATACCCTACACAAAACCACTACTCCCAGGGCAGTAGTAATGTACATATATATGTAGTATACTGGATACAGGATCTCATGATCAGGTTTTAGAGGGACATACGTATATCCTGAACCATATGCCTAAATACATGTATATTACATAATTGTTCATGGAAAATTGACATGTAATTGAGAGATAGAGCTTATAGTTTAGAAAAAAAAAGTATAACTCTCAAGTTGCTCAAATTTGCTAGTTTCAGCTGATAAATCATACCAAAAGGTGCAAATCATATTTTGACCATGTAGCCCTTGTCTGGCTGGCTGACCTACCCTTGGGCTTCAGACTGAAAAAAAGTGGAAAGGTCACTTTGGGTGCAGGTTGGCTCCTAGATGTGGGAAACAATTATAGCTGAGAGTTGCCTTGAACAGGGCAAAGTTCAATAGCAGTGGGTGTGAGACAAGGTAAACTTGGCCATACTGTATCATCTGTAGGGATTTCCCCAATGCACTACTGATTTTCTCTCATACATTTAGGCCAAAGGAGATCAGCAGGACCTTTCAAAATGATATCTATGGCTATGGTTTTGAAATGCCCTCCTGGTTATGTTGATGAAAACCTAAGAATGAACATGTTTGCTTAAATATCACATGAAGATATACACCAGAATGTATAAAATATGCTATACAACCTCCAAACTAGAAATATCAAGCCTTGTCAAGAGCGCCATGATAATGTATACATCAGAATATCTAAGGCAAGACCTGGAAATGGGATTCTATATCCTGTCCCTAACCTCTAAATACAGAAACACTGTTTTACCGCATGTACGGCGCATATTCCTAAACATGTTGCCATGTATATTACATCCTATATTGAATAGGGTTATATAGGTTATATGTCAAATGCATGGTCTATCATGGGTGTTATGCCCCACATGCTATTTACATGAACATCTTTTTTTTTACTAAGTTGAAATAATACAAAGGTCTTTCTGTATGGGTTCAGCTATGGTCTTACAGACCGAAATACCATTCATGATGGAGCAATAGGTCTGTGTTGACAACATTTAAAGGCTTAGTTTCATGATAACTGGTCATATGGGATAAAATGTCACCTCTGTAATGTCAGAAGGAACATGCCCACTGATCAGGGTAAGGTCATGTCATTCAACCCATCTCCAAGGTCAGCCCCACTGGCATAGGAAATATCGATGGTCTCGAGAAATATCTGTAAAATAGAACAAAAGAAATACAAAAGACAGTATTCTTATTAACACTGTAAAAAATAACTGTTGATTCTCTGGGTGATTCCCGTAAGACTGAACGGACAACTGCCCTAATTTAATTGCATAAAGTAATGTAGTTTATACAATGAAGCCCCAGGTGGCAGCACATGGTACAGGGGATCTCCATGGAGGCTGCAGAACACTAATTATTTTTCCACTGTTGGCCTATATAGCTTTTGGGCGAAAATAAAATACTTGTGCAAGTATCTGGGCTTAGCCACTATTATTTTCTTGTAGATATACATTTTTCCCAATAATTTAGGGCCATGGCATGTGGTACAATGTGATTAACTTTTGTGCTATAGGCCTTAGAGTGCGGACATACCCAGATTTGGGGCTTTTGCAGTGAATGATTTCAATAAATTCTCTAATTAAATAGAGTGCACCCCCCTCAACTTACCATAAAATATCAGCCTAAATAACACTCAAATCGATTGATATACACCCTAAGGATTAATTTGATACCTGGTTTGCCTACCCACTGTCAGATTTTAGACCAATAATCATTGTACAACACCCTTCAGTGCGGAGCTACAAAGTGTCTCCTGCTGCCACCTCCCGTCAATTGGTGTTCTGCAACCTGGAAATAAAGATGGATGTCTGGCAACTTTGTGACAAGGATCTCATTGTTATTTCAACGATTTTAATTTTTTTTACAGTGTGGTTTTGTAACATCAAATGAACTGGATCAAAATCCATATATAACCGCATGCTCTCTCTCAAACTGATAATAATATTATGACTGTTTATCCTTGAGCCTATGACCTCCTGACCTTGGTGGTGAGTGGGTATTGCAGTAGGAATGTAGAATGTAATGGCATGGAAAATGAAATGTGGAAAGATCTGGCTATATAACTCTCTCAGGAAACATCCATGCGCCAGAAATCTTGAATTATGAGATAGAGCTGAACTGTCACAGCGCTAAAGATAAAGCTATAGATGGACACAAAGCAGCACACGTGGAGATGTCCTGAGATAAACACAGTTGCTATGGTAACAGAGTGGATGAGTATCAGGGGTAGATTTGCTCAATAAAGATGAGGCAGTGAATGAGGACCAGTGTCATAAGGTCAATGGGAAAGCTATATACCTTGTCACAGTAGTGAAAGTATAGGGACTAAAGATGTGTTGCCTGTATTGAGGGTACCTCTAATTTGTTTCACCCTCTACGTCTACCCTCAGAAATTACAGGAACAAACTTTTGACCTCTCCTATCCTTCTTCCCGACAATTCTAAAATCACCTTCTATTTTATTTAGGGTACATCCAGAGAATGCACAGAGCGGGAAACAGACTTGTTTTTGTACACTGCATAGAGTTACCAGAGCTGAAGCTAAACCAAGCCAGTAAGTATCCTTTAATACGATCTAGATGGGCCAGGAAGGCATTTCTCAACATGGTACGGCTGAACACAGCCACTACGATTCGAAACCCTAAGTTTTAAGGTGTGTGATCATAGGCAATGTACTACTACACTGTAAAAAAGGTGTTTAGATATTAAACACTTATCTAAACACTTTCCTGTCCCACCTTTCTAAACACTTATTATATAAGTTTATAGGGAAGTGTTTAGGCAAAAAGTGTTTAGACAAGTGTTTAGACAGCCAAAAAGTGTTTAGATAAGTGTTTAATTTCTATACACTTATCTAAATAAGTGTTTAGAATCTAAACACTTATTCAAATGTTCTAAACACTTTTTGAAATGTGTTTAGAAAGGAAACACTTTTCTAAACACTTTTTGGGAAAGTGTTTTGTGTGTAAACACTTTTTGACTAAACACTTTTTGCTAAACACTTTTCAAAAAGTGTTTTGATTCTAAACACTTTGCAAAAATAAGTGTTTACAATCTAAACACATTGTTAATGTGTGTTTAAAATCTAAACACATATGGATGTGTTTAGGTGAAATGTGTTTAGAATGTAAACACTTATGCAATGTGTTTAAAAAACTGGGACAAATAAGTGTTTACAATCTAAACACTATTTTTTACAGTGTACTGTTCTGTACGATCAGCACTTAATACAGTTATTATATAAGATTTGCTACGGCAGTTGTACCAGTGCAATTATTAGTGACCGCTGGATGTATTCCGAGGTAGCATGTTGTCCCATGGGCGCGGCCATTGCTGGAGCTTGTTACCAGCAAGTTCTACTGATAAGACCTAGCAGATGGGTACTAGTTGGCCCCCGAAGGACCGCAGTGAGTAGACTGGGGTTCTCTCATTGGCAAATGATTAAACCTGCTAAGTCTTTATATATAGGGCGGTAATGGCTTTAGAGTGAAAATACCTACTACATGTACTATGTATTTGAAGAGGCGTAGTTCTACCATCTTGAGAAATGCCTTCATGTTCTATCAGACTATGCAGTGATGAACGTATGTAAATTTCCAGTTTACGTAGATATATTGAGTTATTTGGGCTATCGACATGGCTTTTCGGCTTCTATTCCTGCATATTGTGGCTAGTTTGATGTGTTCATTAATTCAGTATTCTTTGTGTTGGTAGACAAAAGGAACTATAAAAATCTGGAGATTTGAAACACTGCAGATGGTCGTCTTGGGTGCATTCTTGTGGGTCATGTCCAACTCAGCAGTGTCGGATCCAGGATTTTGAAAGGGGGGGGGACGCCCCTCATTTAGCCCCTAATTTTGGCTAAATTCTAGGGTAAAAAATGTTGGGTAAACTCTTAAGTACGGGGAAAAAAGGGGGGGGGCGCGGGGGTCCCCTCTAAATCCGCCACTGATTACTCACCATGCACATAGAGTTTGTTAGACCTGACATAGCAGTGCAAGGATTAGTATACCCAATCGTTTAGGTCTGTAATGGTATGGTCAGAGTGACTCTCACAATTATCGTAGTGGGCCTGAACAGATGTAACATCTTCTGCAATGACCTTCTGAGTTATGGTACAAGCCATGATATTGATAATGATTTCTATAATTCAATGTGCAATTTAATTTTAATGGCTATTTTCAGGAAGTATGCACATGTCCCCAGGGGTGCTAGCAGGGATGTGGAAAGAAGAGGAAGTCAAAACTAAGGCTCTGGAGGAAAAGATTAAAGAGCTCCTTAAAGAAAAAGGGGTCAGTAGATTTCTCTATAGTAATATAATATGGCTGACACTGGTACTGGGGATTGGGCGGGTGTGGCCAATGGGAAATGATCAGCCCTTTCACCAAACGATGATCAAGTCATGAATTGGCAATAATGTAATTCTCTGGTAGATTTAAATAAGTACAGGTAGTAGAAAATGAAATAGCTATGTTTATGTGTATACAAAAGTAAAAGATCGTACCTCTTGAAACCCACACAGATACTATTGTCTTAAAACCGGTCTTTAAATATTGGGCTAAGGATCTATGCATGTATAGGACATACCAATCATAAGAGCTTTATCTTCTTTACACAGTTGTCCGGTATCCTACGAACAGCTACTGGTAAGCCAGGAGAGGTTATTTGTAGAATAGCTGAAGAGGAAGGTGCACACATGATCGTCTCAGGAACAAGGGGGCTGGGCAAGGTCTTTATTCCAACAAGTATCAAATTCTTAAAAATTGAACGTCTCTCTCTAGAATACATGTAAATGGATACTTCTCATATTGCATGATGGGAGTATTATAAGAAAATCATATGATATGGCAGTACATTTCACTCCTAAAATTATATCTTTAAATATATTAATCATAATGATATTGAAAAATAAAATAAAATCTTTTTATTGTATATTCGGTTGTGAGAAGTTAATAATCGATATATTGGAATTTGTCCCAACAGATGAGACGCACAATTCTGGGCAGCGTGTCAGATTATCTGGTACACCATGCACACTGTCCTGTAGTAGTCTGCCGACATCCAGATACCATCAAAAAACGAAGGCCATCCGGAGAAGGCAGAAGGTCTAGAAATGCTTCAGGAGACTCAGGCTCATCGAAGGGGTCCCGCCCACCTTCTAGGGCCCTGTCCCTCAACAGCGACAACGAAAATTGAGACCAAGGCTGATACGTTAGGTGATATGATTGAAAGAAAAGTCAGATCTAATCTGAGGCAGTATTTCATTAGCAGCATTCATACAAGACAATAGGCGGATAATCTTTATATAAATCTATTATGAGATATCTAACATTGACAGATGATTAGGTCAAATAGTTGGTAATGGAATATTGCCTTTGGGAATGGTTCTATTTAGAAAAGAAACTATACTCAAATGCAGGGAAATAAAGGCAGGTTTAGAGAATGTTTGGGAAACAATGACAGGACAAGAGTCTCAACTACTAGAAATTGATTGAAAGAATCGAGAAAGGATTTTCCTAGGATGAAAGTTTAAGATGGGATGGATTTTAGTAATCAATCTGATTGACTGAGTGAATTTTACCCCATACTTAATGGGCCTCTTGTTTAGTCACATACCTGCTGTCAAAGAGAAGAATTTAATACAAGCTTAGTTCTAAATGTTTAGTTTTACTGTGTGGCTTGTAATGCCCCCATATATTACAGAACAGTATCAAATGATAGAGGTATATAATGAGGTTTTATGCATGTCCAGCAATGTATTTATTTCACCTTATAATTAGTCATTACATGTTACCACATATGTGTCACCATAATGTGAAAAACAGTTTTCTTTACCATAAAAAAAAAATGGTTTCCTCTTAGAATATCATGGACATTGATTGAGGCTTGTAATATCAGTCTCCTGGTGGTTATAAGCGTCTGGATAAAGACGCGGGATGGGGGGTTTATATCTTGCGTACTCATCAACGCATATATATTTTCCTGGGTCTAAATAAAAGGTTCTTTTTATTATCATAGAAACTATCATTTTCATTATTCTAGTCCCGGTCATTCCTATTGCGATGTACATCAGTGTACTACATAGTATGAATGCCAGGTGTGTTTGGAGTGAACAATACCACCAATTTTAAAGATACCACCTGTCTATAGTCCATTCTGCCTATTGTAAAAGCAGTACCTCTGCCATATTTTACATGCTTTGTATTATTAATGATAGATATTAATGGTGTGTAATGAATTTTTACTCATAGCTCTATAATATTGGCATATAATCAGAAGAGGGATCAATCGCCGACGTTCCCAATTGATTTGTATCAAAATTTAAAGGAATAATGTACTTTGAGTAATATCCCTCCCTTTGCTTGATCAGGAGTAATGATGCTCATAAGCATTAGAGAAATGCCCTCCTGGTGCCATTAAATTGGTGAATGGCTTTAATCCTGCATAACAAAAAGGTCATGTAAAAACCATGATAAAGGATATAAAAGCCAAAATGCTTGACATTAAAGTCAAATAGAATCAAAACTCTAATATTTTGGTGCTTCTGATTGTCTTCTCTGTACGCCATATTTTTTCAGGAGCAATCAAAAATGTATATTTTCTCTGAGGGGAAATAGTGCGTTTTGTATCATCTTTCTTCACAATATCCCCATTGACCAATGGTGTCAGATACACAGAGTGTATATGTTTTAACTTGATTAATGTTCACAAAATAGGCCATTATGTCTATGGATATTATTGTAGCGAAGCATTTCAGCAAAAGAAGGACATTATGACTTTGATATTGGGGGGGGGGGCTCTCTTTATAGCCATTATAAAACATTTTATAATGGCCTATAGCAATAGTTCGCCTCATTTTATAAATGAACTCCAACAAAAGAAAGCAAGCCTCTTGTTTGAATTCACATTCATAATGACCCCTTTGGTGGTTTCAAGTGTTTCTGCGTGGTGCGACAGAGAATATTACCTACTATTTATCTTTATGACAATTTAGGTAGGAATCTATGTACCTGCGTCGAAAACTGATGTATTATTCTACTGTATTCAAATGCTATTGTGCGATATGTGCTAGGGTGTTGTATACTTCCTTGTTATAAGTTAACAAAAAATGACCAACCAGATGCATGTAGATTAGGTCAGTATGATCTGTGATTTAGTTAATAAAATGCTTTAGATGTATAAAGAACTCGTTTGTGATTTTGTCAAATTTTACACCATATACCTACAATGTAGATTCTATTCATGAATTCCTGTACCGCACACCCCCATGCGATAAGGCTACTCAACATGTCACGTCGAGTTGCAGCATCCTTAATTTGGAGAGAGAAAAAAAAATGTCACCCTTTTTTTTCTTGTTCTTGGTAATTCTTCTTTTAAGATTATAAAGACTCATAGCAGGCAAAATGGTGATAAACACTTTGTTGTTCACTATTCAAGTCTGATCTAGTAACCCCCCCCCCTCCTCTCCTCTCCCAAAGCGCTGGCAATTAATAAGACTTGGTCCTACTGCAGGCGCACTTGGACTCATATTTCAGTTAGTAATATATCTTAATAAATGAACTGAAACGAGATAAATTCATGTTTCACTTCTGGCCATAGAGTAGGTTTGATTCAGGCAAAGTGGGACACTTAAGCCCTAGCCAGACTTTGAGTACCATTCAAGGAATGTAGGATGATCTTTTTTGAAAATTAAATATATATATATATATATATATATATATATATATATATATATATATATATATATATATATATATATATATATATATAAATTGTTCAGAATTACTTCCTCTATGTTGACAAAAAATGATAAACCAAGAAATATCTCAACATATCCAAGAGGTTGGGCTTGTTTTAGGATGTGCATATTCAAAATAAAGCCTATAAATTTTAGTGTGTGTTTGGTAAAGGGAACACTTGCTTCAAGTAAAGTGGGACAACTTATGGGACTCATTCACTCCACTCCAAGATAAAGAAATATCAGTCCTAGCAGAGAGAAAAATTTGGTTAGGAAGGTCATAACCTTACTTGTCCCACTTTACCTGGTGTCCCACTTTACCTGAATTTACCCTAGGTGGGGTGTTGTATGATGAACCAATGTCAATTAATGACCACTCTGGATTTAGAATTGAATAAGGATAGGGGCCTCCCGGGGCATGTGCTACGGTGTTATTAGTTCGGAGAGACTCCCTCTTGGCATAGACTATTCACCTACCCACTCTATAAAGCTCCTGGCAATTACCTCGGAAAGAAAGACGAAAACAAGCGCGGCAAAATAATTGTGTTAACCGGTGCGATGTTCCGCCATCTCTCGGTTAAATTAGGAATCAACTGCAGTTCATACTTTGCCACTAGGGAATCAACATGGTGAAGAAACGTGGAAAAGGGTAAGTTTGCGTTTTCTTTCCTTATTTGTGAAAGATTTTTCGATCTGTATGTTTAGCGACATAAATCAAGCGATATACATCAGCTAGGATTTGTTTCTATAGCTGTAATCATTTAATTAATCGTGTAAACGCCGCCGTTGTATTGACCGCATGGTGGTAAGCGATAATAGGGACTTTTGCCATAGAGGGTAATGTTATTCCGAGGTAGCAGGTTGTCCCATGGGCGCCGCCATTGCTGGAGCTTGTTATCAGCGAGTTCTACTGATAAGACCTATCATATGGGTACCAGTAGGCCCCCGAGAGGAACGCAGTGAACCATTGACATGATTATTTCATTGGCTAATAATTAATCCTGCTATTAGTATTAAAGACTGTATAGAATATTAGAATTAGAATATTAGTATAGATCTAGGTCTAGGACACCCCATTGTTACAATGGGGTGTCCTATACTAGGGAAAACATGCCAAACTTTTATTTTGGATTTACCCGGATAATTTTACATCACCGGGAAGCTGGCAACTTGAGTAATTCAGTGGTGTTTAAATTGTCTTTATAATGGTACCGGCATACTAGAACAGAAGTTATGATGGATTAAAGGTGGAATTTCTATGATATTTTCTGTCAGTGGATTTCCAGTCAGTGTGTGTCTTATCACAATATCAGTCCCTGCCCACTGTGCACAGGCTGCACTGGTTCTCACACATTTCAGACCTTGCTTTACTAAATCTTAAATTAAATTTGATTGAATGATCATAGAGGGTAACCAATTACATCACTAAGCACAACAGTTTGGGGATTAATGGGCTATATTTTGCATCAAAGGAACTAAGATAAGTATTATAGATCATGTCGGAAAGTCAAAATTTTCTAAATGGCAGTGTGATAAGCGGACCTGAAATTCTTAGTTTTTTTACTCAACTCTCCTTTACTCTTTAGCTTTGGGCTAATAGATAATATATAGCTGATTAAAGATCCTAAAAGTACACACTTCTGTGGTTATCCCATATAAGTTTTAAAAAGTTACACAAATATTTAGTTTTGATATTTTCGGGTTTAACTCATAACTCTTCTGAAATATATACAATCTGTCCAGATTTTTCATTCTTTCTCCCTCTATGGTAACTGATAATGTCTTAAGCTTTCAATAGAGGTCTCAAATGTAAAAATTGACCAAGAATTAACAAAAATATCAGCATTTTATATTTTAAGGTTTTATAGAAATTACAGTCTGCGCACACCAATACCCCTTGAGAACTGATAAAATATTAAATCAATGATTGGATCTAGAGTAAAATGACCCACAAATTTTGATAAGTAGGTGTGTTTTTATATTATGCCAGAGTTTGGGGATTTTATGAGGCATGCAAAAGTTAATCTGGACAGTGGAGATTTTCAAGCCCAAAATAGGGTGGAATGGCACTCACTGCACATATCACTCCATTATTTAAGATTTTCAGGGTTAAGCCTATACAACATTCTGTCACATTGTGTATGAGGGATGGTAGCTACTGTAGATTGAAGAGGGTTGCGAAAATTCTCCAGGCATTGACTGATTGAGGGGAGGGTTGAAAAAATTTTCGCGCCTCTGCACCAAATCCACCACCCCCCCCCCCCCTATTGATACAGGGGGGTGGTGGATTAGCCTGATTAGGGAGTGATCATATTTATCAATGACAATGGGGGGGGGGAGGAGTTTTCGTGCAGACACATGCATTGCAAATTTTGTATTCCCCTCCCCCCTCCCATGCCAAATTTTCACGCCCCTCTTTGATCTATAGTCTAGCCCGTACAGGCCTACTATAGTCTAGACTATAGTGGGCTGGCTTATAGTCTAGCCCCTACTATAGTCTAGTGGGCTGGCTTTTTTGCTATAAACGAGGCTACTTTGTAACCCCCGCCTCCACCCAAAAGGGGTCAAAAGTTTTCATATCCCCCCCCCCTCAAACGCACCATCCCCCATCCCCAACTCCCCCTGTTTATAAATCATGACCGCTCCCTTACCCGTCTTACCAAGTCACCTGAACGGCAATGGTGTCATTATGATACAGGGTTCTTTCTCCACATGCTCACATTGAAGTCAAACCCTAAAACCCCAGTAACTCAAATCAATCAATCAAAGATGTCTGACCCTGACTCTTTTAGAGCTATCAGCGATGTCAATCGTTTCACCAATATTTATATACATCTTGTTTATTTGTCCTCAGGAAAATCTCAGAAGGCGAGCCCAAGGTTGTGCAGAATGAACCAGATATTAAGAAGGTAGGAAAAAACAAGAAGAAGCGCCCTGTCCCAGCGCAGCAAGAGGATATGGAGGTCGAGCAAGTCGAGGTTACAGTGCCAAATGCAAAGTGAGTACAGTACCATGTAATGGAAATCATTAATTAGATCTCAGGGGTAGAAACTAACGCTGGCCCGGAAGCCACTGGCCCGCAGTTTTGGCTGTGGGCCTGTAGTTTTCTCAAGAATTACCTTCCTGTGGGCCCGGGATGGCCCACAGAAGTTTACAGGGAGATATCTATATAAATTAATTCATAGGAATATAGGTGTGTCATATACCATTAGAAAGAGAAAATCAGCAGGAATCTAGCCATTCTTGCTAAGTTACAGTGTGAATTAATGAGAAATACCTTTAATTTCTCTTTTAAAAAAAGTAAACTGTCTGATCTGGGCCCACAGATTTAGCTCTGGGCCCATAGATTTATAAAGCTATGGGCCCGGGTGGCCAGTGGCTGGAAAAGTTAGTGTCTACCCCTGAGATCTACTCTGACAAATCACTTATATTAAACATTGATTTGTGTATAAATGCACTAGATGCTTATAAGTTATACACGAAGTTCATTTGCAATTTAGTTAAAATTCAATTGATTTTGGGCGCAATACATGCTTAAAACATCTCTTGTATGATCTAAATGGATGGGAGCCTGCACTATTGCTTTTGGATAAGGGGCTTGGCATTTTCCCATTCCAACAGCAAATGTTTAGTTAAAATCTAAAAAAAAAAGAGACATTGATGCTTTGTTGTTACCCCTCCAACCACTGCACTCATGTATCTTACATGTTTCAATATCCAAATAGGGGCAAAAAAGGGGCCATTTCCAAACACAAACAGTCCTTGGAGAACCTAAAAAAGCAAGATCCAGACTTCTACAAGTTTCTCGAGAAAGAAGACGCCAGCCTCCTTGACTTCAATGACAGTTCAGGAGACGAAGAGAGTGAGGAGAGTGAAGAGGAGGAAGACGATGATGATGATAAAGAGGAGGGAGGATATGTCCATAAATTACCAGACAAATTAGAGGTAGGCAATTGGATCAATGAGACACTTCAGTAGTTGACTATTTGTTTGCTAATAGAGTTGCATCATGTCTGGATTCCCACGGGTCAGTTAAGAAACGTGTAAGTCAATCATGCCATTTATAGATTATATTTTAAGAAAGGATCAGATAAAATAACAAGATTTTTTTTTTACTTACTCAGGGGGTAAAAATGATTAATAAAAGGCAGGCGTTGAGAAATTTCCTCCAGCCCTCGCTCGAAAGTGAATGATTTATTTTATAGGCGCCACAAATTATCCGATTTTTGGTCACTTAAAAGTAGATAAAAGTCAGGGTTAAGTTGTTTAAAAAGGTGGGAGACCTGCATATTGCCATGCAATCAGAGAGAATTTTCCACACCCAGTTGATACGTGTAAACTAAGTCCAAAGGTAATTGTAATCATCTGCCCAGTTTTGGTTATAAAGTGCCTATCTTGGTCCATTTTATGATGTTTATGTTAAAAGTGTACAATGTTAATGCCCATAGGTTGCCAGTGATGACAGTAATCCTGAGGATAGTGACGATGAAGAATTGGAAGAAAAAAAGAAGATGAAAAAGGAGAAGACAGATAAGGTCCGAGGGACAGCGATCCTCGTCACCCCCAAGATGATCAACCAGTGGTCTAAAGCACTTCAGGTAGAAAAAAAGATATAAATGTATTTATACCACAGACTAAGAGAGTGGTCGTGAAGAAAAACACCATAATACCTTGCATATAACTGGGCGCGACATATACGCGGGGATGGACCCCTACCGCGCCTTATACTTATAGAAGGGGCTAAAGTTTGGGTGCACCTTACACACAAGGATTTGATGCTATAAAGCATTACTAAAGTGACAAAATTATGACCTAATAGGTAATTCCAGAACTCTGTGTGTGCCTTATGCGCAAGATGCGCCTTATACGTGAGGTGTTAATTGTGTATGATGCTGTTAAATGTGGTGTAAGTGAGATGCAGTACTCACGGTGTATGTATTGTGTGCCTTACACACATTGAGTTAACACGACTTCAACTCGGCCAGCTCTGACTACAGCCAGGTTTTGTATCATTATGTTAAACAGGGATGTAAGTCTTCAGGTTTTATCAGGATTTCCTGATTTCTGAAATTTTTGAATGGCATTTATTTTCCTTACAAGTGGTAATGAGGGCTGTATGGGAAAAAATAGAAGGCTTTTATATCAAGTAAATATAAGGCTTCCTGATTTTTGCCCATTCCTGACTTACATCCCTGGTTAAAGCGCCAGGTTATCAATAAGTATTTGACAAATAACACTGGGGTGAAATTATCATGAAATATATATGATAAGCAATAGCGCAGACCTGGGACGATCGTCTCTTGTTTAAGGGCCCGGGTAATATACCCTCACAAATTTCTTAAGCGCTTGTGTATTTTTTTAGGCCAATACGGTGTATAGCTTAGGCCACACTTTTTTTATTGTTTGGGTTACGGGCCCGCACACTCTGCAAAAGCTAAAACCCAGAATAAAAATAAAAGTTGAAAAATCTACTCTTTTTTTAATCCCTCCTTTGTCCCTAATGACAAAATATAGCCATGCTTGGTGTCAAATTGAAGCTAATGAGGTCAGGAATACTTTAAACATGGTATTTTTAGTATTTGGGGCTCAATTAAAACACCCTGTGTGCCCTATTACAGGGCTCTTGACAGGGCTGCGCATTTAAATGGCTAGAATGGCCATTAATTTACATAATGGCGCATTGTATTTGCTTAAAAAGTGTGCAATTGGCGCATTGCAAAAAATCCTGTCAAAAGCCCTGCTATTAGTATCTATCAAAGTCAGGGATGTCACTTATATCTCGGTGTGTCTTATGTGCATGGTTTCACAGTATTTTTTTGTGGGAAAATCATCCCTCAAGAAAGCTGAGGGACGAGGAGTTTCACCAAAAAATGCAAGAAAGTGGTTTCACGGTATTTGGAATCCCCTTATTGTGACTTTATTTCGTCCTCCGTCCTGGAGTTTTTATTTTGGGCGCCCGTAACCCAAAGAATAAAAAATGTGTGGCCTTATAGGGTCGTAAATATTTGGTACAAAGTGTTCCCAGATATCTGTGTAAACAAGTTGCTTATATACATACCTCAATCGATCAACAGATGTTGTAGGCTTAAATCCAGCTTAATCAAGCATGGAGTTTAAAAGACGATGAAACTGTGAAATTGTCAATGTAACTGTAAAAACATAAAATGAAGTTAGTGGTATCATGAAAAACCCTCATTAATGTTTTCTGGTGTGCAGGAGACAAACTCGCTTGGTGCCATGCGGAATTCCATCGCAGCCTTCAAAGCAGCACTGCATGAGACGGGGTCCGAGGATAATGTAGAGGGATCCAAGTTCAAAGTGGAAGGCAGCACCGGTAAGTACCATAGAACTCCACCTGCAAGTCGAAGTCACCTATAAGTCGACCCAACTTTTAAGACCTAAAGAATCACTGTATTCAACATAGTTAGCGTACATCGTCTAATAAGGGCACACACCCTCTTTTTGATCACATTTTAGACTGGACTAAAGAAAGAAAAAAAAATCCGAATTTTGAGACCATATCAATCTTTAACTAATTGACACACATTTCAGATATTCTAAGGCCCAATGTGCGTTGATAACGTCGATTATTATACCCCCCATACGATACTGTATAACAAATGTATGGGATCAACGTATGCCAACCATGGGGGCATATGGTCCAAATATGCAGACCAGGGGGCATACGGCTAGAGGAGGGGGCATATGACATAGACCATGGGGCATACGGAAAAGTAGTGCCAAAGCACTGCCCTACTTTGGGATAAACTATCGCAGCGCAAAATAGTTCCACTACCCTACTACATTCCAATAAATCTTATCAGCGCAAAATTCCCCTGTTGTAAAAAAAATGGACAGTTTTTATAGCTGTAAGGGGCCCCCAGTCCGCAAAGTTCGTAGACCGGGTAGAAATGTAGCGGGTCCGGGGTACCCGACAATTCAAAAGTTGTGTTTGGGCTTCATTATACCCCGCATACCCCCCTCCCACTAAGAATTTAATGTTTTGGTTTCTACCGTGATAATCTTCATGCTTTTATTAAATCCATCTGCCAATACAAAGGCCGCGTAGGGACGAGTCCGAGACAAGTGTACCTTCAAAGGCTATCTTACAAAAGAATTCGTCATCATTATACTCGTGACAATTTACAATTACAATTTACAATTTATTTATTCACATCCTCATCAGAGGTAAAGGAAAGAAAATAAGAAAAGAAATCAGCTCTAGCCAATAGTTACAATGACAGATGGACCCGCTACTTTTCTCTCGGACTCGTTCCTACGCGGCCTTTGTATTGGCAGTTGGATTTAAAAGAGGGCTAGCACGGCTAAGACGTACCCGCCTTAGCTAATTACGTGACCACCCATTGACTAATCAGATCGTCGCAAATTTTCCGCTGGGTCCTGCAGATTTGTGCACAATATTTTGGCAGGTACCGATGTTGAAATTTGCCGTGCTAGCCCCCCTTTAATAAAAGCATGAAGATTATCACGGTAGAAACCAAAACATTAAATTCTTAGTGGAAGGGGGTATGTTGATCCCATACATTTGCTATACAGTATCGTATGGGGGGTATAATAAAGCCCAAACACAACTTTTGAATTGTCGGGGTACTACCGTAATCTCCCGCGTAGAAGATGCACTGCGCGTATAAGACGCACCCCAAACTCAGCACATGCATTTTCGCGTATAAGACGCACATTTTAATGCTGAAATTTGTAAGATTAGTACATTTCTATAGTAAAATTACCCCTCGTATAAGACGCACACCCAACCTGAGAGAAAGCTATAAGACCCCCCAGCATTTTGTTTGGCGTAGAGGACGCGTCTTATACGTGGGAGTTTACGGTAGTATGCTTCACGAGCATATGCGTTGGAGGCGGCGTAGGAACGAGTCCTAGTACCCCGACAATTCAAAAGTTGTGTTTGGGTTTAGTATGGTGTATGAGAACCCCATGTCGACCTCTCAACTTGGGGCCAAACATTTGATGTATACAGGGGAAATTTCCCCAAAAAATTCGACCTATAGAGAGGTTCTACGATTTCAATGGCAGACCCATGAATTGGAAAAGAGGGATTTTCATTATAAAGTCCGATTTTTACAGTAAGATATTGCAAGGGATAACCTTTATTTCCACCACCGAGTATCCCTTTCTTTTCAAATATGAACAATGGTAAGACAACCCAAACATTTTGTAATGTGTTGTTGGCCATATCAATACCGTGGTAGATAGTGATGGTGTCACATAGAGTTGATACCAGGTAGCGCCACCATTGAACCATAGTTCATCCAATACACACGAGATGGCGCCACTATCCAGTTCCCACCGTTTCTTTTGGTGCCTCTCCAGCTCAACCACCATCCACATCTCAGTGTGGGACACAACCTCTCTATCCAACCTCCCCAATACCCAAAGTCTTTATACACCTTTCATTCTCCTATTAGGAAAAACTATCCCAGTCACATACAAATCACTCTAACTTCGACCACCCTAATTGACACCTTATGTGTGTTAAAAGTAAAAACAGGTACTATATAAATTCTGCAGGGTCATAGTAAGAGTGTGAAGGTAATGCTTGCTCTAGGGGTGACAAACTGAGTACTGGTTGCTCCAAAACTACCCTTGGGAAGGTCTGAGAGACGGGCTGGTTCAGGACCTAGCAGGTCTCCACCCTGTGGGGTGGGTGGGGCTACCAGAGATGGCCCACCATTCAGCATACTCGGCAGGGGATGCTGGAACAGTCCCGGTGTGGGCTGACGGCGGATGCCTGCTGGATGGTGTGGTTGGAAAGTACCCGCAGCCGGCATAGATAGTACAATTTGCAAGGTGACATGTGACATGCCACAACCCAATTCAGACTACTCTACCTTCACGAAACCTTTTACTTGATTCCCATATGTATGTAACCTTTTTTTTTTGCCTTAATTTCATACTATTATTTAGTTCGTCTAGACTAAAATGCCTACCGGTACCAATTTCATCTTCTCTATCTATTAAGAAAATTCTGCACAGCACCTGAAAAATAAGATATTCTGAATTTTTTTTATTGGCATTTTACAGTACCATAAACTCCCGTGTATAAGACGCGTCCTCTACGCCTAACAAATGCCTTGTGCGTCTTATAGGATCTCTTCAAGTTGGGGGTGTGTCTTATACGAGGGGTAATTTTACTATAGAAATGTACTAATCTTACAAATTTCAGCATTAAAATGTGCGTCTTATACGCGAAAATGCCTTTGCTGAGTTTGGGGTGCGCCTTATACGCGCAGCGCGTCTTCTACGCGGGAGATTATGGTACAATGTATACTCAAGAATCCTTGACAATTTATGCTCAAGAGTCTTTGACAATTTATATGGTACATTGAAAGCCCCTTTTCTCTATTTTCAGTGTTCAATGCTGTGGTGCGACTGTGTCTGACCGACTTGTTACCAGCCTTCACACGATTCCTAAAACTACCAGCTCAGAAGGACGCAAACAAGCCGGTGCTACCATCAAGTGCACAAAAGTGGGGTAAAATCCGCGTGCTCGCCAAGGCTTACCTCACCGATCTGTTACAGGTATTATTAAACATGCAATGAATGGAAGAGTAGGAATGGGATTAAAAGTTGGATTTGTGATATTTGTCGATCTTTAGGGTGTTTTTTTGTTTTTTTATCATTTCTTTCTTTTCTTTTTATCTTAAAAGAAAATTCCTATCACTTATTTTCATATAAAGCACTTTTTTACCAGGACCTAAATATTTCGTGACTGAGGGTATTTAGAGAACTTAAACGTAATCCTACATAATAGAATATCTAGTTAAAGCAAAAAGCTTACATGTGACTTACCGTAATCTCCCGCGTATAAGGCGCAGCCCGTGTATAAGGCGCACCTAGAGTTTTGGAAGATTCTCAAAAAAATGAAAAATTCATAACTTTGGTTCTACTGAATGAATTTTCAAAATTCAAAAACCTATGTGTAGCTTGGGCCACCCCGGACCCTCCTTGGCCCCCTTATGTCCTATTTTGACCAAGGGGGCATGTAAGATATCAAAAGAAAGGTCTTGGTGTCCCCCTTGTGGATCCAATGAGAACTAAACCCCCCCCCCCCCCGTATAAGGCGCGCCTTATACGCGGGAGATTACGGTAGTGAAAGTAAGCCCAATGTCGGTTCGCAGTATCAGTGAAATAGCTAACCCTTTTTAGTGCTGCATTAAGAGTATGGCACACCCATGAATTATGCCCATTTGTTGTCAGGGTGCATGAATGCAGCCCTAGTAAGTCTACATTTAATAGTACACCATAACAACCTAGGACCATGAACATGGAGTCATTATAGGTTTAGAAATGACTGCATACATGTAATATGAATCATTGCTTGTATACTACAGATGATGGCGCAGATCAGCGAGGCGGCCATTCTTAACGTGCTGCTGAAGCACGCTCACCAGCTCTGTAACTTCTTCGTGTGTATGCCAAAACTAGCCCGAGTACTGCTCAAGGTGAGTTTCATATAATGGATACAATTGATGTTTTAGTTTAAACCCTTAAAGAGGCTACATTTTCCCTTCTTAAAGTATTTGAATAGCGTGAGAGTGTCTAAGAAAAATATCTATAGACAGCATAGTGGATGCAGTTGATTGTTGTTTATATAGGCCTAAACAGGACAAATATGTACTGAATTACTGTGTCTCTGTATTTGATTAAGAGTAAACCAAGTTAGAAATCCTCGATGGTTTATGAAATATAAATATTGATATACTTGAAACACAACCTCCATACTGACAGCGTGGTATCGCCATATGGAGTACCGGTGAGGAGACGTCTCGTGTGTTGGCCTTTTTGATCATCAACCGCATCACAAGATACATGAAGGACAAAGTGCTCGAGTTCACACTCAAGGTAAGTTTGACATACTGTACAGGTACATGTATTTATGTCTGCTTAGAACTTCACATATGAGGCGCTCCTTGTGTGTAAGGCGTACCCTGAGTTTTTAGGCCGCCTTATGTGCAAGGTACTAGAGTACTTATGAAATAGCTGCACATGATACATTTTGTTATGTGGGCAAGAGACCTTACAATTTAGATTTTGTCAGATACTAGAACCTGGAGTGATAGTAAATCTATGACATAGCAGGAGCTACTCGCATTGGCTCTTCAGATAATAAAAAAATCATTCAAATTTTCTTATTTCAGAAAATGTATATGGCGTATGTGAAGAACGTCAAGTTCACGTCTCCCAACACACTGCCGATGATAAACTTCATGCAGCGTTCACTCACAGAGATCTTTGCGCTGGACTTACACCTGACCTACCAATACGCATTTGTCTACGTTCGCCAGCTCGCCATACATCTCCGCAATGCTATTACTGTCAAGAAACAGGTAGGTCATATAGGTGTTGTGTACGACCATACAGCTTGTACTCATTTCAAATATATACTGGTAAAAACTGACACATTCTGATTATTTTGATGTATTGGTATGTTTGTAGCATTTTGTTAAATTTTCCTAGAAAGTTTCTTCAAAAGTTATGAGTGATTCAATACATGCAGTTTTGATTTGTCACCAAGCAGGAAATCTTATTGAAGTTGAGTCTCCCATACAGTGTACTAGTGTAGAAAAATTACCGAGTAGCAACATGTATTTTATTATACCCATGATGCAAGAATACTGTCCTGTGCAGTGTGGGGAGACATTTTGACCCCCATTTGTGCAAAGGTTTTGACTTAAGGGGATCTTGAGATGCTGTAAATCTTCTTTTTTTTTTCATGGATAGGTCAATTACGAATAAAGATTGACCCAACCAATAACCCAATAATGACACTGATCATACATGCTTCTATCTGCAGGAGAATACTCAGGCCGTGTACAACTGGCAGTTCATGCACAGTTTACACCTTTGGGCACGTGCGCTGGCCGAGCTGTGCCCGAGCGACGTGCTCGACCCCCTCATCTATCCCCTCACACAGACTATTATAGGAACCATCAAGTAAGTATACCCTAGAGTAATGATGTGTAAAAATGCTTGGGCTATAATAGCACCAAGGATTAGAAAAAAACCTTTGATAAGTACTAATCTTTTTGTAAATTGGGCCTCCCGAGCCTATCTGAAAAGGGTCTTTATCTGATCATTTCTATCCCCCCTGTGGCTGGTGCACTTATGTGCCGGACCAACACATTCACTTGTTATATCTAATGTAGTTTCCTTCTCATGAATATGGCCATTGTGTGAAAATAGTGATAAACAGCCATTAATCACTCAAAGAGAAATAACTGTGCAAAGTCTTTAAGCACCCGTGTAATTCTTCATGACTAAGTTTCCCAACCGAAATGATATTATAGCTGGAGTATGTTTGCATGTAAACTTGTCGAGATTTTACAGTAAAGTCATTGAATACCTGCAGGCTGGTACCAACTGCCCGCTACTATCCACTGCGCTTCCATGGAGTGCGGTCACTCAACGTGCTCTCAGAGGCCACAAATACCTACATCCCTGTACTACCCTTCCTGTTGGAGGTAAGACTTTCAGAGATGCCACTTTTCCTAACTTTTTAGGAATTCCGATTTTTTTATGTTCATTCCTATAGGTATTTCTATTGTAAATTCAGAAAATTAAGAGGATTTCCGAATTTTGGGGGATCAGTGAGTGGCATCACTGTTAAGTGTATAATTGAATTAGGGATCGTTTATTCTTGCCAACTCCTGGGCATGGACTGAAGTGGAATTTAAATTCATGGTAGTAGTGGGTAAAATGTAAATTTTGTGTCCTAAGTATTGGGTAAAATCTAATTTTTGTGTCGTAATTTTATTTACTACATGAGAAGAAACACCTGCAGGGGAGACAGCTACTTGACCCCAGCACACTATTTTTAAATAGGAATTTCATTAATTCTTTTTAAAAATACATTGGTTTGATGCATTACACCAAACCACAATTACTGGAATAGTCACACTAACCTGGTAGGACCATTTGGGACAAACTCAAAATAAATGTCCACTTCATAACATCAATCCCACTCCTGGGATTGAGACCACTGGCAATCCTGCCACTTATTTGCACAAAACAAATGCCTGATGAGTCCCTACAGGACGAAACTGCTCTTTAGTAACCATATAACCCAGTGTTGTTGGTTGTTTCCAAGGTTGTCATGCAACCATGGATACTTTGTACAGCTCTCCATAGAGATATGTCACAAGTGGCTGTTTCTATGCAACGGTGTTCCTGATGACATCACAGATTTTAATCCAAACTGTCATTCAGAGTGGTAGCATTGTGCCTGAAGGACGTATCAATCCTAGTCCTGTCAACAACATTAAATTCATGGTTCCAGTGTTTTTGTACGTTTGTAGAAAGCAAGTATACAAGATAGCAATACACATAATCTAAATTACCGTATATCCTCGCATATAAGACAGCTTATACACAAGATTTGCACCAACTGCATCCCATAGGATTTAGCTCGACTAAGAGTGCGTTTTACACACAAGGATTCTTAAAAAAAAATGACCAAAATTTGACCCTAGGTGCATCCTATAGTAGCCTAAATCTGGGTGCGTCCTATACGCGAGGGGGCGTCTTATATGTGAGGATTTACGTTCACGTTAAGCACAATTAGCAGTAGAAAAACAAGAGAGCGTTTATTTTAAAACAGTTGAGTCGAGAGTATGTCTTGGAGAGACAGAAAGGAAACGAGGCAAGGGTACAGAGCCTAGGCTAGATGACTTGCCCATAACTTTCCCACTATGTCATCCACCCACCCACAGTCATTGTTGATCCTACAATTAACATCACAGACAGTGTAGCCAAGGTGATGTGACCTTGTTACAATTACTTGTTACATTTCCTTCCTTTCCCATGGGAAATGATTAGAAGCCAATTCTCTTAAAGGGCCCAGCTATCTCACTACTGATACTTACCATTAGAGAAGCCTACTAGGCTCCTCTATGTACTCACCTAGATTCACCTCCAATGCAAGACTAATGTTTTGTCTATGAGAGAATCTTGGAATTAAACCTATCAATAAACCAAATTGGAAGGCCTTCAAAATCAACTATATCAAAAGATATTTGCCCAGATAACCCTGGCACGCACTGCCCCCATACCTACTCTATGCCCTCCTCTTCTAAAAAATCTGAAATCTGTCTATAAGTGGGGTTAAAGACAGTTTGATTACCCTTTTATTTAGGGTAAAAAGAGCCCTAAATCCCATGCATTTCTCCATAGGGAAAAAAAACAGTAATTACCATGTCACAGCCATCAAAGTACACCTTAAATGTAAATTCTATTACATGGATAGCTTTGTCTTGCTTTTTGTCTCACTATATGACTAATTTTTGGGGGTTCAGTTGTAACAGAAATAGGGCTAAATGACAGGTTTTGATGGTCTATGCAAATTCTTGGAATCTAAATATAAGAAAAGCATACCCCATGAAATGTTTTTTCATCATTTATCAAAAGATTTTCATGTAAATAGAAATATGACTCATGAGGTTTTTGAAGGGTGTGATAGGGCATATGCTGTGTAATGGAATAGTCTTTTGGTGGTGCATGTAATCTGCTAGAAGCCAAAATAGCAATTGAAACTTGGTAATCATAAGAAACTCGGCTAAGGGCTAGTAGACAAGAGGTCAGAAAGGTGGTGTCAAAAGCCCTTGCCTCGTTTAATAAGTGAAATTTCAATAGCTTGGATAATTACTTGATATATATACTGTGGTTTCTTCTATTCCAGGTGTTTGAACTCACAGACTTCAACAAGAAACACAAAAACCTTAGCTTCAAACCATTCAACTTTGCTGTTGTCTTGAAATTATCAAATGCCCAGCTCAACGAGAAGGGCTTTAGGGTGAGTGCTTATTTCTTGCTTATACAAATGATAAATTATGGCTTTACTCATAAGCTACTTCATATGAGTATGCATCATATTTTCATGTCATGGTAATCTCCGAGTATTTGATTTGAAAGGTGTGGACCGCTAAGAATTAAGTGAAATGTTGATTAATGTATATGCCCATTGTAAGGCACTTCGTTTAGCATTAAAGGTGTTTACTTGTGAAAGAATTGCTAAACTGCTAATATTAAAGCAATGTTCAGTATTACCTTGTCGAGACTAAAATATTTTGAGTCATAGGCTGAACATTTACATTTTGAAAATGAAAATATATCTCTTGCATATGGCGTTGACTTTGTTTGCGGTATTTGTAGGACGGTGTCGTAGACCAGCTGTATGAGTTGCTCCTGGAGCAGTTCCACATCCACGCTCACACTGTCAGCTTCCCCGAACTAGCCCTACCCGCCATTGTACAGGTATGTACAATTATTACCCCGGTACATGTATTTGATATAGATGGACCTTTTAATGGTTGCCAATTGTGGGGGGGGGGGGGGCACTTTTACCTGTTTTTCAGCAATACAGCCCAGTCCACTACTGTAATTGCTTGTTTAAATGCAGGGGTCTCAAATGAGCACAGGTCGCATTTAAGCACAGAGTTAGCACCACCCTGAAACCCCAAAGTCTCTTTATATGGTCTCAAATGAGCACAGGTCGAATATAAGCACAGAGGCAAACAAGTACGGGTACTTATAATTTATAAGTGTACATGCGATTAATATAAAATTAATCGATACTTACATGTAAGTTGATGATTAATTGTTGTTCCAGGAGCAACGATAGATCGTTGCGGGGTACATAGGAGATGCGCATGCGCAGATCCGTAGATGTCAGACGTCCGCTGGCAGTGAATCAATCGCTGAAAGAAATTTCGTTTATGGTACATAGGAAATCAATATCTATACTATTCAATTTGTCGTAGTTATATAGATGAATTCGTATCGTCGAATAAGATCTATATATAGATATTATATTCAAGAAAGCTTGAATATTGTAGATTAATGATTATGCCTGATTGTCACTAATCTGTTCATCCTAGGGAGGATGGGTGGGCCTATGTACCCCGCAACGATCTATCGTTGCTCCTGGAACAACAATTAATCATCAACTTACATGTAAGTATCGATTAATTTTATATTCCAGAGCGCAACGATAGATGTCGTTGCGGTCTAATAGGAGACTTTAAAGTTCAGCTGATTCACTGCCCATTTCCATAGTCCTATTATCTAATGTTACTAGTTCTCACAAACTGGTAGAAACTGTAACGCAGGACTTTTTAGGAAAATAAGTGAATAACTTTATTCATCCTGACTAAAGAGGCAGTCAGGTTTCAAGAAAAAGTCTTGTTTGGTCAAACCAAAAGAAAGCTTACTTTCATTTACCCTTCTTTTAGATTCAATGAAGGTAAACAACACCCTTCTTTTTAGATTCAAAGAAGCCAAACAACAAAATCCCAATTGATTTTAGTTGTAAATAGCACATTAGTCATGTGCTAGAAAGAGGAATTTTCCATTTGGGAAATTCATTAATTAGATTACCTCAGGTTTGAGTTTCTCAAAGGTTAACAGCTGCTTAACAGTATTGTACCTCCTGATGTTGTACAATCTATGTAGTTCTAATACTACATAATTTGAGATAAATAAGCATGTTAAAATTCTCTAGCAGACATAACATGCAGAGAGTGTACAATCTTGCTGGTATGTATATAACAGTCATATTTTGTGCAAATTAAGCAGGTAAGACTGCTGCACAATTTATGTACAGACAAGTAGTTATGACTGTTTTTACTAAAACAGTAGGCACACAAACAGCTATTAGTTGTACACCCTAGTGGCATGCATATGTACCATATAAGCAGCTAAGGCTTGCTTGGTCAGTTATGGTATGATACATATCATTCCTGCGTAAGAAGATACTGCTTAAATGAAAAAAGGGGGATATGTACAACTTGTTGTACCATTTAAACAGCTTAATCTGTTAACACCCATATTCACAATGTAGAAAAAGATTTCTACATTTATAATGTAGATTTGAACAGCTCACCATAAAGGTATGTTGTAAATCATAAGCAGCTGGTACATACATATAGGTGCAAAATATGGTACCTACACATATTGTACAACATAAGCAGCTATGACTGCTGGACAAGTATTTTAATCCATATGTTGTACAATTTAGTACACTTGTAATGTATATATAAACCATCTACATATATAATGTGAGCTTCAGCTGGTGCAGGCAAAACAGCGACCACATTTACTATGTAGAGTGTGGTTTCTACATTCATAGTGTAAAGTAAAACAACTTACAGTCTTTACATGATGTACAATATAATTACTAATACTAAATACCAGTATGGTATAGTATATTGACCTTTTGTAGCACACAAAAAACAGTCTGTTTGTCTAGTGTCGTGATAGCTTCAAATGAAGCTATTACCTATACTTGTACAAATAAGCAACTATGACTTATTGTACAAGCCAGAACCACTAGACATGGTAAAGTGACAGTACTTGGCTAGCTACTGCTGCAACGGTATAGTGTAAACAGTCAATGTTGCTAATACTGTAAAGTGTACACATGTTTTACTGCATAGATAGGTTCAGCTGATATGGTAAGACATATAAGCTGCCAAATTAAATAGCTAAGAAGCTAGTTTATTGGAACCATACATTTGTACAATTTTGTCCTAGAATCTGGACATATTGTACCTTATCAGCAGCTTGACATATTTACTTATTGTAAATAGACTACCTATGTTATCTAGCATAATCAGCTACCCTAACTAGTACCACACAATTATGTGTATGTTGTACAAGAATAAACCGTTATGCTGTTTATACAAGCACAAGCAGTAACAATGATACTGCATACAGTATTATACACCAAGTACACCATACATGTCCTAAATGCTGATTGGAAGATCAGCTTGCCAGTGTTGTGCCAGGGAGCCACATCTCTGGTGGTGCTGAGTTCATCTTACCCACAAACTCTAGTAACAAGTCCTACCACAGGTCTGGACAGTTACAAAAATGAGATTGAGACTTATACCAAACTTCTTTATTTGGTATGAATGATTAGCCTGACCCATCTTCAATTGACTCAGAGATATTGCAGTGGGTCTGCTTTATTGGTGGCTCATGTAAGAAATTAATTAGTTAAAATACCAAAAGTTATGTCCACCACCTTTGAAATAGCAAGGTGGATCAACTGATAGTCTCCATTATGAAACTACATCAGTGACAAACTCAGTATTTAGATTTAATTTCATTAACAAGGTCAACCAAGACTATAAACGAGAGTCTTAGCTCTTACATTGAAATAAACTTCACCAGTTGTGGAATTTTTTGGCCATAAGGTAAGGATATTTTGATTTTGCAAAACACTACCTATAACCTTGAATCTAGACACCGTTTCTTGGGCCTTCTGCCCTCATTAGAGGAGCAAATCAAGAAATCATTTTTAGGCAAATGGTAGAGGAGATAGATTCAACTGCGGGTCTATTAGACCAGCAATACTAGTGCTGTGCCAAAAGCCACAGTTCTGGTGGTGTCAAGTTCATCTTAGTCTCCAGCTCCAGTAACAGTCCCATCGTAGTACGGACAGTTTTACAGGAGTCCCTGTTTAGAATTTACCAATAATTCTAAAACAGTCACCTCACTCTACAGCCCTGGTGGTGTCAAAGTCATCTTTGCACAAACTCCAGTAACAAGTCCTCCCACAGGTTCGGACAGTTACATAGGAGTAGCTGTTAAGAATTTTACTCATAATTCCAAAAACAGAGTTTATCAGGGTTAATGACATAACGACAACTATTTACTGCGGTCCTTTCGAGGAGCAGTTGGTAGCCATCTGATATCTAATATCAGTGAAATTGCTGGGTTTCAGCAATGGCTACCTCAGTACTCTTGTTTAATAGGTAAGATTTTGTCCTTCTGTCCTCTTCTGAGTAAACAGAAAAGATTTTGTTGGTGTAACCTGATACGTAACTCATTTTTATCACCAATCTTTAGGTGAATTAAGATGAGCACACTACCTCAGTTAACCACCTTACCACTTTGGCCACCGGTAGACTTTAGTTTGTCAAAGTAAACTGAACACCAAGAAAGACATCCTAACCTAAGATAAATAAATTCAGAGAATTTATGACATGAGGTATAGGTTATCAGTAACTTGAGCACTCAAATAACCCAAACACAAGCTAGGATACTTGTGGCTGCACATTGACCTCTATGATATTTCTGAAGAAATATTCTAATGTAAAAACTAGGTCTCAGTGATTTATATATCACTACCAAGCAGCTTTGTGGTTATTGGTGAGTCAACTGCAATTCTCATAGAATTCTATGACATTAAGTATGGCTCTTAAGCTGTTAAATACAGGCTTAAAGATTTTTACCATACTTGTGAATCTATTGGGCATAAATTATAGGTATATTTGAATTCTCAATTCACAACCTATACAAAAAGTTTTTACGCCAGAATTTAGACACCATTCTGCCCTTCCAAGGGAGGCAGATCAAATTCTCTATCTTTCTCACCATAAATGGTAGAACAGAGAATTTCGGAATGCTGATTAAATCAGCTAGTTAATGTTGTGCCAATGGGCCACAACTGTGGCGGTGTCATGGTCATTTTACACCCAATTCTATTAACAAGTCCCACCGCAGGTCTGGACTGTTACTCAGGAGTTACTGTTAAGAATTTTACCAAATTCTAGACAGTGGCCTAAAGGTAAAGCAAATACAGAAATCTCTGTATTCTTTAAGGGTGTAAGTAACCTGCCTGTTACAGTTTTAAAATAAAACAATTATTGTGTAACTGGCTATCTGATACTCAACTCATTTGGTCACCAGTCTAGGTGATTACTAAATAAGTACACTAGGGTGCCGCTATGGCTCTAGGTAATACTTCAGTGTATCAGTATATAGTTTCAACACCAGGTTGGACAACCTAATCCTGTGCTAGCATAATTTCAGGGAAATTATGGCAAAAGGTATAGGTATTGGAAACTTTAGTGCCCGAAAGACCTGACACAAGCTAATAAGCCTGTGGCTACCCATTGACCTTTTAAGAAAGTTCTGAGGAGTTTTCACAGGTAAGGGTCTCAGTGATTTTTGAAATCACTACAAGGCAGCTTATCGGTTATTGGCAACATGCCCAGAAAAATGGTAAAGCTGCCTTCCCAGGTGATGCAGGTCATAAATTTCTCCACAGAAATTTTTTGGCATAAGGTATAGGTAATTTGATTGTTTAAATCACAACCTAACCACTTGATTTTGACACCTTATTAAGAATCTGCCCTCACCAGAGAGACAGGTCAAATTTTTTTCTCTATCATTCTCACCACAAAGGTAGCATAGAGAAATTTGACATGCTGATTAAAGATCAGCTTGCCAGTGTTGTGCCAGAAGGTCACAAATCTGGTGGTGTCAATCATCTTACACCTTACTCCGGTAACAAGTCCCATCGCAGGTCTGGACAGTTACACTGGAGTCACTGTTTAGAATTTTACCCAAATTCTAAACACAGTGGTCTAACTGTAGAGCAGGCACAGAAAGAGCTGTATTTTAGGTATAGCTAACCTGCTTATCTTGGTGACATGATAAGGCCATAGACCCTATCTAAGAACCAATCTTAAAATGTCTGGAAATTTTTTCACCACAGTGAAAAATTTTTGTAACGAATCTTTACCAGATTCTATAGCAGTAGTTAGTCTAAGCTAACAGCTACCAAAAGACATTTATTGGTGTAAACTGAAAACACAACTCCTATCACCAATCTTAGGTGAAGAACATGAGTAGGAGTGTTCAGCAGATTAAATAACTTTATCTGCATTTATAGTGTATCAGTTTGAAGTCAACCAAGGAGGGGTGATCAACTTAGCCTGTGCCTCTGTACAGTCAGAGAAATAAGGCAAAGGTAAAGGAAATTGTGATATCACAATCTCACTCAACCCCAAGTAAGCTTGTAAGGCTTGTGACTGTGAGCGGACCCTCTGGAAAAATTTTTGAAATTTTTCGGCATAAGGTAAGGGTCTCAAGTGATTCTCTGACTCACTTTAATTAAGAATTAACAGGCTTGTTAATCTTTTGGGCATAAGGTGTAGACAAGTGATTTTCTAAATCACCACCTTTTACGCCCTTGCAAAGGCAGTCACAAACTAAAGCTCTGAAAAGCCTAGCTTTAGCCCTCCCCGGGGAGGCAGGTCATAAATTTCTCCAACTGAGAAATTTTTTCGGCATAAGGTATAGGTAAGCTGAATTAGCAATTCAAAACCTAGACAGCCAAAAGACAGTCATAGACAATCAGCCCTCCGCGAGGAGGCTAGTCTTTCAAATTTCTCTAAATGAGAAATTTTTCGGCATAAGGTATAGGTAAAAGCAGTTTTACAAGTATCAACCTATACAGCCGTGTTTAGACACCGTTCTTAAGACTTCTGCCCTCCCCAGGGAGACAGGTCAAAATTTTCTATCATAATCAGCGAAAAATGGTAGAAAATCGAACCACTGATTGAATCAGCTAGCCAGTGTTGTGCCAGGGGGCCACAACTCTGGTGGTGTCAAGGTCCTCTTACACCCAAACTCCAGTAGCAAGTCCCACCACAGGTCCGGACAGTTACGAAGGAGTTACTGTTTAAGAATTGTACCCAAATTCTAAAAACAGTGGCCTATCTGTACAGCGAGCACAGAGTCCAGCGTCTTAATGGTGTAGATAACCTCCCTGATACACAGCCATTTCATCACAAGTCAGTCTGTGAGTACGGGATGGCTCGTGCCACTTCATTTCATCAGAAATTAATGTGGAGACCTGCAGCGGTCCGACTTTGAGTGTATCAGGCACAAAATAATTTTAATATACCATAGGTTAAGTCCACCAGCTCAGAACATAGCCAGGTGGGTCAACAGACTGAACTCCATCAAGAGGCATATCTGTGACTATCTAACCAGTGCAAAGGTCTACTAAAATTATTTCGTTTGATGATGTCAACTCAGGTTCCAGATCATGAACCTATGGGTAGATTGACAAACATCAAGTGTCAATCAAGGCTTCAGAACACAAGCCTAAAATTGACAAACTTGGTTAGTTTTGGAGATAAAAGAGGTAAACTGACAGGTAAAAGGAAGCAGAAATCCTCCTAAGTTACCCTTAGCAGGAGTGTGGAGGTAGATAACCTCAACCACCACCCCAGCAGGCAGACTGACACTAGAGTGACAGTACAGGCCTTGGTCTATGGGAACTACCTCTATTATCGCCCAAAAACAAACAAACAAAAACATAACATACAAAGCAAACCAAGTAAAAAAGGACAAGAAAAAGGTGAAAACGATGGAAAAACAGAGTAATCTCACAGTTTTTGGAAGAAAATCCGTCTTAATTGCACCAAATAACAATATAAAAGAGAAAACGGCGAGCCGAGACGAAAAGTTCGGCGCCGACCGGAAATTGACGGAAAATACCGGAAACAGCCGAGGATTTTGCCGCCAAACGGTTCTAACTTATTGTTGGTGTCGTAAAAGTATACGAAATCGTATTTTCGATCAAATTAAGACGGAAAATGCCCAAAAACAGTAGATATTAACAAAATATTGAAGGATTACTCTTTAAAACATCAAAAAAGGTGGGAAAACTCGCCCAAAAGTAGAACGATCGGGATAGGAACCCAACTGCTTCTCCGTGATCGGCGGGAAAACAGAGATCGTTACAAAAAGTGAGAAAAATAGCCTAAAGAGGCCTAATCTTAACTTTTAAGGCGAATTAACCCCCTAAAATGGAATAAAAACAGATATGAAAAATGGAAGTATAGCGAAATTGCTAAAAACTCACTCGAATTGTAAGCTAAATTGCGAGACGTCCTCCTTCTATGGAAATACACAGCAGTCTGACATCTACGGATCTGCGCATGCGCATCTCCTATTAGACCGCAACGACATCTATCGTTGCGCTCTGGAAATAGGCAATTACGATATAATGAAAAATGCCGGTAGTAAACTATCAACAAAGAGGGATGGGTTGGGATTTTACCCCTCATTGCGGGTGCAAAAAAAAAAAGATGGTATTGACAATAGAAAGAAAAAAAACTGTTTTACATTTATGATATCCTTTTCTGTTTCAGTTGAAGACGTTCATCAAACAATGTAAAGTGGCCAACTACACTAAACAGATGAAGCAGATTCTCGACAAGGTGGAGACGACGTGTAACGTTATCATGCAGCGCCGTAAAACGGCTACCTTCAACCTGGCCGACACAAAAGGAGTGGTAGGTGGATTTTCTGGATCCACCATAGTCTTATATAAACAGAGGCCAAAACATAAACTGAAATTTATAACTGCAAGTACGCTAAAACGGGCCACTACGGTATATGCTATGAAAGCATTGATTCATGATACCACTAGTGTAGTACCCTGTGAATCTGCGGCTAATAAGCAATTTTTTGTCAGGATGTGATAGGGAGGTTCCATGCACTTTTTCCTCTTTGTGATGTTTAATGTCAGCTCACATATATCTATGAACTTACATATCTTACTATCCGCTGATATGGGGCCATCCACAAATGATGTCCGGCCCGGCATGACGGAATGAATTTTCCATGTACCTTCAGCATTGCAAAATTGGCATTTATGGATGACCCCTATCTGAATATCCTGCTTCCAAATATATACATGACATTGTAGATCTAGCATCATGTGCCTTAAAGACAGAGTACTTTTACTTACGAATATTATAAAACAACCCCAGGGCAACAAATTCAAAAATCATACCCCAGATGCACCTTAAGACGTTTGCCCTAATGTGGGGTGTGCCTTGTATGTTAGGTCCCCGAGTAAACATGAGGTACCGGTACTACAGTACAGTGTCACAACTGATGTACCGTAATCTCCCGCGTATAAGGCGCGTCTTATAGGGGGGTTTTTAGTTCTCATTGGGTCCACAAGGGGGACACCAAGACCTTTCTTTTGTTATCTTACATGCCCCCGTGGTCAAAATAGGACAAAATGGGGCCCAGGTGGGCCCAAGGTGGCCCAAGTTACCCATAGGTTTTTGAATTTTGAAAATTCATTCAGTAGAACCAAAGTTATGAATTTTTCATTTTTTTGAGAATTTTCCAAAACTCTAGGTGCGCCTTATACGCAGGCTGCGCCTTATACGCGGGAGATTACGGTAACACACATGTTAATGTTCATACTAATCTTATATCCATATTTCACATTTTTCGTTTTCATTTAAAGACACATATTGTAAACAGTGTCAGGTGGCGTCTTTGTCGGTGGCAGAGAAACTTCAAAGCGACACATTACTTTATGTTTTGAAACATAAAGTAATGTAAGACATAGTCAACACATAAAGTAATGTAAGAAATAGATAACTTCAGAGAGGATAAATGTATTAGCCATGTGCTAATTGAACCTGTAAATCCATGAACTGAATAAAACTGTATGCTTGTGTCGACAGGCGGCATGGGAGGCTCGTAGTAAAGAGGAAGGGACGCCAATCAGTAAGTACTACGCCACCTGGAGGAAACTACGGGACAGAGAACTACAACATGAGATAGCTGGCAAGGAGAGGGTAAGTGATTCTACCATTCATTTATATACTAACATAAACCCTCGCCTCATCAGAATATATCATTAATATACATAGTACATGGAACCTGTACATGTACAAATGAATGGCGTATTTTCAAACCTCAAGTGTAGATTCCAACAAGGCCATAAACTCTTATACGCTAGGTTTCACTTATATACGAGGATACTAGTATCTGGTGTTGTTACTGCAGTCGATTATGAAGGCTATGCTTTTAGCCCTGTATGGATGTTGGAGGCTGAATATTAAAGAAATGAGATTAAATCCCTTACTGATTATGTGCTAAGTAACAATCTACTTTTACCAGGTTATTGATTGAGACCCTAATACACATGCATCATACGTTTCTATTCTAACAGATAAGTACAGACACATTACCTGAAATCATAAGACACCGTGAACCAAAGAAAGCAAGTGCAGATGAGCGAAAGGAGTTCTCTGAACTGTTCGACACAGACAGTGAAGATGAGAATGATGAGACTAGGTAAGTTTTGCATCGAAAATTGCAGAAAATCTAATGTGATCTGCTCCAACCGACTTAGTATCCATCCCTATTAATATTTTAATACCAGAGTGATTTAATAAGTATATGTACATATTCTCATATGACCCTAGTTAAACAAAAAAATCAAAGAACATTGTTCTCATTTATGATATTTTTTTCTGTTTTCACATAGATTCCTGCCAAAGGGAGAACGCCCAAAGAAGAAGCAAAAGACGCGGGATATAGAAGATGATGACAGTGACGGAGTCGGCAACTTCAGGTTTGTACTTTTATACTAGGCCTTACAATAGAGACGATTGACCTTAAAATAAAAAATTTCAATATTATTTCATGCACATGTGCTGAGAGGTTGGTCAGAGACGTCTCTTTGTCGCGAGAAAACAGGAAATTTAAAGGTTTTAGGCAAGCACCTCTGGGAAATTGACCAATTCAAGACAAAACTGTACCAAAGAGCCGAACTTCCTACTAAGGTGGGGACAAAAAGCAGTATCTTTGGGAGAAGAATGTGTGACACATCTTCACCTGTACTCTACCTTTTAAAAAGAGATTATTGGATCTTTGCCCAAAATCTGAAACTGTCACTTTTTTTTTTTATTGATAATTGGAATCTGTAAACAGCAGAGATGCCACCCCACTGGTCTCTGAAAATTTGGAATCCTAATCATATCAATTTACAATGGGAACTGCTGCTATGAATTGCAGCCAAAAAATCCTGAAATGATTAGAAAAGTGGCATCTCGTAAATTTGGTTGTGTTTGAATGAACTCTTTGGTACCCTTCAAATTTCCTTGCATTAAGCTGACGGTATTCTTGTATCATTGTAGTGATTTTGACACTAAGCTGACGGTATTCTTGTTTCATTGTAGTGATTTTTACATTAAGCTGACGGTATTCTTGTTTCATTGTAGTGATTTTGACATTAAGCTGACGTTATTCTTGTATCATTGTAGTGATTTTTACATTAAGCTGATGGTTTTTTGTTTCATTGTAGTGATTTTGACACTAAGCTGACGTTATTCTTGTTTCATTGTAGTGATTTTTACATTAAGCTGACGGTATTCTTGTTTCATTGTAGTGATTTTGACACTAAGCTGACGGTATTCTTGTTTCATTGTAGTGATTTTGACATTAAGCTGACGTTATTCTTGTATCATTGTAGTGATTTTGACATTAAGCTGACGTTATTCTTGTTTCATTGTAGTGATTTTTACATTAAGCTGATGGTATTCTTGTTTCATTGTAGTGATTTTGACATTAAGCTGACGTTATTCTTGTATCATTGTAGTGATTTTGACATTAAGCTGATGGTTTTTTGTTTCATTGTAGTGATTTTGACACTAAGCTGACGGTATTCTTGTTTCATTGTAGTGATTTTGACGACGATGAGTTAGCAGAGCTTGCAAGGTCTGGAGATGAAGATGACGATAGCGAGGACGAAGATGATGGTGATGATGATGATGATGATGATGATGATGATGATGATGATAGTGAAGACGCTGATGATAGCAAAGATGATGACGATGATGAGGATTCATCTGAAGAGGAAGAAGTCAAAACAAAATCATCTAAATCGAAACAAAAAGGACAGAAAAGAAAAGCAATGGAAGATGACGCAGATGAACCAGACGATGTGGTGGAAGACTTTGAATTAACAGATGATGAAGAGAGTTGAGAATTTGTTTGTAAATGTTAGTTCTTTGTAAAATGTAATAAATATGTTATTGAGTATGTTAAGCATTTGTTGTCAGTCATTAATTACAACAGGTGTACTAGTTTACTAGTACACTCTACTGCAGAGATGTCAGACTCTCAGAGGTTCATCTATTTTCAGAGGTTCAGAGGCACCTCAAATTTAGACTTTAGTACAGTTTCTTATGTTGAGAAAGCCTTCCACTTATGAAGTGTTCAAAAAACCTACTTTCTCAAGAGGTTGGACTAACACCCTTCTGACACCTCTGGTACTGTAAATTAGTGTAATAGCTCGCCAATAAGGCTCACCCTGAGTTGAAAGAAATGCTCGATTATTAAAGGCCTATATATGGCTAGGAGACGCACCCTTTACTTTGTTTCTGGTTAAGATTTGAGGATTCTTCAAGTCTGTAGGGATTTTTTTTTGAGAACCTTTTTTTCCATGCACGATTAATAGCTGATGTCCGACTAGTATTCGTAAACGTGCGAGATTGTGGTACGGTACATGAGAAAATCATACAGCATGTAAAAAAAAAAAATCCTGCCAGGGGCTGAAAAAGGTGCAAGAGGCCTCAGAGATTACAGTATCATAAGCATACCTGCAAACTACTTAGTTTTTTTTCTGAAGATTCATCTGGGTCAATCTTGTGATCTGTCCAGATCCAGTGAGAGCTCATCTTAATATTCATAAGGGGGAGGGATGGACTTCAATCCCAAGTAACTCCTTTTTTTAATTAATAAGATAGGCACTTTGATAACCGCTCAGTGGAGGGTGAGAAAAGCTGGCAGGCAGCTTTGACACTTTTGGTCAGGTCTCAGTGTGGCAGTCATTCGCAGCCTCACGCGTATTGCAGATTTTTGGGTATTATTATTCTGTTTCTGTGGTATTTTGATTGTTGCCTTGAGATTAGATATTAAGCTAACCAACAGCGAAATCTGGGAGGACAAATTCCAATTATTAACCGTTTTACAATAAATTGAATATGAAGGTGATATTGAAGCTTTGCAAAACATATCAAGCAATGGAGACACCAACAAACTAACACCAGACACAGGTACAGGGCATAATCTCCCAGGATATGAAATTGCATGTTTCTATGACTTTGCCCACTGATGATTTTGAGAGGACCAAAATATGAGGCATTTTACAGATTTCCCAAAAATGATGGCCGCGCATGTCACTGCAATTTGCTGATTTTTCATGAGCATTTTAAGGCCAATTAGAATAGTATTGGAAGATATCAAAGAATATCCCTGGACAGCTGAGATTACAAACATTTTGGAAATATAAATTTTGTGAAGATTGGATCAGGAGAACCTATTTTTCCAGTCACTTACAAATTGAAAAGAAATCACACTATAGTGACTGCCAAGCAGGTGGCCACTGGCAGTGGTCACTGAATGACTGCACTCACATCACAAAACCTGACACCTGTTTCTACCATTTCTATAGTGCTACTTGCCTTAACCTTTTTGTGCCCAGAATTATTTGAAGATTTTACATTATTTCACAATTATATCAATTTATTGATAAGACCATGTGTTATTCTGACCTTCTCTTTTGATATGGGCTCAGCATTACATTTTCTGAATACTTATAACTCAATGAAGACTTTAAGTCAAGGATGTGACATTTCTGGTCAGGCCTGGTAACCATAGTTACTAAAACATTCCTTTTGCTGTCATTTGTTGGTATTTGGTCTCTCTTGGGCTGCCTATAGCAATGTCCATATTCCTGCAATCTTGGGCCATACAGAACATTCAAAGCTGATTCTGCCTACATGTGTACAGCCACTCAGGAAGGAAACTGTGTTAGTAGTAATCAATGCATGGATTATCTTTATAGATATGAACAGTTCTTGTAAAATCTAATTGGGGCATGGGAACTTTGGTGTATATAATACAGCATCATTTTGGTACCATACCACATATTAGCTTCTGGAGGGTTGCCCTCTAATTAATCACATAAAATGACAGCTCATTTTCAAGTTTTAACTACATGGTCACAAATCATAGAAAGTGTGCATATGGGGCCTCCCATGTCATTCGCCCAGACATGTGCCAAGAATCATGAAAAATAATTCTTATAAGTATGCTTCTTTTATGATAGCAAGGCCACATCTGACATAAATGATAATGTGATTTTCCTAATCTACACGTCAAAATAGTCTGGACCTGAGATTTTCATGGAGGTATGATGATTGTTTCTGTAGGAAATGAAGCCCCCAACATGGCTTGTAACTTAGGCCCCTAAATGTCATTCGCCCAGACACAATTTCGCCCAGACAATTTTGGGCCCATTTTACCCACCTGGAGCCCAAAATATTCATATGGGACCATCAAAACCCATATGTAACACAAAGATCTCATCCAGCCTGACACTTTGAGCCAAAAAAATAGAGGGGGAAACTAAAATTCGAAGAGTAGGGGCTGGAATACCTCCAAATTCGTCATATGCAAACCTTCTATGATTTTCGACCACCTGTGCCTGATATAATGGAGATAGAGCAAATAAGATGGTTGTACCGTAACTGGGAAGTCATGGTCATTCTAAAGAGGGTCTAACTTTGCATTTTGTACCAGTAGAAGTTTGTGAATGGTAATTTCCTTCAATATAAAAGGGGGGCTAGCACCGCAAACTAACAACATGGGTACCGGCTCAAAGAGTGATCATAAAATCGTGGGAACCAGCGGAAAAATCGTGGCGCTCTGATTGGTCAAGGGGTGGTCACGTGACTTTTTAATGCTGGCATGCATTACCATGCCAGGGCCCCTTTAAGCTCAAAACCGCGCTTTAAAGCGCACTTGGGCACCTAGGGGTTCAGACACTATTGTCCTTATATCTCTGGTTCTAGATAAGATAGACACTCAATTCCAAAAGTTTTGGAATAGTCTCAATGAGCTTGATTGAATGTGTCTAAACAGATGTTTCTATTTTAAAAATTTTGTTGAGGTGCCTAAATAAGAGAGTGTAGTTTTTCGTCTATAAGTGAAAGAAACCCAACAAAGTCACCCACAGGCAATGGAATAACCAAGTCCAAGGCAGGGCCCTCATGGAGTGGTGACCATTACCATTGAATAGGGGCTGTGTACAAATGACGTCATGCAGGAGGGGGGGAGGGGGGGTCCCACTTCCCATGACCAAGCATGACAAGGGGGGGAGGGGGGGTCATGGGCTGCATGACATCATGTCATCAAGAAATCAAAATTTGCTTTGGCTCTGGCAAGAAAAGAAAAATTGTAAATGTAGGGAGATATAATACCTATAGTAGGCACTTACCTACCCCCAGTGCATGCTTCTGCTGCAGTGGAGGTGTGAAACTGTGATCAAGCTGAAACTGGGGAGTGCTAAACTCTCCTTTCTTAGCTCATTGTTTAGCTATTTATTGGAGGATCTTAACGAACATGTGCTCATTTTAAAGGGATTGATTAGGGGTTTAATATGAATCTATTTGAGAAATAATTGATTCAGATAAACATCCCATTCTCCCCAAGTGAAGTTACCCCATAACTTTGAAAGCATTTTTTGGTATAAAGGCAAAATCTCGCATAAAAGAGAATAGTTCCCACACTTTCTACAGAAAAAAAAATGGTTTAGAAACTGTCTAGGGTTTCTCATTTCATAAGGGAACAGGATGTTTGCCAGACTCCACAAACATTTTAGCGTGCCATTCGCTATCACCCTTCCACCAGCTTCTCCATGTTAGGTCCTTGTCTGTTTGCTAGAATCCAATCCTATGTATATCATTTATATAACAATGGATAGAGCTGATAAAAATAAGTGGATTTCCTTTTTAAATGAAGTGTTTACATCAATTTAAAGGGAATTCTGACCGTTTAAAGATCTCATATCAACTCCATAATTTTGCACCAATTCTGTGAGATCGCTAAATCACAGATGATATTATTAGGTCAAGATAAAATCCCTTTAAATTGTTAAATTTTGATATGATACACTGATTTTCAACCTTTTACGGGGAACTCATACACAAAAAAAGAAAATAGTCCAAAATAATGATTTAAGAGATGTAGCTACACCTGTATCAGATATGCTTGATCACAAATCTGGGCCCTATTTAAACTCCTAACAGTGGCAGAATTTTGGTCATTCATAACTTCCCTTATACTTGGCATAAAGACTTCATTTAAAGAGCAAATCCATTTCTTTTGATGAGATCTATCCATTGCTTAAAAAAAATGCATGGGACAAAGTCTTGAAAACTAGGTAAGTGTCTACCTATAGGCCCTACATGCATGCCTTCCTCAGACATCTCACTCAATGAGTGTCACTGCCATCAATGTCAGTGTAAAGTCAAGTTGATGTCCAGGCCAGGGTGCACCACTTTTACCCCTAATCTAGCATACCAATTTAACCCTTTTTGAAAAGGACCACTGCTGCCCTTAGGCAGCATCTAAAATACCACTGAATCTCTGCTGCTGCCTCAGGGCAGCATCGATAGTTATCCACAGGCTTTTTTTGCTGAAAAGGCATGAATTCTTTTACCCTCCCACTCCTTGAGGTATCAAAATTATTTTTCCTCCTACCCCAACCCACCCCCTCCCTTTGTTGAACTTGGGGGGGGGGGGGGGGGTATCTCTCTGCATGACGTCATGCTGAGGGGGGGGGGGTCAAGTGTTGTATGACGAAACATGACAAGGGGGGAGGGGGGGTCAAAAATGGTCCAAAAATGCATGACGTCATTTGTACACAGCCCCATAAGGGCCCCGCCCCTTTTCCTGTCAAACTGTTAACGGACCGCCTTGGCTCGCCTCAGCCAGCTGAGTTTTCCCAACTGAGGCTATTTTCGTTTTGAAGTCAATATATACCTAACAGTTGATGTGAGAAAACATGTCACCCCGCCGAACACCTGCAACACACTGGTGAAATATCAACACAGTACACAATCATATATCTGGATTCTATTTTTAGACCAGGTGAATCATTTACTTCCGCCAGCGCATGCGCATCGGATTCGCCGCCATCTTGGTCCTCCCTCTTTTGTCGCGGTTGACCCCGTAGAGTGTTTTGACGCCCAAGAGAAATAAGCGGAGATTTACCCAGTTCAAGCCAAAAGAACCATAAACTTGGAAGAGCACAGGTGAGTTGAAAGTCGTATGTGTATATTTGAACCATTTTAAGGATGTGAAAAGCTATACTTCTCTTGTAATAGCCTAGGGAATATGTGATGCCGGAATCGCTTTGGCTCTGGAAACCATGGCGGAAGTGGAATCGGGATGTGTCAAAACGGGAATTCGACTGGCAATCTGTAATGTTTTGCAAATTCACCTTGTATTTAATTGCCGTCTAGTGTGTAAGGAAATTACATTGTTTTCAATTTGAAGCATATAGTGGCTTGTAGAGACATGCTTTTGTGTAAACGGTTTCTCGCACTTGCTAACTGACTGAGAAAGCCAAAGTGGGTTGGGTCCCAAAAGCTGTCACACTCACTCAGTTCCAGTCACAGACGGAGTCACAGTCCAGTCACTGGAGGGAGTTCACTGACCCAGTTTTGACACTGTCCAGATTCAGACCTAGACCAGCAGGCTAGATTCTGGTAAACTTGGATTATATCATACTTGTTTATACAAACCTTGGGATTGCTCCTTTTATTACTCTGTCACGTGTCAGTGAATTATTAGTTCATCATATCAATCACAAGAATGATGTGTATTCACTACACACTTAGGCCGAGCTCCCCTGCCAACTCTTCATACACACTCTGACACTGGTATCTAGATCTGTCAATTCTATGCTCTCCTCTACTAAGCAGATAATGAAAACCTTGTTTCAACACTAGAACTTAGGGAGTGGTCATTATTTATCAACAGATGGAGGGGGTGTTGGAGGGTGGTAAAAAAAAATTGATCCCCTCCTGATGGCAGTGATGCCAAAGCGGTGAAGAGGGGGGTAGATAATGACCACTTCCTTAAGAAATTTTAAAAGTTTACCGTAAATTCTCTCGTACAAGCCGCGGCTAGTACCCGAACCCATATACAAATTGTGCTTATAGAATGTGCCCAAAGTTAGGGTGCGGCTTATATGAGGGGTTTTTATACCATAGAACAGTACTAAACTGTCAAATTTCAAGCCCCAGTTGTGGCTGATAGCTTCCTTTCAAACTCAGGGTGCGGCTTATACCAGCGATGAGGCTTATGAGAGAATTTAAGGTAATTGTTGTAATTTCTACAACTGTATCTGAGTTCCAGCACTGTAGTGTAGAAAAAAAATGAGAAAACAGTTAGAATTAGGTATAAATGAAATACATTATGTGTATGAAATAGGAATTGGGCATAAAAAGAAAAAAAAAAGTTGTGTTCAGGTAATGGGGTCGAAAAAAAAATAGGATAAGAAGGTTGGCCTGGGAAATTTCTTTATTTGAAGAATTTTTTTAAGGCTGCTGTAAATTTTGCCCCTACGTGATGCAAATTTGAAGTGTGTGATCATTAAAAAGATTTCTTTCCCAAACGTCCCATAACAAAAAGTTAGGGTCGGGCCAAAGAATTAGGATAGGTAGTGTTACCTGAAAACAACACTATTTTTTTAGGCTTTGGCCTCTATCTTGACCTGTGAGGGGAGCTTCTCCAGCAGTAGGCTACAGACCGGAAATTCTGCACAATACCCACCATAATAGGGTTCCCATGAAACAAGGAAAGTCACAAGATACATGTACTAATGTTAGAATTAGACTGGAGGACCCTTCCTTTTCGTTAAAAAAAAACACACACACACAAAAAAAAAAGAAGAAGTTAAAGGTTAGTTAATTGGTTTGACATTTGAAGAGGTCTTTGTAGACAATCTAAGTAAATTTGCATGTTACTACATTTGTACTTGTGTATATAAAAATGTCGGCGCATCCACATGGAAATGCACACTTAAATAAAACAAAAGAATTAATTTTAAAAAGGTGGTAGGGGTGATATTGAAGACTGCCTAGCAGCAGTCATTATAGGACAGTCACAGACTGGAGGGTTGTGAGGCCCCGTGCCAGTGGAGGTTAGTCATCGTGTCTACCTGTTAACCACAATTATGAGGATGTGCGGCCCACGGCCACCTGGTAGGGACTTGCAAAAACTGCTGCCGCGTCCACGCAACGCGTAGCGCCGATACTGAGATCAAAATGGCACTTCACCATACTTCAGTAAAAGCAGAAGATAAAAGGGGCTGGAATGCTTAATAATTGACCTAGGATAAAAGTTAATATACCAAATTGAAGCTCAGACTTCAGGGAAGAAAGTCTTCAGGGATTTCCCTGATTTCAGGGATTTTGAAGTTCCAAGGCCCTATACATTCCCATAACAACCCAGGTTTTTGGGGCCAAAATTGGACTATTTCAGGGATTTTTGTGCTCTGTGATTTTCATCCCTGAGACTTAGGCGATAACAATAGGAGGTGTAGATTTGATGTCCATGGAAAAATTCTGTGTCTGGCTTTTGAACTTTTTTTTTTTTAATTTCAAAATGAGCAAAATGGAAAGAAAAATTAAGTTTCACCAAAGTTCACCTACATAGATGTGTTCCTACATACCGTAATCGCCCGCGTATAAGGCGCGTCTTATACGCCAAACAAAAGGCTGCTGGGTGTTATACGTGGGAGGAAAATTGCCTTGAGTTTGGGGTGCGCCTTATAGGGGGGTTATTTGTACTATAGAACAGTACTAAATTAACAAAAATCTGCTCTTAGAGGTGCCCTTATATGTGGACTTGCATTCTCTGAGTTGGGGGTGCCCCTTATATGTGAGCTGCGCCTTATACGCGGGAGATTACGGTATCTTAAGTAAATTCCCTGAAAATTTCAATTCTGTAGTATGAAGCCCAACGAAGCCCCAGCCATAACAATGTGCACTTGTCAATGCAGCTTCAATGCAAGCAACCTAGACACTGGGCCTTAGCTATAGCATAGTACTTAGACTGAGCCATACTAGGGGACATTTAAGAAAATTAATGCTCCCTTTGATGCCTTCACACCTAGTCACACTTCTCAGGGGTGTGGAACATCTAAGGGAAATACTACCTTTGAGGGATTAATTATTGCTGGCTCTTATGGAGCCCCTCTATTCAACATTGCAGTAATAAAGCCATATAACAATGCCATATAGTAATAAATGACCTTCTAGGAGCATACAAATTCTCATCTCAGCAGGTCCATTGATTCTGTTCAGCCACTTAGTTATGTTTTCGTTTCTCATGACCTATGACCTAGTAGGTCATAGGTCAACCAAAGGACAAAGCAGGCTTACCTCAATATGATACATCGTCATTTGTAAGTAGTATAAATCTTAATTCTGGGAGCAAGTACATATTTGTGGTGTTTATCATTGATTCAACAAATTTACCTAGTTGATTAGGTCAAAGGTCAATCAGAAGTAGGTCACATGTCAAATGGGCACCAAGGAACAAGGTCACAATATCTAAATAATATATACTAAAAATTTTGTGCAAAAATATGAATTATTGACTGAGTTATGTAAGAAAAACCTCTTTCCTTTGTCTTTTTCTGGCCCTATCTGCATCCCATTTTGATCACAGTCCTCTTATCAGCTTAACCATTGTATCAATGGGGATCGAGTGTCCATCAATTTTGGATCTTAGATTATGATTGCTCAAGAACTATATACAGTAGGAAGACAATCTAAACAGATCTGAAAAAAACTGGCAGTGAGCTCTACAGGACAGGGCCAATACTATGGATGTCATTGACACCTCATTTTTGGCGATTCCGATTTTCATGATTTTAGGTCTCGATATTCCAAGTTTTTCCTGATTTTATGATGCAATACAACCTTGTCTCAATAGGGCCACAGGCATCTAAAAACTATCTGTGCGAGGGGGAAGGAGATATTTGTATTCCTGCCACTGTAAGCTTTAATTCGATACCAAATATGTCTATGGGAGTGTCAACAAATCTCAGAGAATTCATCCAAAATTTCTTTTTTCAAATGTGACTTCATTACATATCGATATTATAAGAGTAATTTTGATATGATATTCACTATTTCAAAAGTGACGATACCTTGATATTGTGGATATCAATGACATCCCTAGCCAATACTTAAATGTTTTAAGCAATTTAAAAATTTTATGCAAGTCCCTACACCTGTACTCAAAGCAACAAGCACCCGCCCAGTCCACGCCTCATCACCCCTGGGTGTCTCTTGTGGTTCGCTGTCCATTCATGAAACTGCCTCACGCCGTTACTCTATGTATTGTTATAGATAGTTTCTTCTTCCAGAAAGAGGGACAGGTTAATGGGATAGGTGTTGTACTCAAAGAGGACTAACGCTATTCTCATTTCACACTCTCATTAACTCCAAAAGATCCCGGGTAGTGCCTAAGAAAAGAGGGAAATTAGGGGCTATTCAGCTTCTCTCTTCAGGAAATAAAAGATAAGGAACTACCGGTACATTGTGTATCTCTGCTGGGTTTTCCCACATTCATATTCACCATTGGCATTGTCAAATCCTTCATATTTTTCGAGGGAATTTGTTAAAGAAAGTGGCCTGTAACGCCACATTTACCTTCACCAAAGCCCTGTCGGCGTCTTATGATCTGCCCAAACCCATTGGGAAAGCCCGAAATATTTTAGTTCAGCATCATCCGTGAGTCAGGCTTTATACATTTTTTTATTTTTTTTTTCATTTTTTTGTCAATGGATTCTGCACATCACAGATGTGGAGTGGGTGATTTTTTTTGATTTTTTTTGGGAATTTTTTTATAACCAATGATTACCCAGGTGATATTTCCTTTAAGAAATGATAATATATTTAGTGGCAAAAATGCAACACACATTATCTACTTAGGCCACACCAAATAAAATAATTGGTCTATGGATTTTCATTTTTGAAAACTGGAGCGGGAGGGCGAAATTTTTATTTTATTTTTCTAAAAAAATTTATTTGTCTATGGATTTTCAATATCAAAGATGTGAAGAGGGCGATTTTTTTATATTTTTTTTTTTTTTGCTCCTTTTCTCAAATTTATGTCTACTAGTATTTTGGTTGCTAAATGCAAAATAGACACTGAAATCTAGAGAACTCTACCTATCCAATGAGTGGTCTGCTGTTGCTGTATCTTTATTGGTTGACACTGTAAGGACTTTGCAAAAAAAAAAAAATCAATTTTCCAGAAAAAGATGCGGGCAGAATCCATAGACAAAGTTTTTTTCAATTAAAAATAAAATTTCCATTTAGGAAAATCAGGAGCGGGAAATCCATAGACCAATGTTTTAATTTGGTTTGGCCTTAAGAAAGAACATTGTCTTTGATATAAAATCAAGATAAGTGGAAATTGACTGACATTCATATAGTTACAAGCTTGAGTCATTTTTCAATACAATTATCTATCCTCAGCTTTGTTTCTGTGATATTTTAAGTCAGATAATATAGAATTGAAGTTAAGAGTTTGTGTTCACGTTGACCGAAACCGGAAGTAGGTGTTAAGGTCTCACAGTCATAATTATTTGGCCCCTCTATTGGAGTTTGACTTACCGTAAAACCCCGGTCATAAGCCGGATTTTTTTTTCTATTTTTGACTAAAATCAGCATTTAAATCCCCCCCCCTAAATTTACCCCTGGCTTATGACTGGGGTTTTAATACAATAGATTAAAGGGAAAATTTGGTCCTAAAATTGGCATATCACAAAAACTGTTGAGGTTTTTACCTATCCAATAAGGGGTCTGCCGCTTCTGTACTTGCCTTATTTTACACTCTAAGCTCCTTGCAAAAAAAAATAAAAAAAAATGCAATTTTCCAGAAAATAATGCGGGCGGAATCCATAGACAAATAAATTTTCTTAAAAAAATAAAATTTGCAATTTGGAAATTGAGGTGCGGGAAATCCATAGACCAATATTTTAATTTGGTGCGGCCTAAAAGGAGAATTCCCAAGTGAAACATATACAGGCTGTACAATGTACTTTGTTAACTGCGTCTAACACTGTTGTTGATACACTGAGTACAAGTAGGTAAATCAGCCATACGATTACAGTATGCTTATGTAAGGACCCCCAGTATTAAGAGTTGGTGCACATATATTATATAAATAAAGGCGCAATATAAACATCCCCATTCTGAACCAACATTATGTTGTCATTCTGTGATGTAGTACCGCAAAAACCTCGGTTATAAGACGGCCCCGTCATAAGCCGGGGGTAGAGTTTGGAAAAATGTTATAAGCCGATTTTAGGGTAAAATTTTAACAGTTTTCTCTATAATCTATAGTAATAAAACCCCTGTCATAAGCCGGGGGAGATTTTAGGCTAAAATTACTACTGTGGTCATAGATTATTTCACGCTGTACATATTTTCGCGGATTACACGGAAGTGTAAAATCCGTGAATTCATGTCCATAATGAATATATCTATCATATAGAATAGCTATAGCTAATTTTGAAAATCCGTGAATTCAAATACACATTAAATAGGGCCCTTTATCAATTCCGTGAAAATTTATACCAGTGAAAATATCTACAACCACAGTATTAGAAACCGATTTTAGTCAAAAATGGGGGGAAATTTGGCTTATGACTGGGTTTTTATGGTACACAGCAAGACATGTGTTTAAATGCATGTACAACATATCACTCATACAAAGCTCAAAGTACAGTGGGCCATAACAAGAATTATTGTAAGTTTCCGGTAATATGGTCTAGAAAGTTGAGGTCGGTAGGTCGGAAACTTGAGAAAAGTATTTCAGAAAGCAAGGTAGGGCGGAGGTCCAACATTTGTTCTCTAGAGTAAATCCCATAAGAGGTGCGAATAGGTTCAACGTTCCCGCATTTTTGGTCCGGAGTGGTGCAAATAATGATGAATGTTGATGAATTTACCATCATTCCATCCGTCCGCGCGTCTCCAATGTCGTAATTTTGGCACAAACATAATTTGTAAATTATAATATAGAAATATGATAAAGAATGGCAAAAAGATATGATTTGAATCGATATGTTTCATTAAAAATGTAAAAAAAAATTACGTGTTCGCCCTGTCGTTAATTTGCATCACAAAGCCGTGGTCGTGCAAATTGACCCAAATAACCATGGAAATTGGGTCGGGCATGCGCAGATAGAACCAAAATCAAAAATGGCGGACAGCGAGACCATCGACTCACAGTGCCATGCAAACTGCTGGATTATAACAGAAATGGAGGAGAATTACACTGTGCATTTTTATGGTTAATATGGATCATTATTCAAGACCTGCTGGTATTGTGCAATGCTTAACTCGCCAGGAGAGGAGTTATTTGCCAATGAAACATATGGGCAATAATGGATAGGCTTAACCATTGACAGTGATAATGCTCGCAGAAAACATGAGGGTAGTATCAGAAGGGGCCAAAAAGTAGAGATTAAGTGCCCGTTCGAGTTACTAGCATTGCAAAATGCTGTACTATATTTTTAAAGTGTGATAGTATGCAGACCCCAATTCCCACATTCCAAAGAAAACCACAATTTTTGTGCATAGTGTTAAATCCATGGGCATCTTATTTAATAAACTTTTCCATGATCTCGATGCCCTGGGTTATAAATATAATCAATAAACCTTTATCTTGACTGGACCATACAAACACTGGGCATTTCACTGGCCTACTAGAATAGAGCGACAGTCTAGATACCATATTTGATCAGGCATTAGCGGCCTGGATCTCTGAGTATCAGACCATTTAGGCGCCTGTGTGAGTGAGTCATGACACAGATGACCAGTGTCCAGTTAGGGGGATGGTCACTATGGACACTATCAGGCCTTATCACTGTCCCCTCAGTGTCAGATTAATAATATTGGAGGTCGCCAAAGGTCGGGGTCTGTACAGCTAGACAGCTAGTGAGAGTATGTGTCAATCAAATGAGGAATGTTTTTGCCCCCCTCCCCCTTAACATTCAGGAATTATTATAGTCGATTAGTATTACATATAGACAGTTTTTAGTTGTTGTTTTTTTTTCCTCGAGTCTCAAGGTGTAGGGCTTTTGACAGGATTTTTTGCAATGCGCCAATTGCACACTTTTTAGCAAATACAATGCGCCATTCTGTAAATGAATGGCCATTCTAGCCATTTAAATGCGACATTTAAGCATTAAATGCGTGTATTACGCACTGCGCAGCCCTGTCAAAAGCCCCGAATAGGCTAAGGTGATGTGCCACTTTTCTGAGGACCAAACCGATGAAATTTCAGAGATGTCAGACCTTCAGAGGTCCTTCTATTTTCAGATGTTCAAACTTTCCCAAAAGTCAGACATCTCAGAGGCTTCTTCCATCTTGTGGTCATAATATAGATAGAGGGAATTACATTAATCATAGATAACCTTACAACATGCCCTTTTTACTTCTAGGAAGCATAAGGCTGAGCATAGTTAAGGCTTCAGCAGGGGAAATTAAACATGGCTTTTGCTGCCCTCTAGCCTTTTCTAGACAAACCACCCTTCAGAGATGAGAGGATATCTGAAATCTCATTTCAGAGGACATGAATCTAAGCTGGCTTCTGATTGGCTGAAATTCTGATGCAGTCTTTTAATTGTTTTTCTATGACCATCCAATCTAGAGATGGTTTTGAATGGGGGGGGGGACAGGTTGAAATGAAGATGAGATGTGGTGTTTTTAAGTTTTAGTATGATAAATTGAGGGAAATGCTAACACCCAAAAATTTCAGAGGTTGAGCCCATACCAAACTGACATCTCTAAATTGATGAATTTCCCACCAGTTCTTCACTGAGGAGGTAGGTGTAAGAGCCTTAGGACGCTTAAAAAATCAATCAATCCCACTAACTGTGACCAGTGGAGGATGCAGGATTGTAGAGGAGGGGCACCCTCCCAGATCCGCCACTGTTTGAGCAGAGATATAAAAATAATAGATTATGTTACTTGATTTAGCTACAAACAAACCAACAGGAAAGGAACTCTTCAGGGATTTTACCTGATTTCAGGGATATTCGTGTTCCAATGCATCGACATAATATTCCCATACAAAATCTATATTTACGGCGATCTGATAAGTATTTCTGGGGTTTCTGTGTTAACTTTCAATCCTGAGAGCCCAGACGACATCTTGACACTGCTTGATTTCCCTTCAAATGGGAAGAGGTAACTGAACGCCACCTGTTAGCAATCCTGTTTATCATAATTAAAAAAAAAAACAATCTAATAATCAAACTTTGTTTTTCAGGACTGAGGCGTAAAGCTGCAACAGTCTCACCATGCAGACAATAAAATGTGTGGTAGTCGGCGATGGAGCCGTAGGAAAAACTTGTCTATTAATATCCTACACAACAAACAAGTTTCCCTCAGAATATGTTCCAACGGTAAGTAAATTATAGACAGTCACTTTGAAAACTAACCCTTGTTTGGCATGGTATTGAAATGTAGCAAGTCTACTCTACTCACCAGGGGTACATCCATACATTATCGCAACTATTTAATCACAATTCATTTAAGTCAGTAAGAAAGGGGACAATTTTTAGGATTTGAGTGTGTTTTAAGGGGAATAGCTTCCCCACTAAGCCCTCCCAACCTTATGCAGCCCAAAGAGGAATAGCAAAAAACGTATAGATGAAAAATTACTAGATTGGCTCAACCTAATCAATGTAACACGATCCTCTCCAATCAAAGCAAATGTTTGGGTCAAATGAGAAGGCAAGGGATGTGTCAAGCAATCGTCAATCCCTCGCTTAGATCTAAAATAGAATTATGCCGACCGAGGTCACAGCCCTGGGCCACAGTCACCATCTGTCACGTGGCCCACCAGATGGTCCTCCAATCATGGTTCTGTAGATAAAAGGGCATAATTGTAAATATGAATAGCAAATAGACATGAGAGGATTGATAAATCACCAAATGCATACTTGTTTTTTGATCATGTAGACTTGTTGTTTAATATATAACATGAGACTCATATCATCTCTTGTAAAATCTTCAGTGCAGGACAGGTACACTAGGGAGCATTTAACAATTATGTCACCGATGTTAAGGGATTTTTTCAGGACCCACCCCCTTGTCACTGTTTTTGTATGGAACATATAGAGGAACCCAAAGACCACCCCCTAAGCAGTGACGTAATTGTTGAACGCTAACCTACCATAAGACCCTGAAAGCAATGTGTTCAGGTAACGAGGCCAGAAAATAAGTTTGGACATTTTTTAAAGGCCAGCTGTAAGTTTTTGCTCCTAGGTGAATTTGATGTGTGGGGAAAAAACCTGTGTCTCGATAATTGCCAAAGAATCAGATTTATGGGTGAATACTAATGATTCTTGATACGTGATTGAATGACTAATCTGGTTAATGGCAATTTGTATTTTCCTCCCATCAGGTGTTCGACAACTATGCAGTAACTGTGATGATCGGGGGTGAGCCCTACACACTAGGCCTATTTGATACAGCGGGACAAGAAGATTATGACAGACTGCGACCCTTGTCCTACCCACAAACTGATGTCTTCCTCGTCTGCTTCAGTGTAGTATCCCCATCTTCATTTGAAAATGTCAAAGAAAAGGTAAGTTGGAATTGTGTAAATAATACTTAAATGAAATGACAGAAAAAAAAGATATTGAAAGCATGGGTTATTTCGATCTTGCCCAGTGACGTAGTTCTGACATGTTTAGTGTCACCATTGCAATAAGGCACTTGAAAATGGATTACGATTTCTTTTGTGTCTTCACTGCATAATACATAATAAAACTAAAAAAATCACTGTTTGTTTTCAAATTAATGTGAAAAGGCCCACAAGGTGGGCTTTACTCGGATAGCAATTTGTATTTATAACTGAAAAACATGCATATACAATTAATGGCCAAGTATGAGAAAATGGTAACAAAGCATTAATAGATGTTTTCTTTTATCATCACAGTGGCAACCAGAAATCACACACCACTGTCAAAAGACCCCATACCTCCTGGTTGGAACACAGATTGATTTGAGAGATGATGCTGCCACAATAGAAAAACTCGCCAAAAACAGACAAAAGGCGATCTCCTATGAACAAGGCGAGAAGCTGGCCAAAGAACTGCACGCTGTAAAATATGTAGAATGTTCCGCACTAACACAGGTAAGGAAACGCTTCACTTTACATCACAATCATGTTGGGGGAAAAAACAGAGGTGGGATATCTTTGTAATCATGCGCAAACATAATTATATCAGATAACTTGTCAGTAAAATATTATGTAAGAATGTCACTTAAAACGAAAAAAAGAATTAACTAATGTTTGAAGATTGACTACTTTGGGGGGTGAAACAGTCAAGTTTGGATTCCTGAGACACCCTACCAGGGGATGAACATAGAGTAAAACGTTCATGTTAGATTACTAACTGAGATGATTCTGTACTTTGCTTTACAGAAAGGATTAAAGAATGTGTTTGACGAGGCCATCCTGGCTGCGCTGGAACCCCCAGAGCCCGCAAGAAAGAAGCGTTGTGTCATCTTGTAAAACCTCATCCAATAGAGCAAAAAGGGCTTGGGCGACTGGTGACATTGACGAGGAACAATGAGAATGGTTGAACGGTCCACAAGTCTTCATCCTGCGCGTGGCGAACCTTCTTATTCCGACTCGTGTACTGGGGCGGGAATGAGTGCAGAGCACATAGGGGAGATGGACAGGGATGGGTTTAAGTGTCAAATCAGCGGTTACTCTAGTTTTGATGTGGGCACAAAGGCTTATTATCAGCACAATGTGTATCAATATAAATGTGATTTTAATGGGACACAATGAAAGGTGCAGCCACATAAGGAGCAGGAGAGCAGAGCTTCTCGTCAAGCCCTGAATGCGAACATCCAGTCCTAAGAATGACAGCATATTGTAATTGCGGGATCGCCATATGACAAAGGCATCTAACATCCAAGTCCCTATGTCATAAAAAAGTTCCATTCCAAATTTAGAGAAATGCCTAAGGTGTACCTCAAAGGACTGTATGCTCGTGTCAAGGACTGATGCTTGCTATTCTAGGTAAAAACAACATACGAGCCTGTTAGGAACCCTTGACATTCTAAACTTAAGGCTGACTATTTTTTCAACCCAAGTAAAGTAAACCCATTCTTCATTGGGCGGTCTTTTACGGCTGAAAGAATGGTTATCAAAATTATATCTAGTGTATTTCATGATGGTATGTGCTAGTACACACTTGTAAAAATGTATAAATCAGAAAAAAAGGCTCTGAAAAAGTTTTGGGGAATGTCCAATAATAATGTGCCACAGGTTCTTTATGTAATGCATATATTCTTTGTTCTTGACATGATTCATATTGGATACTCGGAGATCTGTGGGCTTGGCCGCAAGCAGGTTTGCGTCAATGGTTTTCCCTGTCCTTGCAGTGTATCATCGATAGCTCTGTTAAGTATAATATTTACAATTGTAGATATCAAATATTTTCAAAACTATAAGAGGGATTCATGTCATATTTACTCCATGGAACTTTCTGATGGTGAATGCAAACATATGAATTCTTAGGGGAATGAAATGTGATCAGGCATTAAAATGATGTTACATTAATAATGTCAAACAATTATGGTTTATTTTTTCGGCTCGTTAACTATTTCCCTCGAATCAGAAATCAGTACTGAGCACTCTTAACTCAGCGCTGATGTAGGGGTGCCTACTTAGATATCGCGCAGGGGATGATTCTTGAGTCACTTGATATGCGGCATTCGCCATCCTCCGTTCCCGTAGCACATGCATGTATTATAAGTTGATAGCGTATACAAAACTAGTGGCTTTAATTAAAAAGATGTCTATTTAAGAGAAAGCTTTGTCAGTGTGGGCGACTCTGCACGCTGGCAAAGCTGAACTTTTTTATATATGCTTAAGTAGAAATGTTGTATAATGTAGTTACTATTCAAAGTTAACCCTATTTGAAATCCCTCTTTTGGAGAGGACGGCAGAAGATCTTGATGAGATTTAGGTTTTATGTTTAACAAAGAGGTGGTCGAAATGAAATAGACCGCTGGTATATTTTTTATGTTAATGAAGGGTGATTTATTTCATGTTGGTTAATTCTCGTCTAGTTATTAATCTGTGGTATTTGCTACTGAATAATTTGTTTCCACTCGACGTGTTTCTGTGAGCGTCTTGCAGTGTATAGGCACAAATGGGTCTTCTCCAGCCATTTCGCATTGTTTATAAACATAAAAATGCATACAGATTTAGGTCCACTCCCACCCTTGCCACTTATAATACTATCTATGGACCATTGATGCATACTTTCGACATGGAGTAGAGACCATCAACGGTTATCCCAAGTTGTGTAATTCTAGTGTAGCAGTGACATTCATATATGAGAATCGCCTAAACATGGTTCTTCACATTGGCATGGTTCTTCTGGGGCGCTGTCCCCCAGAGCGGAATGCAAGTGGTGTGACTGGTGGGATGCCTTAAATAATATACATATTTTTGTTTACTCTGTTCCTTCTGGGTGCAAGTCGGTGTAAGGTTATATGCAATGAACTTGCTTTAGATGTGGCAAATATTGTTATATGTACAACATATGCCCATTCATGTAATATGTATCAACGGGTCACCTTTCTGGAGAATCATCGATTGGGCTCGCGGTGATATTTTGTACCTGAGTCGGACCATGACCAAGAACATTTTTGTATGATACTTTGTTAAGGTAAATCTACATGTGGGGAAATAATTCAATATATTCTTTAAAAAAAGATAGAGCTATATGAAACCAGCAAGTATGGTTGCTGTGTCGTGCATTTTGGTTTTGTTAGGAGATGAAGTACGGATGTAATAATGAATTAGTGACAAACTAATGGTTTTACTTCTGCTGGTTTATTCTGGCAAGCTTAGCTTTGACAACAGGAATGATTCAATAAGTACTGCATATAGTAAAGGGAGCAGTGTCAAGTGACCTCATGAAAGTGTGACTATTAAACATTATTACTCCATCAAGCTCTTGTTTCTCATTTTCTAAAAGATGGTTCTTGTCAAGCCTCTCAGCATTGTGTGGTGGAAACTGAGGAGCTTTCCCGATGTACCCTTCATCGGTATTAGGAGGTGAAGTACAAAGTCCCAAATCTTCCATGCACTAGGTTTGAATGATAGATCAATCAGGTAGAGTTCTAGAGACCCTCCATAGATAGAATCATACATGATAGCATTGTACATTCGTAGTGGGTATTCCAATCAAATCCTGTTCACAAAAAAAAAGAAATCTGGAGCAACTTGGTACGCCGCAGAATATTTTAGATTTGATGGCGGCTAGACTTAATTAAGCAGTGGGATTCAATTGTGTCAAGTCTATTTTTTACAGTTCAGTTTACATGAAGGTAAGCCTGAAATATCAATTGTAAATTCACACCCTTGACTCGTAATTACTATATCATCTGTAAGCTTGCATGGAATAAATGAATAAATTGAAAATGAAATCTGTTCTTTGTTTTTGATGTTTTATGAGTCAGTACAAGAGATGCATCACTCTATGGTACATTCAGCTTTCGCTGAACTTCTGCAATCTTGAAACTTAACGAAACGCAATCACTCAGTTTCTAGCACCTGTAGGATAGTAAATTGTGGGAATAAAGGTCATCCTCCTGGAGATGAAATGTGTCTATCTAAGGATAAAGCATTCCAAAAGCGTAAAGACAGGTCATTTTGAAGTGAAATATCCAAAATCCAGATTTCTTCCCTTTCTTACTATAGCTTGGGTCACAGATGTAAATCGGGTGATGGTGAAAGTGGGCTTCTACCAGATGTCTCTGGAACCGGGCTTAAGTACTCCAGGTCCGGATCGACACCTCACTGGCATCTTGGCAGATAGAGAAGGGACAGGACTTTTGAGTGTCACTGTATCACTTCTCGAGTGCCCATCTTAACTTCCGCCTCTCTTGGTATAGGTGTAATACCCTTCCGCATGATTAAGCATAAGCCACATCTTGCGATAGGCTTTGCTCGGATTGGGATCCTCGTCCGTAAGACGCATCCAATCCTCGTCTGACTCCCCATTCTTATTAATAGGATCGGGACAAGCGTACAGGGTGGAGCCGTCTTTCTTTACCCCATACGCACAGTCCTGGAAGCAGTCTTGAAACCTGATTTGGCATTGGACCAACGCTCTGCTTCCGTCTGAGTAGATGGGAACCTTTTCTCATCATACTCCACAGAGGACTCGTCTAGGGAATCCTCATCGGATGAATCCACCTCCATGACGGCACCCGAACGGCTAGTACCAGATGTACTAGGTTTCTGTCCGGCTTTATCAGAATCGGGCAGATTCTTAAGCCGACGTGAGGCAGACCTCCTGTTCTTGGATACCTGCCAGTCTTCCGGGTCCGGATCCTTAGCTTCAGTTTCGGCCTTCCCAGAGGAAGAAGCCTCACCAGAGGTACTAGGGGTTTACGGATCCACAGTTTTCCCGGCAGTAACACTAGAGTCGGATTTAGGAGTATCCGATCCTCTAGCATCTAGTTTCAGATCAGGGATCAGAGGAGCACTTGCCTTCAGGTCCATCTCCTCAACTCTCATTCTGTGGCGAGCTTCCTCTTCAGCTGCCATATGACGTTGGATTATCATATGGAGAGCTGTGTACCGGTCCAGTTCTAGGAAGAGTTCCTGACCTGGGTAATTTTGGCTTCTACTATGTAGTAGCCATCGTCCCACTTTTCAAATTAAGAAGCGGCCTCCCGGAACTCACCCCTGGAGATGAAGGTCGTGCTGGACGGTTCTCAGGTGGGGGTACGTTTGGCCTCGGGAATCCAAGACACAACCCATCCAGTTGACATTCTCACGTGTCACGTGCCAGTGAGACTTATCAGGCTTGGGATAAGCTCCCAGCTCGAAGGCTCTGTTCGCAGCGTATACTGTCTCACGGAAGGTTCGCAGCGTATACTGTCTCTCATGTCTCATGTCTACCATGAGTCCTCGCTGAAACCAAGTCCAGTCCGTAAGCCACTCCAGTGGCGTCCTCTCGAGTTGGAGCGGGTGCATCACATCCTCGATAGCCTGGCATACTCGAAGGTCCAACTTAATCGGATTTCCTTCAGAGTCCGTCCTCAGTGCCTGAAGTTCCTGATGGACTTACAGGTACCTTCCATCATAGTAGGCTGGAAAAGGGTTATCCACAATGGGTTCCCTATCCATCCCTTGGCGGTCTTTAGATCCGTCTACCTGGGTAGCGTCGGATCCGGATCACTTTGACTGGCTTCGAAGCATCTCCAGGTTCCCCATCAGGAAGTGGTGATACTGGCTTTTCGGGCTCATTCAGAGAGAATGAAGCCAACTTGTCTTCGAATGACCGATCGGCGGTTTCATCCACCTCCATCAGGTCATTGTCTGCCTGTGTAACAGGTGATAATGCTTCCGAGAAAGCATCTGCTGTCAGAGTCAGCTTATATGGGTCACCGGATAGCTTGGCTACAGTTACGGATTCCTCAGCCACGACTGGAGGAATCAATTCGGGAGTCTGACAACTCCTTTCCTGACTTAACGGCGTCAGGGACCGACAAGGAGCGGAGCCGCCTTCCAAGGAACCGCCTCTGTGGGTGGTGCAAGCTGTTCTTAGTAAAGAATCTGCAGACGGACGATAGCAATGTGGTGACACACGAGGTTCCGTGACGTCATTTCCACGCTTGCGAGCGGGGTCACGAGAGGTCAGCCGAGACTGGACGCGATGATGTCACGCAGCAAAGCACGTGCTACGGACGGAACATAAACAAACTGAATGCTTTTAGGTCGACTTGTCTAGGGATTTTAAGTGGAGTTTATGGAAAGCTTAAGCAAATCCACCGGATTATCCGTCCACTCCCCACTGGTACATCATACAGCGACGACAATTAGACCTTTCGGGTCAGTTGCTATCTGTTCCATTTTAAATGTAAAACAATACACTCATTGTGTTTACAGGTTAGGTCACTGCAGTCGTCTGGGCGAGTCGAGGGCTGCGGCGGACGACTACCCCTTCCTTGGATAGTTCCTTTTCGGACCTGACAACTCGAAGAGCCTTCTCTAGGTATTTCGTAGCCTTCGAAACACCTTTCCTCTTCTTATTGTCTACACCTGCCGAGACTTTTTTAACACCACCACACTTAGTCAGTGTTAGCATTGGCGGTACTTATTTAGACACCTTCCTAGGCCTACCCCTGCCTCTCTTCGGTATCGGGTTCTTCTCCTGGTTCTTTATTCGATTCAGAATCAGAATCTTATCGAATCCTTCGCCATACATATCTGTGGAGGTCTCCCTCCCAGACCATATTCTAAGTCTAGCCACATTGGACTTGTATAGTCGTCCAAGATCTGATCTGATGATCACCGTACAATCGCTAATAATTATTGTGAAAGGACCATCCCAATTAGACGCTAATTTAACATGTTTAAGTGGTTCATGCAATCTCAGCACTCTATCTCCAGATTTGAATTTTCGCATTTTCAAATCTACATCATACCCTCCTTTCTGCCAGCAGGCACTTTTTTCTAAATCAATACGGACAGATTCGTATGCTTTCTTGAATCTGTCCCGTAAACATTCAACGAAAACTACATGGCAAGGTAGCTCCGGATCCATACCAACAACTCCGAATACTAAGTCCGCAGGCATTATCAAATCCTCTCCGAACACTAACAGGTTGGGTGTACAATTAGTACTCAAATGTACCATACTGCTATAAGCATGTGTCACGAAATGACACTGCTCATCCCAGTCATCCATATTCTCATTTACGAGTGACTTTAGGACCTGAATGAGGGTTCTATTGAACCTTTCAACCAATCCATCACTCTGAGGTTGATATGGATTGGTTCTAGTTTTGCAAATGGCTAAGTATTTGCACATTCCTTGCCAGAGATTCGATTCAAACTCTCTGCCTTGGTCACTGTGTAGCATAAGTGGTACACCAAAGGTCAGTACCCGACCTTTTACAAAGGCTTCGGCACAGGTTACTGCTTTGTGATCCGGTAGTGGGAAAACTTTAGTATACTTCATATAGTTATCACACACTACCATCATACAGGTATTATCATTAGCGGTTGTGTTGAATCCACTAATGATATCTACTCCGATTCGAGCAAATCTTACTCCAAACAGTTCCTGAGATAGGGGAATTTTACCTATCCCGGGTCCGGGTTTGTTTTTACAACAATCCGGACAGGTGGTTACCCATCTTTGCAAGTCTCGCGACATGCCAGGCTAATAGTATTTTTTAGAAAGGCGTGCTAATGAGCGTTTCCTCCCAAAATGACCACTGGTCCGATGACCATGACAATAATACATTATGTCATGCCTAATTGCATGTGGTATAACCACTTGTATGAGTCTCTCACCATTTTTACATGGCTTCCATCGGTATAACACACCTTTCCGGACTTCAAGCTCGGTCCATTGAGCAAGAAACCTTCTCATTTCTCGATTCTCCAGATTCATTTCTCGATTCTAACTGGACGTATACCCTTTGGTACCAATTGCAGTAGCTGTGCAGTTATCGAGTCAGCTTCCTGAAACCGTCGTATGTAATCCATAGACCATTCCAGTATGCTGGCAACTAGGGGTTCGAAAGGTCTTTGAATCCCTGCAAGAACTGCTCTATGAGCCCCACAGTCGGTACAATCCAGATTGTCACACTTCTGAATTGGTATTCGAGACAAGGCATCTGCATTAATATGCTTCACTCCAGGTCTATGCTAAATTTGGCAATGTTCCAGCCCGTGTTCGGACAAATGGGCTAGCCATCGACCTAACATTCCTTCAGCTCGGAAGTTCAATAACCATCTTAAAGAGGAGTGATCCATACGTAAAGTAAAATCAGTCCCCCATAAGAAGTGTTTGAACTTCTTAGTATATACTACTACTGCTAACAGTTCTCATTTAGTCCTGCAGTAGTTGCGTTGAGTTCTACTCAGTGTATTGCTAGCAAAAGCTATTGGTACCACTATTCCATTTTGGACCTGTGAAAGAGCAATGCTGTCATTACTAGCATCCTTATCCAGTATGAAATGATCGTTTCGTTAGGATATTGCAATATGGGAGTACTCGTGAACAGATCCTTTAGCTTTAGAAAAGCAGATTCCTGTTCATGCGTCCAAGGAAACCTTTCCTTGGTACATCCTGAAGTCCAGTTAGCTATAATTTGTAAAGGGTAACTGACTCTAGAATAATTAGGAATGAATTCCCGGTAATAGGAACAGAAGCCTAAAAATGATCTCACTTCTTTTGGTGAGTTAGGTCTACTCCAATTCGTAACTGATTCTATTTTCTCCAGATCAGCTTTTATCCCATTATCCGAAATGATACAGCCCAAATAGTTTATGGACTTCTGAAACATGTTGCATTTCTTAGGTTTCAGTTTGAGACCATTAGAAATAATCCGTTGTAACACCATCTTAAGATTGCTAGAACATTCTTCGAATGTTTTTCCGAAGACTATTATATCGTCAAGATATACAAGACACTTTTTCCACAATAGGTCACTCAAAAGAGTTTCCATCATTGCTTCAAATGTAGCTGGCGCAATGCACAAACCAAAAGGCATTACATTATATTGAAACAATCTAATATGACTCGAAAATGCCGTTTTTTCCATATCCGATGGGTTCATTCCAACTTGCCAATATCCAGATTGGAGATCTAGGGTACAAAACCAATTATTACCTCCTAACAAGTCAATGGTTTCATCGATTCATGGCAATGGATACAAATTATTTTTCGTTACTCCATTTAACTTTCTGTAGTCTATACAGAATCGAATAGTACCATCTTTTTTGGTTACCATGCACACAGGACTACTCCATGGACTATTGGATGGGACTATTACGTCTTGTTCCAACATCTTATTAATTTCTTCTTCAGCTACTCTTTTCTTCGCTAAAGGTAATCGCCTATAGGGAATTTTAAACGGTTCTGCTTCTCTAGTATTTATTTTATGAACTACCTTAGTTGTCTTACCCAATGATTCACCGGGTTTGGCAAAGGCAGTACTATACTGCTGGAGCAATTCATAAAATTCTTTCCAATGTTCCGGATTTTCTAATGAAGTATCTTCATACAACTTTAGTAAGTCATCTGAGATATCATCTGTATCCGTTACTTTATACTTTTACTATCCATAACTGTTTCCAAAAGTGTGACATTTCCGAAGACTTGTCCTTTTTTCAAGTAGATAGCAGAGTTCCCCATATTGGAGACCGGTACTACTGCCCAGGATGCGTTTGCTACCATAGTGTCTACGGAAGTTAATTCGATACTTGACAGAGTAACTACATCCAGTTCTATCACTGCTGTTTTGTTTCGCATGACAGGATCGCTCCTTAAGAGCACATCATAGGCTACACCTGCGGGAATTCAGACAGTGTGTGCCACACTAGCCATACTACTTACTTGTCTCAGTACACATCTCACCTTTACAGGATACGGGTATTTCACACTCAACACTCCTGATTGTGGTTCCAATACCACACCATACAGGGATGCGAAATCCAACCCGAGTATCCCCTCATCTGATATATCAACTGTGGCACTCATAACGTAGTCATGCATTCCATCCAATTGCAACTTCACACAAGTTCTACCATACGTTTGCATAGTACTGCCATCAGCCGTCTGAGCATTTCCTCCCGATAAGAGAGTATCATGTTCATCCGGGATAAGATCTTAGAACCTCTTGGAGATACAGGAGTGGCTAGCACCCGTATCAACGAGAAATTCAGCAGATCTTCCGTTAACAGTGAGACAAACATACAATTGGAACGTCATTGTTCACACCAGGAGTCAATCCACATCCTTTTAGTAATTCCAGACAAGGATGACCCGGGGGTAGGTGGGCACTACCAACCCTGGCTAAAAAATAGCCACCTACCTCGTTACCGATACTGGGTTTCCCCTGTGCTCCCTGGGCACCTGGTGTATCGGCTTCCCTAACCTTCCGGGTGTCTACAACCACACCGGTGCTAGGCGAATTTGTTACTGCATGCGAACTATCATCACGGATGGTGATATCATGGCAAGATTTATTATCGGGATCCCCTTCTCTGCCCATTGAGGGACCCCTCCTTAGTTTTCCTCTGTATTTATACCAGAGATACCTCCCTGTCCCCTAGGAACAGGTTTATCAGCCGTTCATTCGGCTGCATAGTGTCCTAAATTTTGACATCTGAAACACCTTCTCTGAAATTTATCGACTCAGGGCCTCCTCAGAGCATCCGTTAGCAGTGCTACTAGTGTCTCTACCAGATCAGTAGGAGCAGCAGCAGCTGCTACAGTAGGGATGTTTGTAGCTATACTATAACTTGCCTGAGCTGGCCCGGAAGTTGTTTTATTTACAACAGTTCCTCCTTTTCCTTTCAAATTCACTTTTCGATACCGTTTCTGGCGGTAATATTTTCCGGCTACATGAACCAAACCAGTATATTCTCCGTTATCATCGGAAATATATGTGGATCAACATGGTAAAAGGTATGCCCGTGTACCCCCTCGCGGGTGTACCTTTTACTGTGTTGATCCACATATTCGTCTTCCTGATTAACTTCCTGAAGGTCCACTGGGGCCAATTGGAATGTTTCTGGCATTTTTATAGATGTTTCTCCGTATTGTAACAGAGCAGCATGGAACGGGTTAGCCTTTTCTTCATGTCATAACCATCGATGGCTATGAAAAGATCACTGAAGGATGTCTCATCCTTCCATGAATCCGAGACCACTTGTTTGTGATCCGGATCCCGCAATCCGCTATAGAATTGTGTGAACAATTCCTGCAGATAGCAGTCATCGTCATGAGCCCAATTCGGACGTGCCTTTGACAGTAGATCCTGTAGCTCTAAACCGAAGACTTTATGAGACTCTTTGGGTTTCTGGGTCCCGTTTTTAAAGCTTACCCATGGATCTTCTCTTATGATAGAACCAAACAGATACGCGTCACATTCGACTAATTGGTCATAGGTACCGGATATTCCATACACTGCCCTCCATTGGTTAAGAGCTACTTTTCCACCCTTATTTAACCAACAGATTAGGTAGGGCAGAGCTTCTTCTTTTGTCCAACCACTACAGTTGGCTTCATCGACAAATGCCTGATACCTATCCTTCCATGAATCATTTGAATCATAGGGAGGAGGTATCCTTGCCTGTCTACGAGCTGGGTTATTACAGCCTCGTAGTCTGTCAGCTTCTCACATGCTCCAGTCCATGACCTCCATGCCATCTGCTCCCTTCCGGTAGCAGTCAATTTAGGATACATTGGCTTCTATCAAAGATGCTTTGCATCCCTGCTGGCATGGATGTCCTCCGATTCGGTTTCCTACCGCCTCCACCAGATCCGGATCCTCCTGATCCAGATCCACCGGGGCCACCTCCAGGATTACCACCTGGGGGTCCATTACTAGAATAACCTCCAGGTCACATTACCATGGCAATGGGTCACATGACCAAATGGAGCCCTCTGATTGGCTGCAGGTTGAGTGAGTAATAAAAAGTACTTAACTATAGTCCTGTTCGGATAAATACTGTAGTAAACACAAAAAGGACCAGACGCGGCCAATAAAGTTTGATAACAGTAGAAGGTGTTTGGTTTATTTCTTTCTGGCCTTATCACTAACAGTTCTCATTAATTGACATCAATTATCCTTGCTTGTATTGAGATGCACCACCCTTGCAGGTCTCCACCGATCGCAACCGCCGAACCCGGAGTCACCGACCACACTTCTGCCACCTGCAAGTCTCTTATTGCCCTCCCTTTTCGCGACCACCGGACCGCCCTTATATGGCGTCACTAAATGTGACGTCACGAGCGTGACGTCACCGGTCGCCACCGTGTCGCCCCCAGGTGGGACGGACCCTAACTAGCGCTCCCGTACCGGTGGCTACCACCGGACCGATCGCCCCGACATTACAATTATTATACAAGTGATATGATCACTACACTCTCCCCTTATCATTTCAAACTTAGGTTGTAGAAAATATATCCGTGAATCTTTGCCATAGTGGTCAAAGGTGTTACAACATTTACGCCGGTCATAACCGCTACATTTTAACATTTATACATTTAACTGGGGACTCCTACAATGGGCCCCCTCTTATTACTATAAACTCTTATATGTGAACTTGGGTAAAGTCTATATCAATAGTCCAGGACATATAATACAACATCCGGTCTAGATGGGCACTGTTACACGAAGCTAACTGGTAGACGTCCCCTGTCCGGCCTCGTCCGGCTGTCTCCCTTGTCCCGGCCCTCTGGTCGGTGTCTGCTTATGCCGCCTCCGCTCCACCCTGGTTGGGACGGGACCGAGGCGTCTCGGTGACCCACGGGGGGGGTTTCCCGGCAGGTACTCGATCCCCCACCAGTACTCCCCCACCCCGCAGGCCCCCGACTACCCCTCCCTTCTCCCCCTTCCTTGCTTATGACCCAGTCAGGTGGTCTCTCCTCCTCCCCCTTGCATGCCCTAGCTGGACAACAAGTGGAGGCCCGTCGGCTCCTCCACACCCAACCACCAATGCCTCTCTTACTCCGGACCCCCTCAGCCTCTTCAAAGATGTCGCCCGGTCACTCCGTGAACTGCCCCCCACCTCTCCTGTTCTCAACCGTCCCAGTGCGGTTTGGACTGGGGCGGGCGGGACGTCTCCTCCCGTATCATGCGGCGTATCCGCTCCTCCAGGTCCCCTCCGAGGTGGCCCGGCCTGTGACCCGGAAACCTGGCTGCCGCGTGAGCTGGCCCGGGGCCCGGAAATCTTGCTGCCGCGGGCGCTAGCCCTGGTGTTCCGGACGCCCGGAGGGTTGAGCTGAAGGCTGGTGCTGGTGGTGCGGGATATCCTGCAGGTGTTGCCCCGGTCGCGCCCCCTGCTGGCCGTGCTGCTGGAGGAGGAGGCGGTGGAGGTGCCATATCCTGGTTCCCCCTTGGAGTATACTTCGGGACGGTCGTAGCATAATAATGGGTTTGCACTGTCGACGGCCCAATTAACTCCACCCAACCGTGCGCTCTTCCCCCTACAGGTGTATACTCTTCCCCTAAGTCCGGCGATGGGGCCAGGCCTGATGCCCACTTCTGGAGGCGATCCGGTTGTTCTACCCGCTTCCAGGGTATACGCTCAGGGTGCTCGCCATACCAAACAGGCCGACCCCCAAGAGCGTCCGTCCCCTCCACGCGGGGGAACCCCGGCTCCCGGGGCCTTTCAGGGAAGTACTCCCCCCATTCGTCGGCCCATTCGTCCCTCCTCTCGTGACGTCGCCATGGACCCCCCCAATCTCCGCTCCGGCTTCCTCTCTGTACTTCCTGCTCATACTCGTATTGGTCCCGTCGTCGATCATATTCCTCATACTCTCGCTGTCTCCCAAAGTCCACCTCTTCCTGCCTCCTGTGTCCCCGCCTCTCGCTATCTCTTTCACGCCTAAGATCTTGGTCCTCCTGACCCCTATTTCTTCCCTCTCTCCTGCTTTCCTTCACTCCTTCTCCCGATTGCTCCCTCTCTGTCTCTCTCCTCTGTCTCTCCTCCCTTTCCCTCCTTTCTCGCACCTCCGCTTGTTTCTCCTCTCTCTCTCTTCGGTCTCTATCGTCCCTCTCCTTCTTCTCTTTCGCATTAAGTTCCTCCCAGTCCTTCTTGTCTTTCTCACTCCTCTCCTTCCTCCTTTCTCTGTCCTCTTTCTCCCTCCTCTCTCGTTCTTCCTTCTCCCTCCTTTTCCTTTCTCTTTCCTCCTCTCTCTCCTTCCTTTCTCGGTCCTCCTTCTCTTTCCGTTTCTCCCTCTCTTCCTCCTCCCTCTTGTCCCTGTCCTCCTTCTCCTTCTGTTTCACTCTCTCCTCCCTTTCTCTCCTGTCCCTCTCCTCTTTCTCCTTACGCTTCTCTCTTTCGTCCCTTTCTCGTCTCTCCTTGTCCTCCTTCTCCTTGCGTTTCTCCCTCTCTTCCCTCTCTCTTCTGTCCCTATCCGCCTTCTCCTTGCGTTTCTCCCTCTCTTCCCTCTCTCTCCTATCTTTATCCTCCTTCCTGCGTGTCTCCCTCTCCTCCCTTTCTCTTTTGTCCTTATCCTCCTTTTCCTTGTGTTTATCTCTCCCCTCCCTCTCTCGCCTTTCTTTATCCTCTCTCTCTTGCTTCTCTCTCCCCTCTTTTTCTTTGTGCCCTTCGTTCTCTCTCTCCCTCTTGTCTCGGCGCTCCCTATCCTCTTTCCCCTCTCTCTCTTTGTCGCGCCGCCGATCTCTATCTTCTCTCTCCTTCCTTTGGCTTTTATCCTCCCCCTCCGTTCTCCTAGCAAGAGGCGCGGTCTCTTCCTCCGCATCCGACTCGTGCAGCGACACCCCCTTAGCCCCATCTGTCTCCCCCGTCGGAGATGTGTCAGCCCCTGGGGTCTTCTCGGGGACGCGGTCCCCCCTGCACACAACTCTCCTGACATCGCCTTTATCAGGCGAAGAGCCTCCCTCCTCCGACTCGGTGTCTAAGGCGACGGCCTTGTATGAGACTTGGTTGGGTGGGAGCATCAACGGGTCTTCCTCCTCCTCCTCCCAGTCTTGCTCCTCCGGCTCCTCCCCCAAGTCCACTCGGGAAGCCATCAAACGCTCCAACCGCCCTCCCACCACGGGTGTATTGTTATCCGACGTGTGGGTTGGGACCGTCGGCGGTGACGACGTCAATATCTGGCGCACCTGCTCTGCGTCTCTGAGGGTCGCCGGCCCCTCCGTCTCCGGTGCCGCTGCCTCGAAGAGTGGGGACGACGCTATCCGGACCTCGTGGCCGGCAGGAGACAGCCACGCCTTTTTCCGCAGTGCTTCCGCAATCAGGCGTTTCTGGAACTGCTTCCTAGCAGCCTCCGCCATCTCCTCTGCCCTCCGGTTCGTCTCCTTCAGGAGCTCCTCTCCCACCTCAGCAGGAACCAGGGCCCCGTCGCTGTCAATCATCAGGGACTGCAACAAAATGGGGTTCCCGTCTCCACTGGACGCCGGGCCGCTCACCACCTGCTCCAGCACCTGGCTCGCCTCCTCTGCCAGGTTCTCCGGCTCCCCCTGTCCCAATTGTTGCGCTAATATCCGCGCGGCCTCGAAGTCCTCCATGGACCTGGTGCTCAGTAGATCCTCCTCCGCAGCTGCTGACGTGGAGGCCACCGGTTCCAGTGTGGTTTTCGGCATCTTAGGCGGGGGGCTGCACTCCTCCTCCAGTGTCCCCTCCTGGGCCCCGTCTGTCACCGCCGAGGTGAGCGCCACCGGGTCGGATGCCGTCTTGGGGACCTTGGAGGGCGGACTTCCCTCGCCGCCTGGTGCCTCCTCCAGCACGATCGCCGGTGGGTCTGCGTCCCAGGGAGCCTCCTCTCCACCCGTTTCCGGTGCCCCTTTCCTCTTCCGGCTGACCTCTCCGCCGATACTGGAGGTCGGTGCAGCTGGCCGGCCTACCGGTGAGCGGCTGCGCTGCCGGGACGCTCCGGAGATGACCCTCCCCACCACGCTACGAGGCTTGGGCCGTCTGGGTGAACGCCTCGGGGTCTCCTCCTTCCCCTCCGGCGTAGGAGTTCGGACCTTCTCCTCCCCCGTTCCTGTGCTCTCCAGCAGCCGTTCCGTGGCCAAGTGCGCGGCCCTCCTGCTGCTCCTACGTCGCACGGTTGGAGAGGTAGGAGATCCTTGTGACGAGTCAAGGCTCTCCTGACCTTCTCCTTCCTCGCCTCTCTGCCTTGTCTCCACCGATCCGGCTGGCGACCCCTCGGTGGCCGGTGACGCCGCGGTGGCCGGTGACCCTGCGGTGGAGGTGGCTTCCCTCGTGTGATACTGAATCACAGCCTTCGGTGGTCGCTGGCTTCGGGGGAGCTTTATCCAGCTATGGCCGGCGTGTAGTGCCACCAGATGGTTGACGAGATCGTCCCACCTTCCTCCTTTGACCTGAAACTTACATCCTTCGACCGGACAGTTCCACCCCGGTCCGCAGGACTTGTGCAGCGCTGAGATATGTCGATTTAGGACATCCCTGCGCCAAAAAGTGCGGCCACACTCCGGGCAATTCAGTGGAGTCTCCGACTTCCTCATTGTGTTGTTGTCTAGTTCTGCTGACCGCTCGGTGGCCCAGCTACCGCCTCGTTCTCGTGCCGCGTGGTCGGTGGCAGAAACTAGGTCACGGTGCAGTTCCCGGCCCCTTCGCCAGGTGGCCTCTTCCTCCCGGTGGTCCTCTTCGGTGGCCCACATTTCGCTTGCCCGCCTCTGCTCCTCCCACCTTTTATTTTTAGCTGTGAAAACCGCTTTTACTGCCCGACTCATCTCCCCGTCTTTTGATCCCCTCCTTCCAACTAATCTCTCTCCCTTTTCTTTTGCAGGAGAGCCGTGCCCCGCCGCTGCCCTGGGGACTACCTCCACCGAGCCCGCCGACCGCCCTCCTCCGGCCACCTGCAGGTAAGTTTCCCTTTTTACCCCGCCGGGGGGGCCCCTCTCAGGTAAGTTTACTATGAAAGAAGGTAAAAGGCGCCTTCCCCTTCCTTTCCACACCTTTTCTTGCCCTTTTTCTTGCTCTAGTGGAGCCATAGGTTGGTCCTCCCTCTTCCTTTCTCCCACCGCGGCGGCAGTTGCCATGGTAATACCGCCGGGGCCCGGATGTGGCGGGAAACCGCTCTCCTCCTCTAGGTGGCGCACCGGTGGCACCCCCACCGCGGTGGCGCCAGGTGGCGCCACCGGAGAGCTGAGCCACCGCTCGGGGGCCCAGACCGCCCGGGCCTCCCCAGCACCCTCCTCCCGAGGCTTCTCCACTTTCTTCAATAGGTCATAATGCACTATCCTCCTCTTCCGTCCCATCTGGATCTCCCATACAGGACCCCCTAGGCTCCTGAGAATTTTCCAAGGCCCTGACCAAGGGCACATGAACTTGGGGCACTTGCCTACTTCTTTCCGGGGGACCATATAGTAGACCGTGTCCCCTACCTCTAGCGGCTCCCCCCGTACCCGGATGGAGTAATCCCTTTCCTGACGACGGACCGCCCCCCCCATCTGCCGGAGGGCATACGCATGCCCTCTGGCCATCCTTCCTTGTAATTCCGCGGCGTAGTCGACGTAGTCGTCGGGTTTCCCTCCCACGAAGTCTGGTTGCGGGTACAACAGGTTACCAGGCAAAAGAGTTTCTCTTCCCAGCATCAGAAAGTTGGGGGTTTGGTTAGTGGAGGCTTGGACTGAAGACCTATACGCAGCCATTACGTATGGCAGTTGCAGATCCCAATCCGTCTGGTCCTCAGCCACCGACATGGCCAGCATCGACTCCACAGTACGATTGCAACGCTCCACTAACCCATCGGATTTAGGATTATAGGGGCAAGTGCGCGTCTGCGCCACTCCCAGCAACCGGTGCACCTCCTGGAACATCCGAGCCTGAAAGTTTCGACCTTGATCCGTGTGGATCGTGCCCGGGGGCCCCAGCCGGCACACCACCTCCGTTACGAAGGCCCGAGCCACCGTCTCCGCTTCTTGGTCCGGTAGGGGGACTGCCTCCGCCCATCGCGTAAAATAATCCATGACGATAAGGATGTGCTTGTTCTTACGCGGGGTGCGCGGGAGAGGACCCATAAGGTCCATAGCCATGCGTTCCAATGGGAACGCTACCGGTACATGCCGCATCATGGCTCGAGGGGGATGGGGCGCCGCCTTACGGCTCAGACACTGGGGGCAAGAGGCCAGCCACTGCACCACATCCCTCCTATAGTCGGGCCAATAGTAGGCCTGCTGGAATCGCCCCAGGCTCCGGGCCCGACCAAAATGGCAGCTCAACGGGGCCCCATGCACCCCGGCCAAAACCTCCTCCTTCTTACTATCCGGCACCACTACTTGCAGGAAGGTGCGGCCGCCCGGCTCCCACCATACCCTACAGAGTACACCGCCCTCCACCCTCAGCCGCGGAACCTGTGCCGCCAAGGCGCGCACGTCGTAGGCCTCCCCCGAGAGGGCATCCCTCGAGGGGACCTCGCCTTCCTCGATCCATTTCCGAACCCTGGTGAGTAAGGGATCGCCCTCCTGGGCCTTTCTCCAGACCTCCCTTTGGTCCATAAAGATCCCGTCCGTCTCCTCGGCCGTCACTTCCAGGCCAACCCTCTCCTCTGCTCCCCTATCGGTGGCGGCTTCGCTACGAGTCACCGCACGACACTCAGCCAGGGCATCTATTGCCCCCTCGCTTGAGAAGTCCTCGAACAACGGAGACCCGGAGGGCTCCCCCATGCCGCATTGATTACACGGCCTCCGGGACAGCCCATCCGCGTTACCATGATCCTTCCCTGGGCGGTGCTCGATGACATGATCGAAAGTCTCCAATAACTGTAGCCACCTGGCTACCTGCCCCTCAGGTTCCTTGAAACTGGCCAACCACTTCAGGGCGGCATGGTCAGTCCTTATACGCACAGGGCGCCCTACCAAGTAGTGGCGGAACTTCTTCACCGCAAAAACCACCGCCAACAGTTCGCGGCGGGTGACACAGTAATTCCTCTCACATCTACTCAATGTGCGACTGGCGTAAGCTAAGGGCCGCTCCCGACCATCCTGCACTTGAGTCAGAACAGCCCCCAGCCCCAGGTTGCTGGTGTCGGTGTCCCTCTGCCATCGGGTAGGCTAGGATAGGGGCACTCACTAACTTATCCTTGAGCACCTGGAAAGCTTCCGCACAGTCTCGGTTCCAGGAAAATTTCCTGTCCTTCTCGGTTAGTTCCGAGAGCGGCCTGGCTATCGAAGCAAACCCCGGCACAAAGCTACGATAGTAGCCACACAGGCCTAGAAAGGACCGTACTTCCGTCACTGAGGTAGGCACCGGCCACTCCGACACGGCAGCTATCTTCTCAGGGTCCGTGCCAATCCCGTTCCTGTCGATTCTGTGCCCCAGGAAGCTCACCTGTTCCCGTACTAGCTGGCATTTGGTGGCCTTTATCTTCAACCCGGCCTCCTGGAGGCGTCCCAGGACCAACTCCAGTCGCTCCGCATGCCCCTCCAAGGTCTCGGAGAATACAATGATGTCGTCCAAGTACACCAAACACACCGTCCATTGGAGACCCCTCATGACAATTTCCATCAGCCTTTCGAATGTCCCGGGGGCGTTACATAGCCCGAAGGGCATTACGCGGAATTGAAACAACCCCCGGTGGGTCACGAAAGCTGTCTTGGGCTTAGCGTCCTCCTCCATAGAGACCTGCCAATACCCTGACGCCAAGTCAATGGTGCTAAACCAACAGGCTCCGGACATTGAGTCTAAAGAGTCGTCTATCCTGGGGAGAGGATAAGCGTCTTTCACTGTGACCGAGTTCAATCGTCGGTAGTCGACACAAAATCTGACACGGCCATCCTTCTTCTTCACGAGGACCACTGGGCTCGCCCATGGGCCCGAAGCTGGTTCGATCACTCCCTGTTGGAGCATCTTGTCCACCTCCTGATCGACAACCGCCCGCCTGTGTGGGGCTAGCCTGCGGGGCGCCATCTTTATGGGGGCCGCCTCCCCAGTGTTAATCGAGTGTGTCACCACGTCTGTATGGCCCATGTCCTCATCCCCCTCTTGAAATGCCGCCCTGTTACGCTCTAACAACCGTATCCATACAGGATCCTTCTCCACTTTAGTTCCCCCTAGTAAGACGGTTATGAGGTCGTCGCCCGTACTGTCCCGACTGGCCCCGGAGCCCCCTGAGTTATCCTCCGTTACCAGCCGGCACACGGGCTTGCCTACTAACTCCACCTGACCCAGGTGCATACCCCGGTAGACCGTGACAGGGTTAGGCCCCGGGTTACAGACCAACATGGGCACCTCGCCCCCTCTTGGCATGGACACTGTGCGTCCCACCCGGATTCCCCTTGCGCCCTCCACTCGAGGTAAGCCTTCCACCATCACTTCCTCCCCTTCAAACTCTGGTGAGACACGGCCCAGAATCACCCGCTCGGTTGCGCCTCCCACCACCTCCGTAGCAACGCTCACTATCCTGCAACTGCCATCCACGACCTCCCTTGGCCATAACAACTTGCCTTCTGCTAGGTTTATGGTGGCCCGCGTCTCCCGCAGGAAATCGGCGCCTAGGAGCCCTGACGCCGCAATGTCAGCGATAATAAATGAAGCGCGTTCTTTCCTTGACCCGCATTGCAGGACCGTAGAAACCTTGCCCTCCACCTGGAGTGGTTTTCCATCGGCGGTGTGAAATGCCGAAGTGACCGGAGCCACCTGTCCAGGGGATCCCGCCCCCTTCCACCATGCCGTGGACAACAAGTTGCTAGTTGCCCCGGTGTCCACCACAAGATGGATGGATTGTCCCCATAGCACCCCCTCCACCTCTAGGCCGTTTCCGCTCTTTTCTTTCCGTCCCAGCCATTCTCTCTGCCTTTCGACCCCCTGGGCCTCCCCCCGGCTGGCGGGGGAGACCCCGTCTAGTTTCCCGACGGCTTGCCCTCAGCATCCCTTTTCTTTGCCGCTTCCACTCGCTTCTTCCAGGCCGGGCAGTTATGTTTAAAGTGATCTTCAGCCCCACACTCAAAGCATGACCTCCGCGGCCCCATCGGTAAGGTCGCGGTCTTGGGTACCTGGCCCCCTCTAATTTCGGTAGTTAGACCCGCCAGCCTTTCCTTGATCTCAGACATCTCCTCGGCCATGGACAGTGACGCGGCGCGGACCTGCTTACTTTTCTCCCGCTCCTGTTTTAGGTATGCCTCCGCTTGTACCCCCCTCTCCACAGCCTGGAGCAAATTCTTTGTTTCTCCCTGATATATCCAGTTACGGAGTTCCCCATCATCTAAGCATTCCACGAACCTGTCCTTGGCCATCACGTCCACCGTTGTCGCGTCTGCGTTAGGGTATGACAGATGGACCAATCGGGATATCTCTTCGGATAACGTCTGGAGCTCTTCTCCTGGCTTCCTCACTCGGGTGCGGAGCAGGGCCTTGTACGACTCTACCTGGCTTTGAGGTTGGAACCGGTTTATCAGTGCCTCCCTCAACAGTTTGTACCCATTCTCTGATGCTGGTTTCACGGCTGCGAGCAACCGTCTCGCCACCCCCGACAAACTGATCCTTAGGAAGGTCCCTGCTTCTTTCTCCGACCATCGGTTGGCTAAGACACAGAGGTCAAAATGCGAGAGGAACTCCTCCAGGTCACCTGACCCGTCATACTTTCCCGGCATCACGATGGGCTTGCGGGCGGGGCTGTCACCCCCGGCCCCTGGGGCCTCCTCCACCCCCACTGGCGATGTACCCTCTCCCCTGTACTCGAATGAGGGGGTGTTCCTCCGATCCCTAGATAGCTCCGGCCCTCTCCTCTCCTCCCACTGATCACCCGCTCCCGAGTTACCGCCTTCTGTTGTTCTCCCCGTTCTCTGTTGTTTCCAATAAGTATCCCCTCCGGTGGGACCACCGGCTCCACCGCTTGCACCACCGGGTGTACCACCGGACGCCCCACGGAACGGATTATAACCCCTCCTGGCGAAACTTCCACCAGCCCCAACTTGTGATTTAGCCGCTCCGTCCAAGAGCTCCCCCAACTCCTTCTCCCCCGATTTATCCTCCTCTCTCTTCCACTCCTGCCAATTTGTAGCATCTTTCCGCACTCCATACCACCTTTTACCACCACCGGTCAAGTCAGCGGAACCACCGGACGCCACCGGGCCGCCGTTTTGCATCTGTCTCCGAAACAATATCTCCTCGTCCACTATTTCCACTAGAGATCCTTTCCTTCCCTGACCTAGACCTCCTTCCTCCCCTCCACTATAGTCACTATCAGCCTTATCCATCCTTTGTAAATGCGCGGGTTCGTAAAAGCAACAACACCGCTGTCACCAATGTAGTAAACACAAAAAGGACCAGACGCGGCCAATAAAGTTTGATAACAGTAGAAGGTGTTTGGTTTATTTCTTTCTGGCCTTATCACTAACAGTTCTCATTAATTGACATCAATTATCCTTGCTTGTATTGAGATGCACCACCCTTGCAGGTCTCCACCGATCGCAACCGCCGAACCCGGAGTCACCGACCACACTTCTGCCACCTGCAAGTCTCTTATTGCCCTCCCTTTTCGCGACCACCGGACCGCCCTTATATGGCGTCACTAAATGTGACGTCACGAGCGTGACGTCACCGGTCACCACCGTGTCGCCCCCAGGTGGGACGGACCCTAACTAGCGCTCCCGTACCGGTGGCTACCACCGGACCGATCGCCCCGACATTACAATTATTATACAAGTGATATGATCACTACAATACTATACTACTATCATTTACCTATGATAAAAGAAACCCTTGCGGGATTTTAGCTGAAGTTACATGTCCAAATGGCAATCCAAGAAATTGCTATGTATTCTATAGTGAAAGGAAATTCCCAGAAATTTCCTCGCTATGTATCATTGGTTTTTGCATAATTTTCATAAATTACAGATCCAAATACCCTAAAATGGCAATTTTGGTACATGTATGAACAATATTTAACATTTTATGCATCATTTTGCATGAAAAATTGAACAAAATTACTAATCTAGGGGGTCCGCGACTCATACATGAATAGCATAACAATTTCCTCCAATAAAAGGGCTTAAATTGCATACTATTTCCTAACTAATGAAGCTAGAGCTAAGGTGAAAGTGGTTCTGAAATCGCCATGACCAGATGCAGCTAATTCAATAATAAAACATACAGTTTATTAGATATGAAATTTCTTTATGGGAATGCTTCAGTTTGAATCAAAGCCTCTGGCTACGATTCTTCTTTTTTTATGTACTGAATCGCTGTTCTCAGATCAACCTAGTAGCCTATGCCTAAATACCACGTGTAAATGGAGTGAAAAACCTTCTTCCCCTAATTGTGTGAGGTCAAGGTTGCAACCCTAAACTTAAAGAAAATCCTCGAACATCAGTGTCTGCATGTCAATCAAGAAAATAGAAATATACGCAATTAGTGTTCTAATTCAAAATGACCTAGGCCAAGGTCAAGGTCACAGTCAAGGTCACTATGTTTGTAATATTGCCACATCCTAGATCTTTAATCATCAATATCTCAGCGAATAATAGGGCTAGAGACATGATTCCAAGTGCATTTGAACCGTTACAGCAAGCTCTTCATTGCCAAATAGACACCTTTATGTTTTCTGCATATACATTTTTTCTCTGGTAGCTTGAACTGCATGAAATTCCTTAGTTTAAGATTTGCATGGTATTGTTATCTTAGCAACCAGAGCATTAAAAGTTTGAATGGACTTGAATATGAAATACATGAACTAAAGAAGTGATTATGAAGTTAAAGGATCATTCAGTTGGAAAGAGTTTTTATGTAGATATAAGCCCATTTCACAGTTTGCATATACAATGCAATAGATGTTTACTGTATAAGTGTTCACAGTTATTGTTTCGTCTGGAAATAGGAATTTGAACTCATCATACAGTTGATTTTCGCAGCCTTTACAACGTTGAATTTGGTAAGTGCCAATTAATGAGCAAATAACATAAGAAATGAGTTTAAGAATAGATTTAAGAGAATGATTTGGCTTTACAGCTTTCTACCTGTCACTAACACTGTTACCCAAAACAAGCATAAGCAACAATATCTCTGTGATCCAGTTTCAAGGTCCATTTTGCTCCTTCTTTATCATGATATATATAGTACAGTATTGCTGGCAAAGTCATGTATAATGACACCCAATGAGTATGATGAATCATGTGACCCTTAAAGAAAAACACTACCATATTTTCATGATAGTGTATTTTAATGGCCTTTAGTTAAAAAAAAAAGATTTTGGCATGGTTATTAGAATATGTATCAATATAGAGCAGAGAAACAAGTGCATCTGATGCATTTATGATGTTACAATTGCCAAAATGCGTCACAGTTGTGCATGCAGAGCACTGTAACTGTAAGGGTGCAACCAGATGATGTTCGAAGCAAATCCTCTGAGTCTTTGCTATCTCCCTGGAGAAATATCAGTAAATGCACTCCTTGGACCCAAAGTTCCCCTGTGCATTTGGCAGGTATCACATCCACCTTCCTTTGAGTTAATCCAAATATGCTCTCATGAAAATATGGTAGTATTTTCTTAAAAGTATTGTTGTAACAGGCTACATTAACAGATCTTATTTTCTTTTCAGGTGCCCATCATGGAAGAGCTGGGCTGAAGGGAGAAGATCCAGATTCATTGAATAAATAAAAAAACAGAAAAACTGACTTGACTTTCTTTCTTGTCATATACTTTTTGATTTTTAAGGACCTTCATGTACATGTAATAAATAAGCTAGTGCAATCATCACTGGAAATCCTTACACTGTCACAGTAAAAATAAGAAGGGAAGTCTAAAATGGTTAAACCTGTGCCACAGGTACAAGTATGATTGACTTCATATACTATTGCCAAAACTCACCAGGGCTGCATTCATGCATCTTTGTAACACATGGGCATGATGTATTAATGCACCAGCAGCCCTTAACCCTTTAAGGGCCGCTGATGCATCAATGCATCATGCCCTTTGGTCGTCATGATGCACATGATGCAGTTTGCTCACCAGCACTTTATTGGAGCATCATGACGACCCTATGGGATCGATACATAAACTCCCGAAGGGTCCGTATGATGCACCAATGAAGTGCTAGCGAGCAGTCTCGCCAGCACTTCATTGGTGCATCATGACCTATGGACATAATACACTCCTGCACCAGCGCCCTTCAAACGGTTAAAGGATCAACAGGTGATATCATTAGTACTAGAAGCTGTAGATATGTCTAGTGAGGGGATGGCAGTCAGTAGGTGCATGTTAAGCACTGCTGGAGTCATTATACATGATATTACTAGTATCATAAATTCTCTCATATAAGTCGTGGTTAGTACCAGAACTCAAATAAAAATTAGGCTCATAGTATTTGGCCAAGTTTAGGGTGTGGCTTATACAAGAGTATATAACACTATAGAATAGGACTAAAATACCAATTTCAAAGCCTTGGATGTGGCTTATAGCTTTTCCTGAATTTGGGGGTGCAGTTTATAGGGTTGACCCAGGATACATTATCCACCAATGAGAAAACTTCCATTCACAGCAGAATTTTTTTGGTACATTATGCACCACCAGGTACCCATCATATGGGCTGTTATCAGTGCTCATCTCGCCAGGTCCCAGATCAATCAATGGCGGACACACTGGACCTCAATATTGAGCCTTATACAAGGGTGTGGCTTATATAGGAGAATTTACAGTACTATAGAATGTAGGCACGTCAGGTGAGGAAAGAGCAGTTTGTCCATGTTAGGCATTACTGAAGTCATTAGGCCAAAAAAGAAAGTTGAGTTTCAGGTAACATGCTGAAAAAAAAAAATAGGTAGGGTAGGCCGAATATTTTTTATTTTGTAATTTTTTTTTAACTGTTCACTATCACCAACCCAAATGACAGGAAGGATGACTCAGTACCAGGCTCTGTGACAAGAAGTAAGAAATATACCACAGCATTTTGCAATGCAAGTAACTCGAAAGGGCACTTAATCTCTTCTTTTAGGCCCCTTCTGATACTAACCTCATGTTTTCTTCGAGCATTATCACTGTCAATGGTTAAGCCTAAGGAAAATGCATTCATTATCGCTCATATGTTTCATTGGTGAATAACTCCTCTATTGGCGAATTAAGCATTGCAAAACAGCAGCAGGTCTTGAATAAGGATCCATATTAACCATTAAAACGCATGAGACAGTGTAATTCTCCTCCATTTTGTTATAATCCAGCAGTTTGCATGGCACCGTGAGTTGATCGTGTTGTTGTCCGCCATTTTGGATTTTGATGTTCTGTGTGCATGTGAGACCCCTCCTTGCCTGAAGTAGCATTTTTGACGGAAAAATTATATATTCTATCGATTTAACTTGAAATTAATGGCTTTTTGAATATAATCCATGCATCTTTGGCAATATCAATTGAATTGAATCGAATATACCCTATCTATTTACTGTTATAGCCCCACAAGTCGATCGTCTTGCTGTCCGCCATGTTGGATTTTGGTTCTATTTGCGCATGCCCGACCCAATTTTCAAAATTTTCATACATCTGTGGTAGGAGTGTCATTTACATGCTATTTATTTCAATGATTATCACTATTTTTGTGTTGATATTTCAAATATATTGATATTCAGAAAAGTATGAAAATATAGGAAAAACTGAAACGGCTATGGGAGGGGTAAACCCTCTGCTATTCATTATTTATCATTTATCAATGGGGAGGGGGGGTGGTTGTTTTTGAGGGGGCATTTAAAATTTAACAAAAAAGCCTGCGCTCTACAATAGATCAAAGAGGGGTATATCATTTTGTGCTCCTTCGGTATGGAAGGTGGTTGGGGGTGCAAAAAATTCTGACTGCTGATGAGGGGTCAGAAATGTTGTTTTTTTTGCATGTCTGCAGGAAAACCCGAATAAATAATGACCCATTGGGTTGGGGGAAATTTGCATGAAATGTATGAACGTGCTTGTTTAACCAATAGTAACGGGCAGGGATTTCCACTAAAAACAGGTGAAATTACCTTGAACCCTGATCAAGGGTGAAAAAAATCTGCCCCCCCCCCTGGCAAGGGGGAGACAAAATTCTGCCCCCCCTTAAATCCACAAGCCCCCCGCTTGTTAAAAAATGATCACCACTCCCTTATGTAAAAAAATAACTGTTACTATAGGTTAAAAGACTGCAGTTTTCACATACATTTTTCGGCCTTTTAGTGAAAGGGGGGGGGCTAAAATTTTGGACCCTTAAGGGGGGGCAAAATTCATCACCCCTCATCCATTGTTAGAATAGATCTATGATCACTTCTTTAGACACCAATAAGGCCTTTTATCTATTCCCACCCTATAAGCCCACAAATGGACCATTTTTAGGTGCGGTACCACTTTTGTGAGCCATTTGGGCGGTTTAAAAATTTTCCACATTTTTTCCATTTTCCCACCATTGAGAAGGTAAACACTTATATTTATCAAGTATATTAGTTAATTGAGTGGAAATTATGCCTTAACTATGTCAAAAGATGATTTACATCAGCAGTGCTGCACTGCCACTACGTCCGGCACACGGCTAAACAGTGTTTACCTGTGTGCCTGTGGGGTTTTCGACAGCCCCCCCCTTGGCAACAGTCAAAATTTTTTGTGCCCCCGCTGCGCCAGAGGCGCAGAGAATTTTTTCGGCCCCTCTTTGTTCTATAGTAGCGTGCTGGCTTTTTTTGCTAAAAACGGTTAATTTTTTTAAGCCCCCCCTCAAGAGGGGTCCAAATTTTTTAGCCCCCACCTCGGGAGGGGTCTGAATATTTTACGCCCCCCCTCAAATCAAATCCCCCTGTTGATAAATAATGACGACTCCCTAACTGAGTGTAAAAAGCTGAAAGATCCTTTTCAAATCCACTTGTCTTGAAAAAATAGCCCAGATTTTGAGCACGGACCATTTTTCGAAACCCGACGGGCCCTTGAAAAAAATACATTACCTTTTTGAATTTGGAACCAATGAAAAGTACAATACTTCATAATTATCAGAATCAGATACACTTGAGTGGGAATTGAAAATAATTGCTGAAAAATGATGATTTTCATCAGCCCAGCTGCAGTGTAAACGGACCATTTTTCACATCTGGAGCATTCCCATAGGGATAGCATTGGAAGTGTGAGTCACAAAAACTATCAGTCCTCCCGACTTCAGCACCAAATGGGCAGTACTAAAAATTGGAGTACAGAAACCATTCAAATATCAGGTGAAAGAGCATGACATGAATAATCTACATTTCAAAACACTTCAATGGACTATAAGTCTCCACTTAACAGTGTCAAGTTGTTTAAAAAGTTTACTCCAAATTACTATGGTTAACTTCAACACACCATAGAAACTGAACCGGTAACCACACCGCACCAGTTTGACAAGCAGAAAGTAGTTGATGCCATGTCTGAACTAATTTCACTGTAACCAAGTACCAAGCATTGTTACCAACATCACTGTAACTAAGGCAACATGTGTTGTAACTGGTTCCTGGCAGTGCCCTGCAGTTCCCTGCAGCCCCATGTGTGTGCCATTTTCACTGGTTTGGAAAAGCACCAAAAATGGACCACTACCCTCACCTTTCCAAGGTTCTCTACACTTAAATACTGGTCACAGAAACTTCTAACCAGGATGAAATGAAAGGTATGGATGTAAGGATGAAGGCTGGTATGTTTATATTTTGATTTGACCAAGTCTTCAGGTCGGAATTCACGATTTCCCGCGGGCAAAAGTTACGCGAAAATCGGCGGCCCCGATGTCGCCTGCCGTACGCTGCCGATCTAAACAGCCTACCTAATATCACGTGTAGATGGAGTGAAAAACCTTTTCCCCTCAAAATCAATACCCTGCCCCGGACCCCTGCCTCAGAGGTTTTGAAGTGCTTCTTGGCGTGGCGGGAGAAGCTAAGATGCGCCTACCGGTACCGCCACCTCACGGATTAATGCTTTGGTCTTTAGTTGTTCATTTTTACCACTATGGGGCAGCACCCGTCCCGGAAGACCTCGCACGCTGTCGAAAAAAGCTTCCGGTCGCGCTGCCTCCCCCATCAAGTCGGGGACTGCGTGTAGGAGCTACCGAATTTCACACTTAATCGGGGAATTATGTCGCCTTTCAAAATGAGACACGCTTGCCATGGACTATTGGAACGCCCGCGGCCGACGTGACGAGGTAAGTGATTGAAAATCTCGGCATTTTGACCGCGAAATTGGACGAAAACACAGAGAGGGGGAGGGTTGGTTGGTGGCGGAGCACGGTAGCGGCAGAGGCGGCCAAGCATCCCCCATTCGGCTCGGCACCGCTGCATCACGATTTGACGATGTTCGCCGGACACAAAAGCGCCCAACCCACACGGCCACAGCATCTAGACGCAGCCCATCCACTCTAGCCGGGTAGCCACTTAAATGACCGTAGCAGATTCTGTAGTCATGTCAGGACCGCCTTCGGAATCGGAGCGGCATGCAGTTTCACGTGGATAAATTTGTGTGACTGACCCGGGGCCCGGGCCCTGACCAAGCCCTTTCCAGGCTTTTGGCACTGTCCCGGCGTTATGTCAGGCAGTGGTTGGTTGACACCCACAAAATTAGTGGTCTTTGTGAAGAGGAGTTGGTGTTGTCCGGCGGGCGCTGACTCTTACCTAATGGGAGAGTCAGGCTTCCTGCATAGGGCTAATTTGTCAGGTGGCTGGAATTGTAGGACATAATTTTTTTATGTCAATTTCCTCTTAAGGATGGCTTCCTAAGACATGTTTGTTGCCATTTTGTGAGAAACCTTTCATACGGGGGCCCAGTTTATTTGGTTCTTGCAAATCTGTTAGCCTTCACATCAAGTTTAGCTGCCACGGTCGGCCATGATGGAAGTGGTTTCAGGTCTCACAACAAAGGTGTTATTCATGAAATAATGTTATTCATGAGAATCTGCTTGGAGAGTGGAGATTGACTTTCTGTCTGGCAGAAAATGCACCTGCTGATAGCTACATGTTGCAACCCACACAGCATGTGCCAAACCTTGGAAAAAGGTGCGATCTAAAGGTTTCCAACAAAAGACACTCTTCCCACTCACAGACAGCAAAACTAAGGTGGTACTCTTGTCAATATTATAAGCTGATTGTTGGGGATTTGTTTCTGTCAAATGTTATTCTTAGAAACTTGCTGTTTCTAGAGCACCTGCAAGTTTTAGATAGGGCAGTCCCAGCGACTCAGTCCTTAACTGAGTCGCGCACAGTGACTAAGTTGGTGGCGGGGTCCCTATCACAAATTGAAGCCCTGCTAATGCTTCACTGCTGGTCTATCGAAAGATCCTGGGATCGAATGAGCTAGCTGCATTACGGGTGCCGGTACCGTAGTTCCATAAAACATTCCCTGAGGCTGATCTAGGCTCTTCTATCCATTCTATCAAATTAATTTTCTGTCCATCAACCTTAAAAAAAAACACCAAAAGCAAAAAAAAACCCACCTTAGGTTTAGAATTAGATCACCCCTGAATGGTTATCACCGCACCGTTTATAACCCTCATGGATATATACGGTATTTACCTATATGACCTCTCCTGCCACCTGAGCCTGAGGAATTAACAACGGGGGGGGGGGGGGATTGTGAACGATCTTTTGGCAGGACGGAGGTACCCATGTTGAAATCCCTCTAAAGGGGATACAGTATGGAAAACCCCTTCTAGGAGGGGAGGCGGAAAAATTTTCGTCCCATGGAATTCAACCAACCCCCCTGTACTCGATTTTACTAAAAGACTTATAAGTACCGTACCACAAGAAGTGGCCATATATGATGAATCTAGTCTGCAGGCCTACCGATAAATTACCATAGGATGATAGGCCAAAGCCTACTACCATAAATTCTCTTGTAATAGACTAGTGTATACCCATAGACTAGTGTATACCCGGTACCAGAGCCCAGATCAAAGTGTGGCTTATAAGATCGGCCCAAGGAAGGGGACCGCTTATAGGAGGGTATTTTCACTATTAAAATGTACTAAACCTCCAATTGCCAATCCCTAGGTGCGGCTTATAGCTCAGTCCAAAGTTAGGGGTGTAGCTTTAATATACGAGGGTGCGGCTATCGTAACACAAGAGAATTGTGCCTATACATGGGTGCTCAAAATTTTAAGGACGTCACATCTTTACTTTTTAGGAGGGATGGCACGTCACTCCGTCACTTTTTACCTATATGCCAATGTACTGGGAACTTTTGCTAGTGTCGCTGTCCGTCACTTTTTAAAACCCCTGTGTCACAAGTGTCACTTTTTAAAACCCCTGCGTCACGAGTGTCACTTTTTACCCATGTATAGGCACAGAATTTACAGTATAAGCTTTTCGACTGTATGCCAACAGAATCATAAATTCACACTAAACATGATAAGATACAACATGCATTACCCGTCATCCAGATAGTTTGGGATTCAGGCCAAAACAGATTTAAATAGTTGTGTCTTCAATTAAGAAAGTATTTTTGGCTCAATGCCTAAAACGGCCCCTAGATCTAATTCAATCGACACAGTTTAGATCAAACATGGATTGCCACGGCCATTCACCTATTGTTTTTGACCTATAGACCTATAATGGCTATATGGATATAAGATGTTATGTTTTTGATGACATTTTAGGACAAGAATCCTCTCACTCAGAGCCCTCGACACTGCCCAAGGTCAGGTGTAGGTCAAATGTCACAAAGACACGACCACATGCCTGGGTGCTTTTTGCCTGGGGTTGGTTGTGATGGTGGTGTCTGTTGTGGAGAGTTGTGGGTAGATGGGGTAATATTTACAAGAGAATAAGGTGTATATATACACAACCTAAGACGTAGATCCATACCTAAGGGATCCACACCATCCCTGTCAACATACCAGGCCACCCCTTCCCCACAACACACAATACCATAAAACCACGCATATAAGCTGCCGCTTTTAGATCATTCCAGGCCTCTGGTGCGGCTTATACTATAGCATACGTGGGGTTTTACTCAATAGACTAAAGGAAGCAATGGGGACCATTTCAGGCCTTTGGCTTGGCTGACAGCAAAGCCCTGAACTCAGAGTGTGGCTTATACGAGGGGTTTTACGGTACTAGTACAAGCAGTCAGGTCTCAGGTAGAGCCCCAGGATCATGTCTCTATGGTCCCAGGGTGACGGAGCCACACTATCAGTTAACACAAACTATGACATGTTTAGGCATTTTGTCTTTGTGGTTTGTAAATATATACATTACCGTAATCTCCCGTGTATAAGGCGCAGCTCGCGTATAAGGCGCACCCCCAACTCAGAGAATGCAAGTCCATGTATAAGGCGCACCTCTAAGGGCAGATTTTTGCTAATTTAGTACTGTTCTGTAGTAAAAATACCCCCCCCCCCCCTATAAGGCGCACCCCAAACTCAAGGCAATGTCCCTCCCACGTATAAGACTCAGCAGCATTTTGTTTGGCGTATAAGACGCGCCTTATACGCGGGAGATTACGGTAGTTTATGTTATAGGACATTGTGACTCACGCTCTGTAAACTCTTTAAATGACCCTGGGACAGTGGGTTTCTTCATACATGTAACATGCCCTGGAGAGTCACTCTCCAGGGCTCCATATAATAATATATATACATCAAGCTGACCCTGTGGGGGTGATATTCACGCCAGTTAGCACCAGTACACCACCAGCGAGTTACTCGCCCGATTTGCCTTTGTGCATCATGACATCAAAGCAACATGAGCATTGAGGCCCTATAGGAGGGACTTGGAAGGGGGGGGGGGGTCTAGGGAAGGGTGCTCTCCAATGGGGTGGCTGGATGTTGCAAGGTGTACATCGATATCTACAAATCTTCCCAATTTCCTCAACTGCTGGGTTACCTTCAAAGCATTACAAGTTCACCAGACAGACATAATTATATAACCCTCCACCCAGACATAGACAAAATGACATTGAGGCCCTATAGGAGGGACTTGGAAGGGGGGGGGGTCTAGGGAAGGGTGCTCTCCAATGGGGTGGCTGGATGTTGCAAGGTGTACATCGATATCTACAAATCTTCCCAATTTCCTCAACTGCTGGGTTACCTTCAAAGCATTACAAGTTCACCAGACAGACATAATTATATAACCCTCCACCCAGACATAGACAAAATGGCCCTTTTCCTTTCTATATGACAGTTATGGCACAACTGACCCAGATGTCCCTGCTTACTCACCAACTTGTCTAGGTTGGAGCCCTGTTCTACATGTATCATCTTCCCTGTATCTATTGGGCATCTTTTAAATAGCATTCCTCTTTGTTTTCTATTGGTATAAAAGAACCACATTTGCTATTATTACCAGGGTAAGCCTAACTAATTAAGCAGATGTTTGAGGTCTCCTGGATAATCTGCCCGCTGTGAGTGGTTTCCTCACAATAAGCTATAGCCACTATTTAATCTGTTGCACCCATTTTTAATCAGTATTAACTATTTAGTGGTATATTTAGCGAGTATTTTTATATGACTAGATCTGTACAACTTTGATCCACTTTTCTGTGCCTCTAGTTAACTCGAAAAGCGAGTTATAACAGCTGGGTAAAAAAACTAGGTTTTCAGTGCCTCAGTAAAGGTGGGGAAAAAAGCGAGGGGCAGGATTTCAAATTCGCAAATACACTGTTAAATGATGCAATAAACTTCACAATTTGTACATGGAATTGGAGCTTAGAATGTCTTTTTTTATGATATGGAAAGAGTGAAGTTGTTTTCTTTTTTACTTTCTTAAATATCCTGTCATGAGTGCATACAAGTCATTCACAGTTTGTGTCCAGTCCATTTAAGACGCTTTTGGGAACCAGTGCTGAGCCTATGGGATGTTGATCCATGGATCAACATTCCCGCCTTTTTACACTGAGGTGGTGTGAATGGCTATTGGGGGTGCAGATATATGTAAATGAGGTTCAAAGAGAGGCTGGTGGTGCAAATAGTTCCCTGTTGTACAAACATACAAAGTACATATCATTGTAGTGGTGACTGATGAGAAAACAAAGAAAAAGAAATTGGCTTTTCGAGTTACCTGCAATGCACATTGCTATCCTATATTATAGCACCGTGTGGGAAATGTGTCCCCCTATTTAGTGAGGTAGTTCACACCTTCTCACACCCCTCAATCATCACACTTCACCCTCATCCTCGCCATCAACCCTTAAAATGCCACATAATGCCATATGGTCCTTAACCTTTAAGCACCACTGATGTATCATTCCCATCCCGCCAGCACTTTATTGCAGCATCATGCCGACCTCCGGGAGTGTATCAGCCCTGTCATGATGGATGAATGTAGCCCTGGTGAGTTACTCACCAGTTATTGAACTGTGTGAGTTACTCACCAGAGCTGCATACATGTATCATGACAACCAATGAGCATGATGAACACAATTATACATCAGCGGCCCTTAAAGGGTTAAACCTGTAGTACATTCAGACCCACACACAGGTGCCGCCACCATTAAACCATTGTTAACCCTTTCATGCCGCATATAAAACACCCATATGAGAGATACCCTATGGAAGAGGGTGACATTCATAGCATCACCAGCATCCTGTATCAAGTTGACGGGTATCAAAGGGGTGAGAGAACGAGTGGGGTGTGCTATGTGGGTATTTGTTGAAGAAAGGGCCATACATAAGTTGGTAGTAAACCTAGTTGTATTTCCACTATGCACAATGTGCTACCGGTAATAAACCCAGTTGAATCTTGTCTACCGCTAGCTATACGTTATATGCTATTAAACCGAGTTGACACCACATGGATTTGTGCTCTATGCATAAGAGAGAGAATCCTTAAATTCTTATAAATGTGAGATCTGATATCCAAATCTGGGCCTGAGAGCATCCATCCTCTGAAAACCTCACCATTGATTTTATGGATCTTTTATTTCAGATTTAATTAAGATGTTCAAGATTATTTGTAATTTCCTTCTACCGGAGAGGAGAGATCAAACTCGCTCTCATCCACATGATGACATGTTTTAGATGGGACCAGGACCTAATAATACTCCTCTCTGTCTGAGTGATGAATAAATAACTGTACGATCGATATTGTATCTGTATAAATCCTGTTTATTAGCACTGATTTACTTTCCTTATCCAGATACCAACACTATAGCATTTATATAAATAGATCTGGACACATTCTCTGATATCCCACATAGCGGTACTATAACCGCATACATTGTGACGGTGAGACCGTGTCAGACCCTAAACTCAGGGTGCTGCTTATACGAAGTGGTTTCAACTCTCTGTAAGCTACAGTAATAAACTAGGAATTTCCAAGCCACAAGTGTGTCTTATAACCTTTTCCCAAAGTCAGGGTGCGGCTTACACACGGGCACGGTGTATATACAATGTACAAGGTTTTATAGTAGATACTATATGGCCCCTATCTGAGGAGTACCGGGGGATATGTACTGTATGAAAATAGCATGTTAATTTTCAGAATACTGTATCGTCAAGAGTAAATGATGTTCCACTGTAGTACACCACCATGTCGATTCAGCATGCAACCCCTTAGTAACATGCTATTTTACATGATGGGTATTGATCATGTCATCCTACTAGTGCATGGTGATAGGCCATGTGAGTAAAACAAATAGACAATCTAACCACTAATACTACAGGGGATGGAATAATACAATACATTTAGTAGTCTACAAGCAGAGGTTAGGTTGTTAGAGGTTAGGTTGTACCCATTACTGTAAAACCTTGCGTATAAAAGGTATACCAGGTATAGTCTATAAGCTGTCTTCAGACTATAGGAATACCCTATAAATATGCCCCACATGATAGGTTTAATTGGCCCAGGGTATCCCCTGGGCTATTGGAGCCGGGTTTTCAGTCAGATCCACAAATTTGTAATCACCAACTTTAGGGTGTAATCATTCAGTGATATATTGTTAGTTTACACATTTTTCAAAAGCCAAAGGAATGTTTCAAATCTCATCTATCAGACAACATTTTGTCCTTTATGGTGAGTGATGTCTTTCTCTACAAAAAAAGCTGCTGTACTTACGCCATGTTTTTGGGAGCTATACTGACTACAAGTTCTTTAACCATTGGGTCTATGGGTCAGATAGATTTTGGCGATGAAATTAGCACATGGAGTCCTATGGGTAATCACCAAGTGAGACACTTTTTTTTCAGCCGGCAATGTTTACAGTGTCCAAGCTATACACATAACACATTGGGGACTGAGCGATAAACTAAGCATGCTAAGGATAAAGTTTTCTTTGGGGGCTAGGTGTCCAGGGGGCCAGGTTTCCAGGGGTCCAGGGGCTAGGTGTCCAGGGGACCAGGTGTCCAGGGGCCAAGTGTCCGGGGGCCAAGTGTCCGGGGGGCCAGCACACCAGGGGGCCAGCGGTCCAAGGGGTTTAGTAAGAGAAGATTATGCCAGACTGGTGTCAGTACATGTATAGATAATAGTCTCTATTTGTAAGTAATTAGTCAATATTTTGCAAATGCTGATTCCTGTGACCCTACAGGGTTGATAGAGGGTTTTATGGTAGTAGACCCTGGGCCATATGTGATATATATCACACGTTAAATCTTTGCAATTTCTTTTAGATTTAACTCGTACCTGTGTATGCCGGTATAGTATAAACTGATATCCTATATTAACAACCGTTATCTCCTGCATATAAGACGCGTCTTATATGCCAAACAAAATGCTGCTGGGTCTTATACACGGGAGGTAAATTGCCTTGAGTTTGGGGTGCATCTTATACGCTGGGTATATTTACTATAGAACAGTATTGAAATTACAAGTATCACCCCTAAGAGGTGCGTCTTATACGTGAACCAGCCTTTCCTGAGAGTTGGGGGTGCGTCTTCTGCGCGCTCCATGTCTTCTATGCGAGAGATTACGGTACATGTACAATAATCCATGGCTTATTCACGAAGGTAAACTGTACTCGTATATCTAATTAATTAACAGGAGAATGGTAATATCCAGTCCAGACAATGGTCCAATAATAATTTAACGATCGCTGTGGAAGGGAGGGGATAGGATCTGGAATATGGCAACCTCCAGCGTTATTAAAACTGTAACTGCATTGTGATACAAAGAAGGGACTTTCCTAGAATGAGGTGCATGTTGCCGTTTTGGTACTGAGACTGTTGGGGGATGATGGGTACCGTGTTTTCACGAATGAACATGCTGGAACTTTTAGAATCGGCTGGCTGAGTACTGGTGGCCTTCATCAAAATTGGTGCTTTTCCAAGGTCTTCGTTTAATGCTTAATAGGTACAATCTTTTTTCACAACCCCATATCCTGAAATATATTCAGAACTGGCGCATAATATACAAAACACGACACTTAAATGCAACACTACTGTGGAGGACTGACAGGACGTGGGGGGGGGGGGATGACCGACATGGCACTAATGTAAAGTGGGTCTCACATCAATAATTTCTCCTCATGGCAGATGACTCACCTACCTACCAGTCAGTTGTACCACCACCATCACTGACACTGACACCACCACCATCCACCACTGACAATGACCCCAACACACCTTAGTATCCCCAGCACCAAGAAAATCCCAGAAAAAAAATAACACAGGGTAAAAAGACCTACCTGGTATTTTCAATAATAGCCATATGATGTCACCATACAAACAAAACTATTAGACTCTGTACATTTGTCTTATTCCTCTGCCATAGACAACGGTGGAGAATCAGAGTAAGTCAGGTTTAGTGTGAAATTTTGTAAAACCTCTTGTGATGTGTGGGTGCCCATCTTTGTATGAAAAGGGCACTTACTGATTGTCTTTTAGCTATTGAGGTGAAGCTCTAGCCTATGGGTGCATCTATGGTTTGATATATTGTCTGTATTACGCCTCATCTGTATGAAAGGCACAGCTCAACTCTAGTATTAAATAGCCTGAAGTTTTAGAGTACATTGGATAAGGTTTGGGGGAGGAGGAAATGACCCTGCCAGGCACCCATGCTCACGTCTGAAAGAGGACAATTAATGTAGCAAAGTACAGAATCCCTGAGGTCTAGAGTTCATTTTCCATACTCCTATAATTTAAGTCATTATCTCATTATTTGCTACTGATTTTGACCAGTGATTTAATTAACTCAATTTTAAATAATTGCACTAAAGTCTAGTAGACTGTTATTCCTGTGCAGAATGCGGAATAACTACCCCCAATAACTGGTCCAACAGTTCGTGAAACTGTTTGATGTTTAAACTGCCCAATTCATGCAATTGGTAATAGACTCTCTGATAGAAAATACAACAAAATGGTAAGGAAAAAAAGAGAGAGGACAGAAAAAGAAGAAAATGGCAGGTTAGCATGTGTGTGGTAGTGATGCAGTGGAGCTGATCCATAGAGCTTTGGCAATGATTAACATAACATGGAGAGGGTGTCTCACTCATTCAACATGGAAGGGTTCTATACTTCATGTAGTTCTAATGTAGGGATCTCGGACCACCGTAGCGGCACGCAGTGACGACGGTCAAACAGTAAATGGAGGCACTTCAGAGATGGTGGCCCCTGATTGGTCTATATTAGTGTGTGGACATTATTGCCAGCTTTGCTATTAGGCATCAAATAAATTACTAAACTACTGATTTCTTGAATATAAACTGTGATACACTGGCCTTATGGTTAGGCACTGTTGGGTGGCTTTGAAAAAATAGGGACCACTGTAAAATTATTAGCTGCAGAATAGGTCAAAATAAGGGTAGGTATGCATGCAGGCCAATAGAAAAAAACTGGATTGGTCAAAGCTATATTTTTTTCATCTCAGATCAAGGATAAAACATGTTTCTAAAGATTTCTGGTCATTTTGAATGATTTGAATCATCGTAGATGGGTTTTATCTGCGGTTGAGCTATGATAAATTATAGTGAGAAATGTTTTGGTGGTCCCGAGACCTAGGGGTATGGACTGTCAGAAAGGGAGAGCTTCAAAATTGGCATGGTAACTACCATAACAACCTGCGTAGAGGGCACGGCTTGTACACGAGGATAGTCCATTGCTGTACCTTGCAGAATCTACCTGAGGCCAGGTTGAAAATTTTTCCGGTTTCGGGGCCCTAACGATTAACTACTGCATTTATGGAATTTTCCAAGTGCACATAAAAGAAATATTTTCTACAGCCTTAACTATGGACAAGATATAAAGAGGAGTCCAGGTCGGCACCCAGTCAGTGGTGAGTCACCATACTCACAGACCAGCACCTAAATCTCTGCATTCAATGGTTCCCCCCATACAGGGCTTACATTTAGGTATACGTGAGTGGGGTTGGGGCTGATCAGGGTTAGAACCCTAACACTGCAATGAGGTGGGGCCCTCTAGCTATGTAAACCCCATCCTCTCCTTTACCTTTTATGCTTTTATCTCCCCTGAAGCAGCAGCAGCAGCATCCCCATCACCATATGACCCATTCCCACCGCCTGCATTTAGGTACATTACCTATTACCACCCCCAACTCAGGAAAGGCTGGTTTGTGTATAAGACGCACCTCTTAGGGGTGATTTTTTGTAAATTCAGTACTGTTCTTTAGTAAAAATACCCCGCGTATAAGACGCACCCCTTCTTGGGGAAAACCTATAAGACGCACCTGGCCTTTGTTTGGCGTATAAGACGCGGTAGTTTAAACTGGTATTTATTTACAGTGTACTTAGACAGTGTTGTAGTGTGGGTTTTAGGGGTGGGGCAACTACCCCCACCCCCTGCCCAGGACCTCCCCAAACACACCTGTCCAACCCAGCCTCTCAAAGCCTTCCTTCATAAACTTTTCTGGACATACTGTACCACACAATGGTGAGCGTAGGGCTGAGTGATGAGACCCACTTATTGTAGGACACTTGAGACTAAAAGTGTTCCTCTTCACAGGGATGCCGATACTGTACAGAAATAGGCAGGAAAAGAAAAGGAATAAAAGCCTTGAAATAGCACAAACTGTCCTGAGAACAGCTTATCAGTGCAGCTGTTGTACTGCGTGTGAGTACATAGTACCGTTATCTCCCACATACAAGCCGCACCTATTAAACACGAATCTGATGCCCCCTTACAGAATCAGCCCAAAGTCTGTATCTCATAGTTGGGGGTACTTGTACTATAGAATATCCGGAAAGATATGAGTGGCAAGCTTTCTGGCATATCTTTGAGAACTCAGAGTCGGCGACATGCACTGATGAATAGCTGATATGAGAGGTACCAGCTTCAGTAATGACTGTACAGTATTTATGCAATGCTCTTCTTGCATTAGGTTCAGCTGATACTGAGTAATGGGAAGTTGACTTCTTTTCAGTCTCAAGCAAGTGAAACTATTCTAAAGGGAAATCCTTCATTTTGATTTTGTTTTACCGGTAATGGTAAATGATTGTGTCTACCAGCTAATGTTGGATCCCGTGTAGGCAGGCACCCAGCTGACGCTCACACTCTCTACACGTGCACATACACACACGTGGTGAGTGAGGCACGTGCCCCTCTCCCCCACCCCCCACCCACCCCTTCTGTATCCACACTAGACTGGGCCCCCAGATCGATTCGATCAACCTTTATTAAACAGCTCATAAATATCCCTTTGTCCTCTTATCGCGCCAATTGTTCCACCTCTAATCAATCAATTTGATATTGCTCTTTCGTTGCCCTCCATCTGCCCCCCCCCCCCCAATACTAACAGCCCTACCCCCTCACTAGCAACTATAACAGGAGGCTAGTTATACTAACCTAGTGAACCATGTGTATGATTTAGGTTCTGAGTAGTTCAATAGTCTAATAACTATAATCATATAAATGTATATTCTAACCTGGGATCCCAACCCCAAAGAGGTCACCCCCCTCCTTCACTCCCAAATCAGCCTTGGACCAATATTATCGGTAGTTCTAGTAGCAACCAACTTTTGAATTAGAAGCTTCCATGAAAATAGAGAAGTGGGTAGGTGGGGATGACCCGTTGGTGGTAAGGATGAGGGATGAGCTCTAGGGACATAGTGGGAAGGGTCATAGAATCAACATTTACTGATGAAAGAGGGAGGTTTCTCCTGTTGCCAAACCACTTTTTAATATTTATCAAATCATCATTAGTGTCCCTATATTAGCATCACAAACTTCTGTCAGCCCCCTGTATCAAAGGATAAATTTGAAAAACTGGAGAGAAGTAAGGCCGACAAAGTTAAAAGTAACAATTATGAGATAACAGTGGCTATCTTTGGCCATTGCAAAGTAGGTATTCAGACCCAGGGGTATTCAGTATGAGAACAGACAGTGATGGAGTGGAAATTGGAGTAGGAGTGAATGCATCTCCTGAGACGTCTAATCAACCCACTGCAACCTGTATTATACATTCCAGAATGACTGAGCTCTCTGGGCCTTTCTTTCTCCTATACCTCTCGAAGATTTGGAGCAAGCCCCACAGGTGTGTAGACGGTATATGTATGCCGCAAAACCCTGTGAATGAGCGACATCTGAATTGGGAGAATTCTATAAGCCGCACCTGGGGTCTGAAGAGGCTGCTGATATCCTTATTTGAAACCCTTTGTATAATCATAAACCACAACCTGAATTTAGGATGGTTCTATAAGCTGCACCAAGGGTCTGGAAATTAATGGTCTATAAGCCGTGGCTTACATGAAGGGTTATACGGTGTATAGCATTATAGACATTATATGAACTAGGCCTTTCGATCAGGGCTGCATGATGCCCGGGGCATGATGTCCCCGGATGATGTCCCATGTTTTCCTTTCATAGGCATGAATGCAAACTTGGCGTGAAGACATCAGACTGACTCAGTCCTCATCCCGGTCCTCATTTAATCCCTGGGATTCAAGCATAGCTAAGCATCTTAACAACAAATAGAAATTTAAAAACCAAAGGGATCTTAGAGGCTTGAAATATTTTTGGACAGGACAGAACAGATAATATTGAGAGGGAGTGAGAGAAAGCTTGTCTTTACCAGGTTCGAATCGTCCAGCCCCCGCTCCTCTACTGACCTCCTATGCCAATAAAGGTTGCACATCTTGAGCTCCTGGCTTGAGCAACACTTGTATGGGACAAAGCCAGTAGCCAGGAAAAAGCCCCCCCCCCCCCCGAAGATTGGGAGTAAAGGACTTGACGTAAATTGGAGACGTAAGAATCAGTGAAGTATGCACGTCATGGACGTATAGTCTCCTTCCCGTTATATCGCCGTGTACCGTTATGTGCTCTGAGGTAACGTCAGATAACGGCCGTTCCCGCCACACAGTTTGTCTCATCCGGGACTTTTTATCGTCTATAGGATAAGCATCCCTCAAGAGGGCGCCACTCACTTTACATTCATGGTCTTCATTCCCTTGGAGTATCGTGCCATTGAATTTTAAAATGGAACCTGTATGTATATACATTTGTATCATTTTGTGGGTGAATATTCCCCGGGGGGCACTTCAATTTTTTTTTTACGGGTGTGTGGCTGAACCCATGACAACCCTTACCCTTGCTAGGGCACTCGGTCGCAGGGTTTTTCATCGAAAGCCTACCCTTGCTAGGGCACTTTTGACTTAACAATCCTCGATTTATTTCAAAATGTCTTAAATTTACACTGATTGTGGAGAAGGTTGAATTTGGTTCATGCTATTTTCATGAAAACTGCTGATCTCCATGAAAATTTTGAAATTTCCTGTGTAAATCGGGGTATTTTGCTGAAAGTTGACCCTTACTAGGGACATTTGTGGCTGAAACAGGAGGCTTGCTAGGGACATTTGTGGCTGAAACAGGAGGCTTGCTAGGGACTTTTCCTTGAAAATGCACCCTTGCCAGCCACACATATACATGTGTATACATTACATAGAGAGTGCCCCCCCCCCCCCGGGAATATTTACTAATGGCCTGAAATCGCTAAGACTTACCGTGCCCAGTGGCGGATCTAGGGGGGTGGCTCAGGGAGCCTGCACCCCCACCTCAAATCAAAGAAAAAAGAGGGAAAAGGAGAAAGGGGGGGGGGGAAGGGAAACAAAATGTGTGGAGGGGGCCCCAAACAGGGGCCTTGCGGTGCTCAGGGCCACATATAGTACCTCATCAGCTCTCACCAAGTCTTGGGGCCCCCCTTCTAAACAATCCTGGATCCGTCACTGGTGCCACTGAACTTCAGAATAGGACCTGTATGTATTTATGACTTTGAGGGTGCATATAATTGATGTATACATGCACGGGAGTGTCCCACATCTTCTGTGTACTGAAGTACAAATGTATCATAAATGGTCCCCTATTACAGTACAGGCGTTGAAGAAGGATAGATATCTGGTATGTAAGTTAGTGAAAATTCAAGTCAACATGGACGAGGTGATCTGCTATTGATATTAGCAATATGTATTTAGTTAATAGCATTCTTAAAAGATTTAAGATAGCTTGCACCACTTGCCTTTTCGGTATCGCTCTGGGCTCAGGGAGTAATAGAGGGGGTCCTCGATGTTTTTGCTCTTCCTCAGGGACTATTTTAGTCTGTTGAAGTCATTATTAGCATATTTGTTTTGTACCGTCAATACTAGTAGCAGAGAGTTGTCCAATAAAAAAATATACCAAAGTGGCGAAGAAAAAAGAGGAAGTTAACAAGAGGAAGAAGATAGATGGTAGCACAGGGTTGCCCTACCTCATTTGCTACCTCTAAAAAAAAAACATGAATATAAAAAATAATGCTAGGCTCGGTCCTGTTTTGCTAGAAATGGTCGGGCTTAGTACTTGAAATACATCATTTATATCTTAGGCCTTAATATTTACCTTAAATCTCAGCAGGCCAAAGAGCATTTTTAACCTGTATAGTTAAACTGTTATATTTTGTTGCAGGTTCTACCTTGGCGGCCCCCAAGCCACCACGACCACGGCCACCACACCCACCATCACAAGTTGCCATAGAAACATTGGACAGCACCCAGAGTCAGGCTGGAGAGGTGGGTGATATTGGAGGTTTTTACTGTGTGTTTTTACCTTGGAGCATGCTAGACTGTAACAGTACTCAAATACACAGTGTGGCATGGGGCATGCCGTCCCATACTGAGAGGACTGGAGATATACCAAACTCCACACCAGTAGTACTGGTTGGCACCAAGTTACTGTTAACCTCCATGGATGCATGTTTCCCATCGGGTTCTATTGGGAGCCCCCCCCCCCGGGGGGATCCCCCAAGGCTTTCTTGATCTACAATTGTTGATGTGGAATGCTCCCAATGAGATGTTTAAGGGTCACTTGGGGACTGAATATTGGTGCTTTAGTCCGGGCTTTATTCCTGTTCTATACAAATACATGTATAAACGCGCACCCTGACTTTTGGCACATCCTATAAGGTTGAGTGAGTTAAGTTCCTGGCACAAGCCACGGCTCTTACATGAGGAACCCAGGTAATAAAAATGAGTATTAGTAAATAGGGAACATGCAATCCAACTGAGGGTACTAGACAGGAATGTAATTTCTCCCACATCTGTAAGATTTCCTACACTTGAGGGTCAAAAAGTTGACCCCCGTGTTTTTCACAGATCCAAAGAGAAAACTTTTAAACATTTATGGGGGGGGGGGCTGTCTTTGATATTTTGAGGCAATGAAGCACCGAATGAGCCACAGTCTTGTCTGATCAAGGTTCTTACACATTGGCCAAAATGAAATCACATCCAGGGTGGAGCTCATACTGACATCTGGTGAAAGTTTCAGGATCCTCGTTGTCAGAGCAGCTCACCTTAACCTGAATGACAAGGCTAAGTTGTAAAAAGCAGGCCACATTGTGGTACTTTGGATGCATCTAACCCAGACACTTGTACTGCCATCTGTTTGCCTACCTGGCGTACTAAGTTGTTCTCCTAAGATAATTTTTTTTACCATTGAATACCAAAGGTGTACAATATACATATGTACCCATTTTCTGACATAAAGTATTAGAATAAGACCATACCTTTTTGTCCTTTTCTACATCCGCCAAGCACACTGCAAAGTGACCTTTTCTAAAAATTTTAGTTTCTTGTATTAAACCAACCGATGTCAATTGTCCCAGTTCTGTCAAGTCTCTGGAAAGAGGGATTTATTGCTCTGAAATCCAATAAAGGCCGATTGACTCATCCAAAGTTAAGCCTGGGACAAATCCATCATTGCACCATCTAAGTGAATAACTGAATAGCCACCAACATAACCTCCTGCGAAGGTCTTGACAAAAGAGTTTGGATGTAATAGAAGGATTCACTGTAAGGCTGTGGAATACAGATACCGGCTTAGGATTAGATATAAACCTTTACTAAAGACAGTCAGGCTGAAGTTCTCTCGTCAGCAAGAGAGGCATCTTTTGAATCGGAAGTCATTGAACAAAATCTTATGGTGACAAATAGATATGGCCTAGGGTGAGATCCTACCTTCCCAAATAGATAACGTGTGTTTTAATAAATTGAGAAAAAATTATGTCATTCTAATTTCTTGTAGAAGATATACCAAAATTAAGTTTCCTGAAACGGATTTTCACCCCATGTGAATATCTGACTCAGAGGACAAATGTCAGAACACCTCCACACCTCTACACTACCTTGATGCTACTGGCGTGGTTGCCATGCTCCCCCTCCCTCATCAACTTCCGTTGGTAGGGGTGTCTCCAGGGCAATCATTGTTCTTTGTAAACAACATTGCATTGTCACCATGACATCAGATGCTGGTTGCTGGTGCCTCCAGATCACTCTCCAGGCCTAGGATCTATAACTCCAAACAGTTGTTTAGAGAATACTAAACTTAGTTCAGTATGGGTGATGTTCAAGGTTTCGACCCGTTTAGGTCTCATCAGATGTAAAAATAGGAGACCATATATATTTCCAATAATTCAATGAATTATTTCATATACCAGTTGGTGATGATTTGAATATCTGATGGAATTACTTGAAAGTTCTCTGTACTGATTTAGATATAAATTCAATGATATTCCCAACAATGCCTCATGACCTAGACTCATCACTTCCCTCCCTCCACAACATCCACCCATTACCTGGGAGTATGTGTCTTTTACAGAGGTATATAGGTCCATTGTGTACCACGTTGTATACTATGATAGAATATAAAGTAATCCTTTTGTGTCCGGACAGTGTATATACAGTATAGCGGAGGGCAGGCTGATGACATCCTATTACATCACTTCTATCATACTGACAGAGACCTGCAGGCAGGTGTCATTGTAAACTATTGAATCGATATCACCCTCCCACCATTCAATGTCATGTGTACTAATATAGCTGAATGTTATGAATATATATGTTTTGCCGTCTGGTGCATTTTTAGCTTTTCAACGTGTGAAATAACAATCAGGTCCATGTGTGTAATTCCTTGTCATTTCAAGAATAGTGATAGAGCTGAATTATGATTCAATATTTAAGTTTTCAAATTGTTTAAAAAATGTGCAATGATTGTCTGATAGAAAATACCATTTGGCCGTGAGGTGGAAAAGGTGGCTGGGGGTGGGGGTAAACAGACTTTGCTCCTGCCAATTCTAGATTGAATTGCCAGAAACTTATCCAGTTGGAAGAATTTCCTACTCACCCCCCCCCCATCCTCCAACTATTAACACACAGTACTCAACAAGCCTAAGGAAACAGGAGGGGCCTTTATTAAGGACTAACAATATTGACTTACCCACAGGGCACAAGGGCACAGGTGTGTATGCATACACCCCCCCTCCTTACCTACTCAATCCTTGACCCCTACTAAAGGAGTGGTCATTTATTGTCAACAACCACGGGGGGCGGGGGGGGATGTGTATTGACCCCACTAGGAGTTTTTTTTTGGGGTGGGGTGGGGGGTAGCGCAAAGAATTTCAGTGCTCTCTCTTGTCCCATTCCCAAGACTTTTTATGAAAATTTGTAAGAATGGGGAAATTATAAAGCTTCTTTTGAATGACTGGAAAGGGGGTTGGGGGACTGTAGCCTGTCTACGCAGCCTCTCCTCACACCTATCGCCTCTTACTCTAGTTCTACTCGGGGTTCTACTCTTCCGTAATATAACCTCATTTTATATAAGACATGGCCACGTAACCCTGTTAATGTAGGTTAGTGTATACAAAGGAATGGGAACTGCTAATTTTAAACCAACAGAATCCAAGAGTTGCCATTTGTAACAACTGTCTGAATACTGGCATCTTCATGATATGGCGAAAGCAAAAGGTCACTACTAGAACCTGTCTCCCACTTTTTGAGCACTCTCACATATCGGTTTGGTTATAAATACTAGCACATTCCTGAGCTTTCAACACAATTCTAAACGTTTTCGGTGTTGGTCTTTTAATATTCTATGGGCAGACATTTTATTTTCATGTCCAAATCATCAACACCTGTTATTATCTTACACAACATTAACGTAATGGGTTCATTAGCTGCCTCCCCTGTGCCATCTGTTGCACCCACCATCATAGAGGCTAAAGGACTTCTATTTAAACCTCTCTGCTCACACCGACTGTCTCCCTGTAGCTTTCAGGGGCCACGTGATGCCTCCAAGGTTTTCTCTGTCGTCATGATGCACCGATGATTCCCTCACCAGAAATCTGCTTCCCTCATCCACCTTAAAGGTCTTTCATCACTTCTTTCATATCTCCTCTGTGTGTATAGCGCAGATAAGCGACCCACACACATGGATGATTTATCTGTTCAACTTTAACAAAATGATGTATCATGTAGCGTTTTTATTTTTATTTTTTTTAATTTTTATTTCAAGCTGTTGGTTGAAAAGGCGTTAAGCATCTATTCTTCACTCAATTCCTCTCTCCTCTTCAGCACTTCGTTGGTGTATCATGTGGTCTTCATGGTGTGTACTAGCCATACATAAATGCAGGGGCTAGCTTTGGACAGCTTTAATGGGTCTCAAACGCCCACTTTCTAATTCCTGGATCCTCCCCTATGTAGTGGAGTGCGGATAGGAACAGCTTGTTGGGTTCTCAATTAAACCAATTTGGATGCCACTTTAGGTCCCACAGGGAAAATTACAAACCACCAACAGAGCATGGCAACCGTGTGCATGCTCAGTTAACACAAAAGTCATAAATACTACTTATTAAAGCCAGTTTTGTGACCAAAGCGACCTCTTTAGACTAGTGGGAGTATGTTTGGGGTTCTCATGTGAAAAAGAATTTGGACACTTAAAGGAACGGCGTTCAGCTGAGGTTTTGCTCATTAACTAATAAGCGGGAAGAAAAGGGCCACAGTTTCCCTTTTGGTAGAAATCATTCTGGACACACACGTAAAATCTGATTGGTATTAACTACAGATTAGCAAACATCGTGAAAAATAAAAAATGATATTGGTTATCTATGTACCTCAATGTTATCATAGTTCACAGATAAACTTGGAGATCTTCTTCTGATTTCTATGATAAACTTTTCATAGATAGGAGTTTGCACTTTGTACTAAGTTTTGGGAATAACTATGATATTACTAAGCTGCCTCTTATTCAGTACCTCACCTATAAAGCATCACTCAGCCCATGTCCACCTTTTCTTCACCCACTCTCATTTATAATGTGGGTATTTTGGTCCATGCCCTCTCACCCATGACTGTAATATCCCTCAGGTATTGGGCTGAGGGCGGGGCTGAGGTTAAGGTCGCCTGTGTGCAGAATTTACATGGTGGTAAAGCAGTGGCTTTATAATATGCTTGCCTGTATGATGTGTCTTCATATAGATAAAAAGAAGTGTAAATCAATTTGTGGTACATTTATTTAATGTAAATATGAACTATTTTGATGAGTGTGTTTATCATGAATCTAGTTCTGGATATTCAAAATTCCGTTTCTTGGTATCCAAAATTCAAACCATTGTATCAGTAAATCACGATCGTTAATGAAACAAAGGTTATTTTCACAGAATCTTTTGTTTTATCCCTTCCCCCCTTACATTGGTCTGTGAGCAGCAAAGCGTGATGGTAGCTTTATGGCTGAATATCATGTGTGCAATATATGATGTTGCTTTGACCCAGCCCTATGAGTCATGCAATCTTTTTAGCCACAGGGGATGCTTCAAAGCTAAATTGGATATAGTATGATGGGTGGAAATAAACTGTATAGTTACTGATAAAAACCGGATGTTTGACAGTTTCTGGTTAATTCTGTGTAACTTCGACCATTTAACTCGCCATCACATGTTTAATTTGAAATAGAATGGCTGACACACACACACCTTCAAATTGTAAATATAGCCCCATTGAGGTTTCCATTAGCCAAGTTGAAGATCACCACAGGTCCTTTTGACTCAGCAGCATCGATCACCAGCACAACTCATTGTGTGACTGGTGACTATATTGATCTCCCCCTTGGTTGCCATGGTTACACAGGGCCTATAGTCAGGCAAGGGAGGGTTGAGTAGAAAGGACATTTATTGTTATTTATTTGCTTAAGAGTTTGGGTATGATAGTAGGGGTTAGACTTAGAGTAGGCAAACATTTCCACATAATATTATTGTGGCAGCTACTGCCCTTTTAATGCAATGCTGACCGGTCATTTACCGGTACAGACTTTGCTGAGAGTAATGACCTTCTGCTATTAAAGTTAGAGCAAAAGTGTTCTATAAATACCATATATATATATATATATATATATATATATATATATATATATATATATATATATATATATATATATATATATATATATATGTATATCTACACTCAAGAGTGCCCTTTATAGGGCCCCAGACGGGTAAAATTGACAAGGGGACAAGGACAATTTTAAAATCGACAAGGGACATTGAGTTGAGAGACAAGTGACAAGACCACTTCTTAAAATCGACAAGGGACATGGGCTTAGAGACAAGGGATAAGGCCACTTCTTAAAATCGACAAGGGACATGGGGTTGAGAGACAAGAGACAGGAGCCATTTCTTAGAATCGACAAGGGACATGGGACCCCCCCTGTCTAGGGCCCTCTTTATACGTGGGGTGTTAGGATAAGTTGGGTATGAGTGTGAAATGATTTAAAAGTTACGGTCATATTTGACAGCGAGGGATGAAATGTGAACATTAGAAGGGGGATTTCGAATATATATTAGAAGTACAACATTAAACAGTTTGTTTGTGTTATTACTGGAGTTGGGATAAGTCAGGTCTCTTCCTTTCCATTTTCATGTTTTTGAAGGCTCAGGCCATGCACAGTTTATGTAAAGCATACATTTTATCACAACTTTAGATACATCAACAAGACAACAAAATTCATACACGTGCAGTGTGATAGGTTTGTGTGAAGTGAGAAATCTGGATGTAAGCTTGGAGCCTGGTGCTTAAAATCTAGATTTCATTAAGCTTCTATCAATGGATACTCCTTGATCTTAGCTACTGTGAGGTCAGATAAGGCTATTTGACCCCTATAATATATTAACACTAAGATGGAAATCGTGTGAAAATCAGACCTTTCTTTGTGTAGTTGACTGGTCTCAGGGTCTACCTTTAGATCTCCGAGAACCTAAGTGTTCAGAGTGTTCTCATGTGACGTCATCAAATTATGGTATTGTGTGTTGCTGAAAGGGGTCCATTTAGTCTATTCACCCCACTCTACCCCACCCAATCCACACTCCCAGTACTATAGGTGTTAGGTAGGGAGGTGAGAAATGCAGCCCAGATGGGAGGTTCCCATCATTGCACCATTCTAGGACCCCCAAACCCTGAACCCAACCAGGTAACCTGAACTCAGCACAGCTACATATAATATTGCCAATATTAGTGAAATCAGTGATGTATGAGATGTTTATATTTATGTCATGACAGATACGAGCGTCACTATAGAACAGTACTGGACATTCCATATTCAATGTAGCTGTATTCAATGGGTGTCTGCCATCTCGGATTTTGAACAGATCTGAGCAGTTTTTCTTTATTTAAATGCAAAATAACCCCCTAGGACATGACATAAATGCAAATGTCCACTTCCATGGGATTTTTTACATTGTATTCCCCTCTGTGGGACTGATCGTATCCCACTTAGCCATATAATGCAGGGGCATAGGAAAAGGGGGGGGGCCCAATAATGAGTCCCTGAGGTTCCCTTTATAAGCCTATGTAAAAATAAAGCAGCCCCCCCCCCCCAACCGAGACCCCTGAGTCCCCCCATAAACATTTGCTTCTTATGCCCCTGTAATGGCTTTGTGGGATACGCCAGTCCCACCTCGGGGAATACGATGTAAAAATATCCCATGGTCGTGGACATTTGCTTATGTATGTAGGCCTATAATTTGTAAGCCATGCTACCATAATGTCATGATACCCTTGGGTTGAACACTTGGATACTGAAACCTAGCTAGGATTTCTCCAGCATATTGCTAAATCCATATGTTAGGACAAACATATGTCTAGGGTTTTATTTCATGCTGATATGCCCGAGATACTGACAGTCCATAACTCTACCATAGCAGCTCCATATCTCACACACCCCGTGAGATAACCCACCATCGTATCTCATGGCCAGTAACAGCACTCAAAATGGCCATAAAACATTGTAAATAATTATGTTTCTGTGTCATTTTAAAATTATTTAAACATTTCTGACCAAAATAGCATGGGTATGACTGAGGGTTTCGGCTACGCCTCGTGAGATACTCGTGAACCTTTGCATATATATTTTTTACAAACAGTAGGCCTAACAAAGCATGTATGTTGGGATATGCTAGGAAATCACCTGTACGTAACATCTTGTTCAGACTGAAACAGTGCACTTTTTACAAATCAAGTAGATTACAGGGGCGTAGGAAAAGGGGGGCCAGGGGGGCCTGGCCCCCCCAATCATGAAGGAGGTGGGGCCTGAGTATGTCTGGGCCCCCCCAATATTTTCCAAGAACTCATAAACACAATGGAAAAGAAGCTAAAACTTTACATCTCAAATAAGATTATTATGGTGATGTCATAGGGAGAATGAGGGTCTGAGCGTAAAGTCAGATCCAAAATTTACCAAAAATCACTTTTCTATATGAATTCTATATACGCATATATAGACACCATCACGCATCAGGCGACAATTCAAGGTGGTCTTCACCAGGCCCCCCCAATGAAGATTTGCTTCCTACGCCTCTGGATTATCTCACGTATAAGTGCACCTGGCTTGTGGAACGGCCCTGCGAGGCGCCATATAAAGCTGCCTGTTATTCACATAGATGTCATAATTTCCCGGCATAACCTACAGATATATGATGTGAGAATCTATGGTAGTGGTGTAGTAGGTGTATCTATACTTATTAAATAGCTGCTATTAGTGGTATGAATGTGTCCACCCCAAGAAACAACAAACCATCACTCACTATATTTTGGGTTTGTGCGCGGACGCATAAAAAAAAGGGGTCGAAAAAAATTCTGACCCCCCCCCCTCAGACCGACCAGCCCCCCTTCCCCCTGTTGTTAAAAAAATGATCACTTCTTAAAACAACCCTATAGGTCTCACCATGGTGCTCTGCCTGTAGCACCAGAGACTGATGGATGGGTTGGGCACTATAATAGTGTAACTATAGGGTTTATGCTGGCAATGTTGTGATGGAAAGACTTTTGCTGGGGTGGTTCGATATTTTAAATTGCTGATTGAATCAATAGATGGGGGAAAACACACCATAATTTGCTGTTAAGCATGGTCCCGGAGCATGGTATAAGTATACTGTCCAAACCATTTGAAGCCACCCTGTTTCTGACAAAAGATAAATGATTATCTGCAGAGATCCTAATAGAATATGATTGCATTATGACCTTACACGAGGAGCCAGTCAGTAAAATCTGTCCTAGCAGTAGCAGTATCAGAGGGCATTATATATTTGGAAACTGACTATGAATGTCTTCAGCATAATTATGTAGAAGCCTTTGACTAAAAGGCTTAACCTTCCACGGGCCACATAATGCCCCTCCAGGTTCATGTTCCTTGGTACATTATGCGGACCCTTGGGTTCCTGGCCAGTGCTGCATTCATGCATCATAACGACAAATGTACTATGCGGCCTTTAAAGATCTAACTATGCACACTGTGGGGAGTTGTGCATGCCCCCAGTCATCATTCCATAATCAGCCTTCACCATTGCATGCCGGGTATCATCTGAATAGAGTAAATGGCCACATTAACGACTCTCCATGAAACACTACCCCATAGTCTCCTCTGTTATCAGTCTGATACTTTCCAAGCCGATTTGAGCTTCCAACTCAGGAGAAACCAAGGGTCTGAATCCCTGGGTGGATGACTCTACTTCCGGTTACTTGCTCTCCAAGCAAATCTGTGACCTTTTGAAGCTTACTGATTACTTTGATATTCATATGGTACATTACAGAGCCTCTGCTTGGAGATGACAGAACCGGAAGTGATCTGTGGAACCGGATGTTGGATGCTCTCCCTTCTGTTTGAGGGCCCTTCTGGGCTCTCTGCTTTCATTGGTTCGGGATGGAGAGCTACATGGACGAATCATGAAGGGTTTTGTCACTGTGTTCTGTGTATGGCGAAGATTTGATGAAAATATTCGATTGAAGCTTATTTTCTGGAAGTGTGACTTTAAAATGACACATAAAAACGACAGGATAACGACCTAGTGACATGTTTCTTTTTCATCATGAAGCACTGATGAATGATGGGATGTACTTACTATTATAGACTCGCCAGCACTGCATTATTGCATCATGCTAAGCTAGATTTTAGTGTATCAACCCTATGGGATAGGCATGATGCCCCATGCATGATGCATGCATTGGTGGCCCTGTAAGGTTTAACATGGAAATGGGAGCTCCTCGTCTTAAGATGCTGAGCACTCCAAAATGAACAGCGAAGATGTGCTTCCTGTCATCTTCAACATAATGCTATCATTGGCTGACGATCTTAGTGTCAAATTACGTCTTACTCTCCGAGAAAGGAGAGAAATAATGTGATTTCCAGTAGATCTTTGCAGACAGTTTTCTCTTAGAAGTGTGTGTTGGTTGCGCTGAATTTTTACTCATGAAATGCCATCCGATAAAAGACCATAGAGGACTAAATTTACATGTTTTCCCGATAGCAGTATTTGCTCCAAAACAAAAGAAATTGTTAGCATTAATACATGATAGAAGTAGGATCTCTGTCTTTTGGGTAAAGCTGCTAGTGGTGGTGGCAGCTAGGTGTATCGCCATCTTTCTATAATATGCTGGGTAAAAATCAATACTGTTGTGGTTGGCAAGCTAGTGCTAAGTCAGGGACCTAGTGGTCGATAGTAATAACAACAACAGTGCCCTCAGCTATATCGGTCCTTTATGCCTGGACCAGGTGACTCCTAGAATATTTACTTCATAAATTCTATCTATTGGATGTCACAGGGAAATTTTGAAGTTGTGATTATAGGGAAATACCGATACTTTTCATGGCTGATGTGCTCAGGTACACTTGTACTCCATTCAAATACAATGTAACAGATAGTATTTGCTTGCATGCATGAATACATTATACCAAGTATGCCAGAATCTTTATCCATAGACATTATGGTCTGAGGGTTCACAATATAAGTTGTGGAATGTTAAATCGTATGCTCAGTATATGACACTGTTTCTCTGTTAATAGCCATAACTGGCCAGACTCCCATAGACTCGATGATCCCTTTGATCCATGTAACATATGATGACCCTACGATGCATCAAAGATAATGTTCCTTACTTTCTATGATACGTTTTCCGACCTAGCGGGATACAGTATTGACCAATGAGAAAATTTCTTTCATTCAGTGCAGACTCTTTAGTGTGCATTGGTACCCATCAGCTCGCTGTTATCTGTCCTTATCTTGCAAGGTATCAGCTTCAGCAGGGGTCGGCCCACTAAGGAATCCGCTAACCGGGAATACGCTCAATGCAGGAGTGTTGGTCAATCTGCTCCCCGGCATCGATCCAGGAGGATCGATCAGCGTGATGCACGTGTTACTCACAAGGGCTGTATTCAGACATCAAGAGGGGTCATAATCTTATTGGAGAAACTAAAGGGAATATCATATCAAAGCACTCTCTGGCACCTAAAGAGATAATAATTAGGGATGAGTGAACTGTTGTGTACAACCAGGATATGAGTGTTCCCAGAAGGGAGCTGCTCATGAGTCCGTCTGAGTCACTCACAGATAGGGCTGAGCATCTCTCAGGGAATAAAGATGGTGAACAGAACAGATACCATTCCCTCTGCTGCCTTGCCTCTGTTTATTTAAAAGTAGAAGGTTAATTCAGTGGGCCATGTTTCCTACTTTTGTAGGAATTCGTACATTTTACTTGAGATTTCTTTGAATAGGTGTGTGGAGTGTGTGTGTGTGTGTGGGGGGGGGGGGTGGCGACGTCCATCCATGTATCTATCATTATGTCAATTCTGCCCAAAGATTCATTGTTTCCCACTGTTTCTGAATTCAATGTTAGATTCACTTTCTACATTTTGTTGACCAGAAATTTATGTCTCTGGTTATGGAAGAGATCAACGGTGTTTACATTTTAATTTCAAAGCTTTTAAAGTCAGAAACATTAACATGATTTGTGTCTCATTGTTCTACAGCAGTATAGGTTCGATTTATAAGACTTCCCAGTCATTTCAGGGTGGTACCCTGTGGTCCATCCCAAAGCCTCTATAAAGTTTGCTGATCTTGTACAGATGCAGGCATCACCCTTTTACTGGAGGAATCCAAGAAGAGTCCTTACATTTCGCAGTCAATTAAGTTCACCAGAAACTCCCTTGTGTGGAAGTTTTAGGTAGGGATTAAACTTGGGAATTACCTCAAGATATGACTTGTGTGAAATTCCAAAATGATGAAGAATAAAGGCAGTTAACCACACCAGGGCTGCAAACTGCCTGCAGGGCTGCATGATGAGCGGGCAATGTGGGCCCTTCTGGAGCACCAGGTATATCGATACTGTAGTGCTGGCCGAGTGCACCACTGGGCAGTTACTCGTCAGTCTTGAAATGGGATAGTGAAGCCCTAAAAGGGAATTACAGTGTCCAACAAAAGAAAAATGTCAAAATAACGATTGATCCGTGGGAACTATGGGACAAGGATTTTACCATTATTTTCCTTGTCCTTTAGTGCTTTACTGTACTGCCATCTTAGGGCTTCATTGAAATAAGTAGAGTATCTACCAATACTGCTACAATGTATAACTAAGTGGTAGCCGCACACATGCCGTGTTTACACTGTTGTAGACATATCAAGGGTTGAACCTAAACACAGCAGGCACACTGCACCTATCACATTCACTACAGTATCATTGTGAGAGAGAAAGGTAGAGAGAAAAAACTGAGAAGGAAAAAGAAAAAAAAAAAGATGATGAAGGGAAAGGGGAAAGAAGAGACACAACACCGCTCAACCTGTAAAGATATCTTGCATAAACCACACGATTTGAAAAGATTCTATAAGGCGCACCCCCCGGCCCCCGCACTTCCTGTATCAACTGACACCATCCTCGTTACCAGAATTGAAAATCATCCCCTATCCCCTGATTTTTGAGCAAAATAGGTACCCTATTTTCAGTCAAATCACTGACTTTTGAGGCCTTAAAATGAACCCTATTTTGGAGAAAACACTGATATCTCTAGAAATTCCACCCTTTTTATTGTCAACCACTGACAAGTAATCTCGTTTATATCACTCCTCAAGTAGACCTCTGAGTGTGGGTCTTTAATTATTAAATGTAACCAATGCTTCATCTTTAAGATGAAGCATTGGTTAGATTTACTTGTTTTATACTTGGCTGTATGTTACCATGATTTGTACCCTAATCATCACTTTTTACCCCCCCCCCCCCTTGTTTCCTTATTCACAGATTCCTCTTGGAAATACGACCCCTATCTTTTGAAAAACGCAGACATGCAGAACTTGATAAATTAGACCCTATATCAGTGCTTTTGGTAACGCGGATGGTGTCCAGCTGATGTGGAAGTGCGGGGGCCGGGGCGCACCCCCATACTTTGGTTTGAGTGTTTGCATCTTGGTTCTGTTTTGTATCGTAAAATATATCTCTTTTAAGGTAGGATAGACGTTGCTACTAAAACAACATTACCAACTGGTAGATTCAATGCTCATCAACGATTTCACAATGTTGATGGAGAAGTAAATCTGTTTTTCACAGCAAATTTGTGGTGTGGACGTCTCAAGGTATTAGGACGTCTTTATGTTAATCCACCCTCAGCGAACCCAGACTTTGGAAAGCTCCTGTTAACCACAACAACCCTCAATTCATGAAGTTGCGGCTGATCAACAGGTTTTTCTGGTATACGGTTTACACATAATCACTTCAGTAATCACATTGGTTCATGTGGTAACATCTAGTCAAAAAAAATCATCAATAAAAAATTTACACGGTTGAAATCCTCAACAAAGAAAAATGAATCAATATAGACATGTTGTATCACTACGGCTGTTAATTGGAGTAATGTACTTTTCAGTATGAGTTATATTGCATGGCCAGAGAGAATGGACACCTCCAAACAGATACTCCATCCCTCACTCACTATAATAGAGAGTCCATGAATCTGCTTGGAGAATAGAGTGGACAGTGTAAATGTCGTCTGCTCCTTAGAGAGGACGTAAAAGGATGAGACGCAGACCCCATGACTGCAAGTCCTCACCCCTAACTTGAATGGTCTGTGTTTAGTATTAAGACATTCCTACCAAATACAAGCCACCCATCATCGTTAGACTTGGCTCAGAGTCAAGTCTCTGAGTCTGGCGTTAGAACAATGAATTGAAAAAAGGAAGAGAATCCAGTGTAGAAATAGCTACAGGCATTATTTGGATATCTTTGCATTTTGTGTAAGATATACGTAAGTGCTAAGGTCCATTTTTCATTATCAGTAAAGTTTAATATAAAGCACCCTTTAACCTTTTAAAGGCCGCCTGGCGTCTCCAGGTTTATGTCCCTTTGTCATCTTGATGCATCAAATAAGTGCATTGCTGCATTACACCAAAACAAATCTTAATGGCCATGAGTGTAGACCTGACAGACACAGGCCATAATGACTTGCCATTATCTCAGCTTTCTAATGACGAAAGAATTTCAAATATTCCAATTAGAGGCGAAATTATGGCCAATTTTGTATTTTTAAACCAAATTCCAATTTTTTAGTTTGTCCTTCTACATAATAGTGAAATGGCCTGTGTCAGATGGCAACACTGAAGGAGTTGGTCTAGAATGTAGAGGAGAAATGTGATTAGCCAAACATTGATATATATTCATACTCTCCCCAAAATGAGTCCGACTTTTAATGTTCAAGGTGGATGGTTCCCATGCCAAACACGTCCTGTGCACAGGTTTCTGCTCATATGTACTTCTCTATGGCTTATATAGACAGACTACAAAATCATAGAAGGACCCATGACATGAAGCTGGAGCGAACTCTCAACCTTCTGTGTGTACACCTGACGCACTTACTGACTAGGCCACCAAGTCAGCTGGTTGTGTTGGGATATAGGAGCAGTATATAACCTGCATGATATATTCTATTATTTTCATAAGATTTTTATTTCAATGTGGAAAAACAGTACAAAAGTGTCTGGGACCACATGGTGATAATACATTGGCTGGGTGCAGAAGGTTGATGAGAATATTCTGGGAGAGTTATACAGAAATTTAGCTACTCTTTAATGTCATTCTACACATATTAACATGAAATGCTGTAGAAACCTTTAGTATCTTCACAGAATCTTCATGGGTGAATATCTTTGAAAATTGCCTGGGACCCCTATATTTTCTCATCACCATTGGAAAGTATATATCATTTGGATCTTGCCACAAAAGTTTGGTGAAAATTTAGCTACTTTGGTACCATGGGCGCCATCCACCTTAACGGCCGCCATGAAGCAACAAATAAATAGAAATGAATGTGGGACTGCATTCAATCTAGCGAAGAGCTAAAAGGGGGCGGGCTAATTTGGGGTAACTGAGAATCGGCTGAGTGGATTGAAGTGGGTTGGGGCAGGGTCTTCAGGGATTTGAGATCTCCAACCGGAAGTAAGGGACATTCTCTCAAGATCAGTGCACATGGTATACTATAGCAGAGGGACCAGCGAAAAAGAAGAACTTGATCTATTTAAATGGGGATAATGGCATCAACAATTAGATTGAACTTATTGATTGTCTCCACAAATAGATGATCCTTTCCGGTGATTAGTCAATACATAGAATTTCTGTGGAATTAATTTCACCCCCCTCCCCGCTTGTAAATGTCATCGTAGCCTAGCCTAGGGCTATGGGCACCCTAGAAAACGTCAGCGGAGCGAAGCGCAGCAGTGTCTGCCGATGAACACAAGGGGTCCAGTGTGTGGGAACCCCCTCTCTCCGCCTCTTGTGAGTCCTTCATTTAGTGAGCTGCTCATGGTGAGCTTTATGTAACACTGAGTCACTGTGAGCCAGTCTCTGACTCCTGTCAGTCCTGTGTACATAAACTTATCTGCTGTAGCCTGACTCACTACCATTCTGACCTCTACACCTGGAGCATTAGGAGCTAATAACTAACTATATAGGCTCCTCCTAAAGTCAGAGGCCCTGAGAGGCTGGCTTGTGTGTGAAGTACATGTATTAACTATTTAACAGTGCAGAACACTACTATTAAAGGGGAAAAATAGAGAAAGGGCAAAGAAAAACAACATAACACGCCAAAAGCCGAACCCAAGTTGAGGCTTTTAGAAATTCCATGAAGCCGTAGTGCGACTTAAACGTGACGTTAAATTCACACTACAGGAAGGATGGTTGTGGCTTCATGTATGCAAGCTGCCACGAGCATACTTTAAATCCAAAGTGTAATATGTACGAAAAAACATTGGGGGGGGGGGTGGGGGCGGCGAAATTATGGCAAGGCGAGGGAAGGTTGGGGTTGGCATTCCCACAATATCCAGATTCCAGGTCGTAGTACAATATAGTACCGGTACATATATGAATGTGCATGCAGGTACCCAAACAACCACCCTCATCCCAGGGAAATGTCAAATGGCCACTTCCCAAAGCACACCACCACCCAGCCCCACCAATATTAACAATCAGTCTGTGCCATAATACACTTTCCTGTTCTATGTCCAAAAGCTACCATAAAACCCCCATATAAGGCACATTGCTCAGGCATATTTATAAGCTGCAGCCTAACCCCTGAGGTTGGACTTATTCAGAGATGCCACTAACTGATTGTTGAAAATTCGGAAATTACCCTAATTTTCTAAGTTTCAATAGGGAATGACTGTATGAGTTACAGTAATAAAATTTGGAATTCATAAAAAGGTGGCATCTCTGCTTGCAGATTTAATTCTGTACCATATGTGTACATGCTACACCAAGACTAAGGAATACGCTGCCGGCCGCACCGGAGTCTGTTTTACTTTAAAGCTGTGGCTTACATTCAAGGTTTTACAGCGCCTAATCCCTTGCAGCCATTACTGGCCATTGTCGGTGGAGCAGAGAGTGGTTGTGTTTGTGGAATTGGGAATTTGTAGCTCATTGTGTAAGTTGATGGTTTACAAGTGCTTTATGAGGCAGTTTGTGTGGGCTTTGGTTTACCACAATCAGGTTAGGACATTGTGTACCAAGCTGGTATGTGTATGGCTGATTCCAAGTTTGAAATAAATCCTAAAACAGATCACAGATGTAGCTTGTAGTTTATTCCTCTATAATCTGGAAGCTCTCATATAACCTAGCCCATAACAACACACACATTGGAAAAAGATTCACAGACAGAATTCAATAAAGTATTCTTGATTTACTGTCTCTTGGAAGTTTTTAGGGGGGGAAATGTCTATGCACCCGATGACAGAGCACTGACCGAAGCCAATATCTATTGATCAACTCAAGCAACTATAGTCGAGCTCTTTGCTTATCTTATAGATGTACGGATATCAGCCCACCCCAGTTTTAGTAGTCCACTGGGGCTAAGATCTATAGAGGGAAGTGTGAGCAGATAGAGGGTGTTGACTCGGGTAAATTCACCCTTCGTTAATTTAGTGCTTGAATAGAAAATAAATCTAGATGATAGAACTATCTACATCGAGTCCTGTTCACATAAACTGTATGTGCTGTAGCCTCAATAGTCAGAGCCACAGTGTTTTATTCAGCAATGTCACTAACGGTGTTTTGTTAATGTCATTAACTCAGTAACTGTATTTGCTATCATTGAGGAGATATCATCAACATCATGTATACAGGGTCTCAATTCTTATTGAAGGTTGTTAAATATTCCCTAAACTTCTTCAGTTTCACTCGGTATATTCCATTAGATAACCCAAAAGGGGAGAATGAATTAACTTTTCACCGACATGTTTCGGGTTTTTCAACCCTTTGTCAAGGTAGTTTTATTAAATTGAACAGGACTGAACTGTCCTTGGGAGCCTTATTCAGGCTTCCCAACACTAATGTTCTAATCATAACATTAACATGGTTACATAACTGGGTCATGTGGAAAAAAGGCTCCCATGGAAGGTGTAACATAAAAAGGCTCCCAAAAGGGGTAGACCCTCCAAATAGCAACATTAATAACATGTGTATGGTGATAAATATTTCTTTTTTAAAAAAACCATTTGAAAGTTTGGCTCCGGATGAAAGTGGAACATTGTCCCTTGGGATATATAATTTAATATCATAACAGATCACAAGTCCTCACAGGTGAATCTTAGATGGGGCTAGATTCTGAACTTTAGTCTGTCCTCAATTCTTGAAATAATAAGGTTTCATATTTAAAATGTTTCATAAAACCTACAAGTTGAACTTTGTAAAATAAACTGTTTCATACCAAGTGTAGAATTTTGATCGTTTAAATTTGTGAGACCAAGAAGCACATCATTTGCATAAGTTTGATATACATGTATAAGTACATCTAATGAAATGGCAATGGGCTCCCTGGGAGGATCAGCCTTATCTCCCTTAAACTACTAGTAAGCAGATAACGGCCTGCCTGTTATGTTCTTTATACATTTCCAATACTTACAAATACAGGCTATATAATATCTCCTGTCTTCAGGCTATATAATATCTCCTGTCTTCAGGCTATATAATATCTCCTGTCTTCAGGCTATATAATATCTCCTGTCTTCAGGCTATATAATATCTCCTGTCTTCAGGCTATATAATATCTCCTGTCTTCAGGCTATATGATATCTCCTGTCTTCAGGCTATATAATATCTCCTGTCTTCAGGCTATATAATATCTTCTGTCTTCAGGCTATGTCATATCTCCTGTCTTCAGGCTATATAATATCTCCTGTCTTCCACATGGTACTCCTAATCTTACTGTACAGGTCTAGACTCTCCTTACCTAACTCCCAGTAATCAATGACTGTACAGTAGTCTTGAGCTCCATATAGATCTCCATCACTTCATTAGGCTGCTTCAGCCTCGACCACCACTTACCGTATTGGCATGTATAAACGCCGGGTCTTTATAAAGCGCCGGGTGTACAGTGGTTATGACATTGAAAAAAAAAAAACCCACAATAAACTGTGCTCTTAACTCTTGTATACGAGTCTGCCATGTGTATGTATATTCTGAGGGGTAGCATATATATCGCGCGGGATATATATCGGTAGTTGAAACAAGCACTGAGACGCTTATACAGTCCACTACAAGACATACACCCCTACCCAAATACCCTTGGTAGAGATTAATGTCTGAGCAGAGAGGTCAAGGATGTAAGTCTTATCAGGATTTCCTGATTTCTGAAGATTTTGAATGACATGTATTTTCCTTATACAAGTGCTAAGGAGGGCTGTTTGGAAAAAAAAGAAGACTTTTATATCAAGTAAATCTATGGCTTCCTGATTTTTGCCCATGCCTGACTTCCATCTCTGAGAGGTCCCCTATGTGTACACTCTCTGGTCTGAGGTATAAAGATTGCTTTTAGACCTGCCAATGTTTTATCACGATTGTTCTTAAGCTTGAACTAAATACTGATCAAATCGTTTCAATGGTACACCGATTACTAGAACTGCTGACCATTCAATATCACATTTACATTGTACATCTAAAATAAGTTTTAGTCCAAAGAAAAAAAAACACACATTTTGTTCTCCCACTTTGAAACTACTACTTACATGATGCACACTCCTACTTGGTCAGGGAGGGTTTTGTGTAGTGCTTGCTCCCTGCGTAGTGCAAGACTATGACAAGTCTTGAGTGGACACTGGCTGTTCCATATTGGACTAGTGTCATATATACACAATGCGTCTGTAGTGATGGACATGTATCCCTTTTACTTCATTACAGATGTTTGCGTTGGCAAGCTGAGGCACACAGACACTATCAACTGTCACTGGTGGGCTGGAGGAACATTGGCATAAACTAAAGGTGGGTTTAGATCTTTACATTGTACATGTAAAATCATTTATTATATATAGCCTATATATGCTTTCTTTTGAAAACCCATAGAAGATATTGGACAAGGTTCAAATGGGAAACGATGGGGGGAAACGCCACAATGTTTGTGTGCGGCTTTACTTTCAGAGTGGCATAAACAGGAGATTTAAAGGTATACTACCGGTAAGTCAAATTTATATTCAAATGTTTTATACCATCCACTGGAGCCCAGTAGGGGACTGAGGACTCTAGATGGGAACAGAGAAATGCAGTAAAGAGGACGCTACCAATGACCCAATGTAAACAAACATGTCATTCCACTTTCGTCGCTAACTGAGGCAGACGCCTACAGCACATTGTTGATGCTGTCAGGGAGAGATGGAGACAATTCTTATGAAAATAAATAGAGAATTTAAAGGTAGCTCAGATTCAGGGGCACTGCATAGAATACATGAGGTCCAAGTTACCCCTCGCGCCCACTTGTGAGCTGGTTGCTGGTCGGGCAGCAGGAGGAGGGTGGGTCTTCCTAACTAGGCCACAATGCTGAGTCAATGGGAGAGAATTTCATAGTCGACTTTTAATGGGGAATTTTAGGAATTTGCCTTAAAAAATTATGATATTGTGGGTATGCACACCTTGTTGGCTGGTGTGAAAAATAAACATTATGATTTATAGAAATAAGGAGATATTGGTCTGCATATGATACACACACTGACCTACATAGCTGAGACCGTGAGTGTATGGTATGTTGTCCACTCCCCACCCCCTACCTCCCGGATGGTCAAGGAGTCTGCCAGCCATGGTGTGAAAGGCACCCACCATGGCTTTGTGTACACCGCTACCTAGCGGACATATCCGCAGCTTGAGGGGCGTGCTGGAGTAACTCGGACCTCATGTATGGCTGTATGGGCTTCCAGTTGCTAACTCAACCCAGCAGCTCGAGATACTTCTTTCCTTCTTTAAAACTTAAAAAGGAGAGTTGTTGGGGTTTAATGGGGAAAACAGATACATAGCGGTAAACATTAGACGTCCAGCAGAGAGTCTGATATAAAAGTATGAACCAATATAGGCCACAGGTGGATGAAAAATCAACAACTCATATATAGGCATAGGGTATATAGAGAGGGCAATATGGCGACCTTCACTTAGTAACCAGGTATTTACATTAGTATATTGGCAGGGTATCAGCATATCGGTATGTAGAGGAGCCAAATGCCACCAGTATGTAAGGTTACACTGGCACCCTTTGCTCCTCAGTAATATTGTGCTGTGTTGGACTGTGGCCATGTATCAAGTGGATGGAGAGGGTAACCCTTTAAAGGGCGGCATGATACCTCCAAGTTTGAGTATCTTTGTTGGCATGATGCACCAATGCAGTCCTGACAAATCCAGGCCTACTTGCTTTGGTACATCACGCCAATGCTGTGGGATAGAATTCTGAAGGTTCGGAATGATGCATTGAACTCACCAGAGCGGCATTCATGCATCATGGCGACTAATGGGCGTAATGCATATCAAAGTGCTATGTGGCTAAGCAGATGGAATGTACTCTGATCATTTTTTTTGGTGCCATGCTGGTACAGAGTGATTGCTGTGGCTGTCTTTGATTTCTATATTCATGAATATGAGTGATGACTGACACCAGGGCTGGCAACTTGATACTATTTCCAGCTGTACATATAATACCATTACCATTCAATAGGTTTTCTATACGCCTATGTATGTGCATCAGTCCGTATATATGTTCATGTGGATAGATCACCTGCCTTTCACCAATGGCATAACACTATATCACTGGTAATGTACAACGTTATGGTGATTCCTCACCAAAATTATGCTGCCATATCCAAATATTACTAGCTCACAGTCAGAGATGCCACTTTTCCTGGTTTACCAGGAATTCCTGGCTTTGTTTGGTTCAGAATCAGATGTCTGTGCTAAATTATGTACATATCCTGGGAAAGGGTGCCCAAATTCTAGATTTCCTGTTTTTTTTTTTTTTTGTCGGTCAGCGATCGGCATCTCTGCACAGTTAACGAATCGACAAGATTTCAAAGAAGAAAAAATAAATCAAAATAAAACTCAATTTTCTAATGACTCATAAGTGCAGTAATTCTAGTATTTAGACCAGGTACATGGAACCTGGCAATAAGTGCCTGGACACCCACAGTCACGCCGGAGAATAAAATCAGTGAAATTTACACACTTCCACTCTTCTTACAAGTCAGTGCCTCCCATTCTCCCATGTAACTTCATCCTCAAACCCCTGAAGATCTGCTTGGAGACTTGTGTGGCAGGTGACTGGGGCTTGTTGACAGTGGATTGTCATGTTGAAGTTACCATGACAACAACAGCCGTAGAGGACCAGTTGTCGTGACGGCCTTTGAGTCACCATGGTAACTGATTACTAACCAGCATGTGCAGCTCACCCACCAACTTCCTTCACTGCCCACTTTTTTTTCTCCCCCCCCCCCCCATTTTGACTGAAGAACTTTTCAGTTATAAGTTGAAACAAAATGTGTAATGACCGTTGGTGACGAGAAAAGTTTGCAAAGCGGAGAAGGGGGGGGGGGTACATTGCCGCATATATTTAAAGCCCCCACTCCCCCAAAAGTGGCTAAATTTGTAAATTCACAAATCTTGAACTGCCGTGAACAAGGGAGGAATGTGCACTGAGTCTTTCCAATCAGCCTTTGCAACCTCAGGGTTTGCAAAGTGAGAGTTTTTGAGCTGCGTGCTCTATTGACTGATTGCGCAAAAATGCTATACTCGGTCCCTGTCTGCAAGCCACATTTAGCTTCCCCTCCTCACTCCAACAATTACCATTCTGTGGTTCCCCATTAATCAGTGTTGAAACCCCAATAGGCACATTATTCCCATTCGAATTACTGGGTATCTCTTGATAAATATTGAGAGTGGTCAATCATGACAGTAATGTGTCCCCGCTGTGGAACCCTCAGTATGGGTGACATGTGGTTGTGGGAGATGACAGCATGGTCAGTGGTTTTAGTTATACATGATGTACTCCATTAATATGGTTGACCTGAAAGGGAGGTTTCGTGTGTTTTCTTATTACACTAAGCAATTGCGCCATTGTTGTTAGGTTTTACAGAGATGGATATTCTCAGGGTTTTCTCTTTTCAATGAATTTCAAGTTCCAAATAATAAATACATTCCTCACGTATTTTTGTGGGCAGTCAACCCTGGATTGTACCGGTAGATGACAAAAAAATCAGATCTATTGTATGAGTTTGAATTCTGTAATAATATCATATCCCTAGGTTATAAAGTACCGGGTATGCATTTACGTTCTGTAGTTAGCTGTTTTCAAGCTATGTTATGTGGGTACTAGCCTACACATGTATACGATTTGTAGACACTCCATCTCAGTTGAAGCATGTGTATAGCTTTTTCTCTGCTCTACTATAGGCCATTCCCACGGTTTACCGTGTTAAAAACTGAAAATGTAAATTAACTGTTTTTCCTTCACTGAAGCATGGTCTGTCTAAAGGCAATGTTTTTGAGTGTTTTTTTTTTAGCGCGGCGACTCTAAGTCCTACTAGTGAGACTTGTAGACTAGTCAATGGTTCAGAGTCGCCACGGTGTAAGGGATAGGGGAGTCCTGATTTCTATTTTCGTTCACTGTTCTTCTCCTATGGACTATTTTGGCACAATATTGAGGCATTGTTATCAGCATATGTATGTACTAATGGTAGATAACTTGTTTTTGTGATATATGTTTAGTTTGGGTTTTATGATTAGATTAGATATTTCAGCTCCTGGAGCTCTATGGAAGATTAGCATAAGACAAAATTAAGATTCACCAATACATCTCTGTAGGCTTTATCTGATAATTCTGTGGTCTGAAATTGCTGTATATATGTACTAAAGGTTTCATCTCATGGGGTTATGGTACATTTGGATCATATATTCTGTATTTGAAGAAGATATTTACTGTTTAGAATCTCTATAAATCTCTATGGAGAGACAAATGCTAAACTTGGTGTACCCTGTCTACAGAGGGGAGGGGGTTACCAGTTTGGTGGGGACTGCCACACACAACCCTAGTCATTCTGGGGTCCTTGGTTCATATGGTTCTGGGTCATTGAACATGCCCACCTCTACCATTCGTAGTGGTCATCTATGGGCAGGCAGAACTTCTCGGTAGTAGACCTAGTAGTACAAGGCAGCACAAGAGTTACAGGGTGAGCCAGATGGTACAACCTTTAATTGCCTTTGAAGTTAGCTTTCCTATTATTCTATCACTAGACACAAGATTACAAGTTGCCGCGCTATGTCTCACAGGTCTATTCTCTACTATTCTATTAAAATCTACAACACTACGGTTTTCTTTTTGTATGAGTGTGAGAGGTGTCAGTCTAGTTAAACTCCCTTACTTAGTATCTTGTTTATACGACTAGTTGAATAGATAGAAATGCTTGGATTATAAATATAGCACATTTTAAGAAAAATATGGCTTCCCAGGATTGGCTTTCTGTATCCAGCTGTGACGTCTAAAAACGGGAAGTTGAAAGTGAGAATGGCTAGAACCAGAAATCGGTCTAAATCTGCACACTGGGCACATGTACAACTTAAAATGTGCCCAAAAAATCATGAAACTCAACTGATATGAGCTACTTGGATCTTCTTAATGGCGAATTAGATGCATATTTTAAGGTTAATCTAGTCTAATTCGTCTGTGTTTCAGTCTGAATAAAAAAGATATCCAAGAACTCTGTGTAAGCTTGTAGTTTCAGTACTGTTTCAACTCATATCTAAGTGAGTATTTTTGTACATGCATAAAATGTCTCTAAGGTCTAAGCGTGTAACAGATTTACGTCAACTTGGCCCTTATTATATTACTACAGATAAAAAGTAAAAAGTGTAAATGATGTTAAAGGACATACCAAGGATGGTTGTCGTGCCCTGTGTGGATGACTATCAGTGTTTTTGTCGTGGTGACGTCAAGTGCCTCCACAGGTGGAACTGGTAGAATCACTACACTCCATGTTGGAGTCTAAGACATCTAACCTAATGGAGACAGCTGGGTTTTTTTTTTTTTTTTTTTTTTTTTTTTTGTCGATCCAACCCCCTTTAAGTATACTCATACCGACTCCATGGTGTTAATACACTCCTGAAGGGTCAGCATGATATAGCGAGTTGACGGACTGTATTGCTGTATCCTAAGAACATGGAATTTGGAGGCATCACCACATCAAGGAATATGATCTTGATCTGGGAAAGCTTTAGAAATACTAACATCTTAATATACCCAATACAGTGTGTATAAACACATTTGAAAAGAAGTCGGGGAAAAAAAGGGAAAAAAGTCGGACCAGGTCGCTTTAAGGCATCCATTAGAATGATGACTGTGCCAGTGTCAGGGGTAATTATTTCTATACTCCATAGAACAGTGGGCCACCTTTTAGCCGGTTTCATCTTTTGTTGACTTGGTCAAAAACACAGTATGTGCGGATGTGTATAGACCTTTTTAGTGGACTGTTAAGTTCAGCACCACTGAACAAGCCCTCCAGATGTTAAGCAGTGGCCAAAACTAGCTTTGATAAAAACACATAGACTGAACAAAACAAAAACATTCCTAAATAGTATCTGGCCACTTAGAAAGGCACTGCTTTTTATGTAGTTGCTTGTTAGATCTCTTGTTGACTTGTTTTCTCATGGTCTCTGTTTTCTTGTGTGTGGTCCACTTCAATGTGAACTAGCTATGAATCTCCGAGCGCCTTTTAAGGATAGCATAGTGTGTAAATGTATTCTGTCCTTTTTGCTGATCAGAAGTATCAACTTGGCTTTGGTGTGTAGCTACCGGTAGTTAGCGTTGCAGTCATGCATCGTGACAACCATAATGGGGTTAACTTATGTTCTTAGGCATCAATATAGTCTGATAGGGTCATTGACTAAACGGCTCACAAAACCTTACAGTGGAAACAGATTATGTGATTGATGATCATTAAAAAAAAATACAACTACTCGCCAGCACTGTATCAATACCATCAACGGTCAAGAATATGAAGCTAGTGGAATCATGTGGCCGTCAAGGAGTTAAAATATCATGCTGTCCTTAGAGGGTCAGACCATGTCTGTGGTGGCTGACAACAGGTACTTGAGGCTATGTCTACAAGCCTGGTTCAGGTTTCTGTAGACTTACAAGTACTATAAGGTGTCTGTGTAGGCTGACAATGTCTACAACTTGTGCTGCAAATAAATACCTCCTAGCCATGTAAAGTTAAATCCTTGTTTCCTTCTGTTTTAGTTGTAGGGGAATATAAAATTTCACGTACTAACTATTATAGGGTATAATAGAAAAAAAAAAAGCAATTGATAGAAGCCGACCCCCAAGGGATGATAACCCAATGTATAAGCCGCATTCCAGCCTGGAAATAGTGTCCTAAGTTAACACCCATCAATATATGCTGTACTTGGAGTTGGTCATTTTGAAAATCTCTCCTATATCATGGAATATAAGCTGTATCCGGAGTTTAACATTTTGAAATTCTAGTTCTGTTCTATAATTATTATGAAATATGAGTTGTACCAAAATTTGTCATTTTATGACCATAGTACTGATCTTTGCAGATATACATGATATACAAGCTGCACCTTGACTTTGGAAAGTCCCCATATTAAAGCGACAATAAGCCTTAGATATGCCTATATTAAGCTGTAGTATACACATATAGTTTTACAGCAGTATGCAGTCTAACATGGCGCCATCTGCAGCAGTCAGGGAGAGAGACGTTGTCATTCTCTGTGTTGTCAGATGGGAGTAAACATGATGTATTTTCACACAGTGTCATCTGTCTCTGTCATAACCTGGGGTATAGACTGTCACAAACTAAAGATATAGTGTTTACACTTTAACTTAATGTAGGTTACGATGTTCACTGCTATCACCTTTAAATACATACACATGTTCATGAACACGGCAAATACAATGTAAAACGTGTTTCCTATTATTTATACGTATTTACCATCGATGGATATATAGTCACAAAAATAGATATGACTTTATAGCCTCCTATTTGTTGGGGCTGAATGAGTATAATGCCAATGGGTGTATGTGCTATATTGAGTGATGTAGATGCTAGTAAACCTGGATCGTTGGTTTAGCAATTCGCCCATGTATAAATTAGACTAATTCTATTCACTTTACACACACAATAAAAGAAGCAAAGTAGAACTACAATTAACTCAATTACTGATAGATATCTAGGAAAATGATTTACAAGAATCAAAAAGCTGAATCAGTGGATCCATGCATTCTGTATTCTGATCACCTCTGTGTGGAGTGTGAAAGTGTATGTAAATAGGAATTGAAGCTATTAAGTTTCAGTCACGCTTGAAGCATGAATAACTGAATTTAGATGCACACATTCCATGTTTGCAGACTGATTGATGTCAACTGCACTGACCTAATTGACTGACTGGCAATTTAATGTCTCCCCTGAATTCTGCATAATTCATGCATGGTCCTGATTTGGTTTAGCACAATTCACAGCTTGCTTCTAAAATCATTCATTGAGACCTTACCACAAAACTATTTGTATACCTTATTAAACAACACTCTGACTAGGGAAGAATGCTCATACTAACTGTCCCTTGGTTTTGACCTTTTGTAGTTCAAGTATTTTCTCTATTAATCAATGCCTTGCCTATAAGCTACTCCCAGACCTTGGGCACAAGTTGTACCATAATCTCCCACATAGAAGGCGCAGCTCGTGTAGAAGGCGCACCCCCAAACCAGAGAAGGCTGTTTCATGTAGAAGGTGCACCCCTGAGGGCAGATTTTTTTCAGTTTAATACTATTCTATAGTAAAAATACCCCCCTATAAGGCGCACCCTAAACTCAAAGAAATGTCGCTCCCGCGTATAAGACCCCGCAGCATTTTGTTTGGCGTATAAGACACGCCTTATACACGGGAGATTACGGTAGGTTGTATTGCGTATGCAAGTAAAGACCGCTGGATGTGGCGCCAAACAATTGATTTCCTGTAATCGGGTATCTGTTGCAAATGTATATATATTTCTCACAATGCTTCTTCAAAAATTGTGGATAGTGCATTACTATTTTAGCTTGATTTATGGGTTAGGTATAGGCAGAGAGTGTAGAGTCTCTGGTACAGGCAGGGCTCCATTATAAGTCAGCCCAACCCAGCTGGTGTGTGGCACTTGGGACTAAGACACGGCTGGAACCCTGGGCTGGAACTCACCAGGGGAGGATTGAAAAGTGCCTGGCACTAGGACAAAATGTAAACAGGACAACAATGAATTATGACTGGATTAAAACTGGTCTGGACAAAGAAGGATTATAACAAAGTGGGAGTTAGAAAATTACTGTAAAGCCTTTTGTATAAGCAACATTTTATTAGACACTATTTGCAACTCACATAAGATGCACCCAACGCCTGGGTACGGCTTATATGTGTGAAAATTACAGCATATGGTATCAACGGAATGTAAAACATAATGATATGTTCTCCCATGCCAAATAGAACCAACAAGGAAGAGGCAACATATGCCACCTATTACCTTTATTCATAAAGGACAAAAAAAGTAGAAATAAAAGAGAAGCAATAATAGTTGTATAAAAGAAATACACAAGGTATTAACATGACATTTATTCTTACAATAAAATAAAAAAATAACGAGAACAATAAGAGTATACCCACATCGTTGTAGCCAATGTTAGTAGAGGCATGTTTAACAGGGGGTCTAGATGGGGGGGTCCCCACGTCACATGTCGATTTTAAGAAAAGGCCATGTCACATGTCACTAAACTTCTATTTCCCCATGTCCCTGTCACTAAGCTCCATGTCACATGTCGATTTTAAGGAAAGGTCATGTCTCATGTCACTAACTTTTTCATTCTCCATGCCCTTGTCACTAAGTTCCATGTCACATGTCGATTTTAAGAAATGGCCATGTCACCCTGTCGAATTTAGGGTTCTAGACCCATTTAACAGGTAGAGGTTCATTTTTATTGAGAAGACCATATCAGTAATACCCACCCCAATATGGTGTATTGGTATTCTATTGGGTGTGGCGAATACAATGTTACACGTGTTCCTCATTATTTATACATATTCCCCATTGATGGATAATCCCAGGAATAGCGATGACTTCATAACTTGCTATTTTTAGGTCTGAATAAGTACAATGCCATCAGTCAAAGTGGATTTCCTAAGCTATTCTCATTTCATTTTTGCCACCTTTTATAAAGAATACCATATGTCAATGTCGTTGCCAAGAATCTGCCCCTTGGACATATGAGAGTGGTTCCCTCTATCTTCTCCTGATGTTAAGCAATGCCCATTAACTATTTTAACCTGTCAATTTTAAGATATGCCTTATTTCCATGTTTCCTGATAACCCAAGAAACAACATGTTTTTTAGCAGTCTAGACATATACACTTCCGTGATGGAATGCTTTACCAGGTTCTCAGTAATCATGAACAAAGGAGTAATATACTTCTAGCTTGCATACATTGTACAGTAAAGGAACACATTTTCTGAATTGGGGTAAGGAAGTTACCACTTGTGGCCTCTCTAATGATGCCTCCATAACCCGGGGCATACAGTTATGAGTATCAGTTTAAAGGTTGGACCCCGCCCACGTGACTTAGACCCTGATTCCCAGCATGCCACAGTCAGCAGGTTACGCTGCTGGTATTTGGTGTGCACTCATAATGGGCAATTCTGTGCATACCAGAACCAGCGGCCCCCGCAGGGAGGCAGGTAGGAAAGTGTTCATGTATACGATATTTTATACTCTGTGTCTATGAAGTTAGGTGAGGAATAGTCTGAGGCATGGCCTATATTCTGTAAATGCTTAGGCTGATTCCACAACTTAACCAATACAGCAGGCCAGCTATTGGTCGGCTTCGATGTTAGGATCTTCCCGTAGTTGGCTGTGCTTACAAATACTTTTAAAGTTATGGTGCGGGGCGTGGCGTGGCGTCCATGGAGGGTGCTTACTTCCAGGTCCGCTCTCAGTGGCAGTTGTGACGGCAGGCTTCTTCCCGTCAATCTGACCCTGTTCCATTAGAACCAGTTAAGAGTATTTGCCAATTTGGAAATCATGTGCTACACAAACTAGTGGGAAAGGGGTACTTTTTGACCCTTAGGAAGAGATCCTCCTGGATCCGCTAAAAGGGGATATACCGTAATCTCCCGCGAAGAAGGGGCGTCTTATACGTGAATCAGATCGTTCATGGGTCTTAAACGTGGGAGGGTAATTGCCTTGAGTTGGGGGTGCGCCTTATAAGCGGGTTTTTCCAACATCTCAAATGGGAGACTGATTGATGTGGCCAAGGAAAACACCCCATCATTAGCTAACCTTTATATATCAATCTAATATTAATTATGAGTTCATAACATGTATAGTTGTGTACTTTGGGGCAATTAAAAAAAAATTAGGTGTCAACGTGCTCGGCGGGCACTAAAACGACCATGTGCCGGTGACAGCATCGACTCATGGAGCCCTCACCGTGGCAGCCCGGTTGGTGTTCAGGCGCTCGGCGGGCACTAAGCCGACTGTGTGCCGATGACAGCATCGACTCATAGAGCCCTCACCGCGGCAGCCCTGTCGGTGTACAGGCGCTCGGCGGGCACTAAGCCGACCGTGTGCCGATGACAGCATTGACTCATAGAGCCAGCAGTGCGGCAGCCCGGTCGGTGTACAGGCGCTCGGCGGTTTCAAGCCGACCGTGTGCCGATGACAGCTTGAACTCATAGAGCCAGCACCGCGGCAGCCTGGTCGGTGTACAATAGGGGGGGTGGGGAGGGGGGCGCCTTCTACGCGTGTTTTTCCAGAAATTGATCCAGAAGAGGTAGGTGCGCCTTCTACGTGAAAAGACCTTCTCTGAGTTGGGGGTGCGCCTTCTACGCGAGCTGCGCCTTCTACGCGTGAGATTACGGTACCATAGCCTCCCGCGTATAAGGCGCGTCTTATATGCGAATCAGATCGTGGATGGGTCTTATACGCACGAGCAACGCTGCCTTGAGTTGGGGGTGTGCCTTATACGCGGGTTTTTCTGCCTTTCAATTGGGAGACTGATTGATGTGGCCAAGGAAAACGCCCCAAAATCATTAGCTAACATTTATATATCAATCTAATATTAATTGTGAGTTCATTACATCAAGCCGACCATGTGCCGATGACAGATTGAACTCGTAGAGCCAGCAGCGCGGCAGTGCGGTCGGTGTACAGGCGCTCGGCGGGCATTAAGCCGACCATGTGCCGATGACAGCATCGACTCATAAAGCCCTCACCGCGGCAGCCCGGTCAGTGTACAATAGGGGGGAGGGGAGGGGGGCGCCTTCTACGCGAAACAGCCCCCTGTGAGTTGGGGGGATGCGCCTTGTACACGGGTTTTTCCAGAAATCGATCCAGAAGAGGTGGGTGCGCCTTCTATGTGAAAAGGCCTTCTCTGAGACTATTGGTGAGGCTGACACTGGCATAGTCTATACACTGTAGCTGGACTATTGGTGAGGCTAACACAGGCATGGTCTATACACTGTAGCTGGACTATTGGTGAGGCTGACACAGGCATGGTCTATACACTGTAGCTGGACTATTGGTGAGGCTGACACTGGCATAGTCTATACACTGTAGCTGGACTATTGGTGAGGCTGACACAGGCATGGTCTATACACTGTAGCTGGACTATTGGTGAGGCTGACACTGGCATAGTCTATACACTGTAGCTGGACTATTGGTGAGGCTGACACAGGCATGGTCTATACACTGTGGCTGGACTATTGGTGAGGCTGACACTGGCATAGTCTATACACTGTGTCTGGACTTCTGTGGGTCTGATGCAAATGTAATGACCGCTGGTGATGCAGAGACAGACACACTCAGCCTCTGGGCCTTAGCAGAGGTCTAAACCATGTAAGCAAAACATGAAGATCCAACTCTATGCTGCTCAGTTGACAGACCCAAGTTTAGACAAAACATTTATAATATGCTCCAGATGGCTGTCAGGTACTTCAAATATAAAGTTCCCAGACTCCATGACCTTCACCTGACGTGGACTGACATTACCTTGGGCCTAATATCTCCCAGGGTGATGTAGTGAGCATCAGGCCATCATGTATTGGGGTATGTCTAGACAATATACAGCTACCATATGTGGAGATTAGCTTAATAAACCTCATGTATAGGCCATACATGCCTATAAGCCACACCATGAGTTCAAGCTACCTTATTAGCCATAAAAATGGGTTTAGGAAGTACTTGGAAGCATAACTCATATAAGACGCACTCCAACATTTAGGACATCAATATAAGGCCAAAAAAAAAAAAAAAGAAGGTTTGTTTCCAGTTACCGGACCGACCCTACCAAAACAGGGCCGATTTTTTTTTCTTTAGTAACAATACCAATAGAGGTACAAAAATGGCAGACCACTTTTTCCTATCTCTATCCGCTGATTAGGGACAAGTCATTTATTGCCAAGTGGGGGGGGGGGGCTTGTTAGATATAAGGGGGGGGTCATTTTGAAAAAGAGCCCCTTGGTGGCGGGGCCAAAACTCAATAAACCTTTATGGGGGGGGGGGTCAAAACTAAATATGGGCAATTCAAATACCCATCATGACACGTCATTCCATGTGTCATTCCATGCGTGTATCCAATTTGGGGGGGAGGTCATTTTACAAAATCAGTTGGTAGTGGGGGGGGGTCATGATCATTTTTGTCATAGGGGTGGAGGGGTCAAAGAATCAAAGAAGTGTAATTGTATAAAAATATATTTGTAAATCGCTAGAGTAATATGTTGAGATCATAAATATCGTGATTGAATAAATCTGTGATGTTTGCACAATTGATGGATTACAAAATGTTGTCTAGAAACAACAGGGAGGGGACACTTTGGGTCTCAAATGCTGAAGGATACACATTCTATTGGGAAACCTTTTTCCCTGCTCTTTTGGTGAATGTGTTAACCACACAATGCTGATGTCATACTTCTGGAATGAATACCCAAGCTGGCACCAACTATTTCATTTTCACACTACTATTGGGATTAAAAGTTAGACCACCTTGTTTGTCAGCTTTTGAAGCTAAGACCCCATTATTTGTGCATGTATGTGATGGGGGAGGGGTAGTGAAACATGGATCCACACAGGAGAAAGCCTTTCCGAGTTATCAGCATTTTTAATGCTTACCTCTAGTTATTTATATAGCTTATAAATTGTCGGATTATTGTGGCTACATATCCTCTCAGATTCACCTTGAAATTATCTTCCTTTGGTATATAACATGCCTATAGCAAGGGTTGCTGTCGATCCTAGCACCACTCACGGTTGGGGGTTTGGCCTCCTTTTGGAGTCCAAATGACATCATAGACCAAACACTAATTGCTTCTGTTCTGTGCTCCATAGGTCATTTTATGTGTGGGATTTATGATATACAGAATATAGTAAGGATTGACAACTGTTTCAGACCCCAGGTGTGTCTTATTGCATTCTCCCAAAGTAAGAGTGTGGCTTATATGCAGAAGCAGTCCAGACTGAGAGTTTTAACCTATGAGAAGTACCACAGGCAGTATGGACAGAAATATTCTGTTCCAAAATAGACCTGTGGCCACCTGGTGTATTGGTTCAGAGACCTCGGGGGGTAAGGCAATGTCAGCGCCCATGACCTAACCCCAAAGGTCGCTATATTGGACAGGAGGAAGACTCCTCTCCCACCCCCCCCCCCCCCACCCCAAATGAAAAAAAAAATTGGTACTACTGCTGTTTATCGGTCGGTAAAATATCAGCACTGCCCCAACACCCTTTTCTATTGTACTGCTGAAGGAAACCCCCCTTTTATTTGGCTCAAGTACCGACCGATAAAGCACAATCTCGCGAGAAAATCCCACCCTAGCTTTGTAGTTCATGTAACTGGAAACACCTTTTTTTTTTTTTGCCTAAGCTGCAGTATAAGCCATATCCAGCTTCAGTCTTTCTGTACTTAAAGTGTTAGATCTAAAGTGGTACCTCAAGCTTAATGGATCTAAGTCTCAGCAACACCCTGTGAGGAACCCACAAGGTATGGCTGTTCTCATGATGTAAAAGAAAAATCACCCCATGCTAAAATGATTACTGACAAAGTATATGTAAAAAGGTATAACAAAGGCAAAAATGGTTGCAGCGTACAGGACTTTGCCCTTCAGACTTCTTCATGGCTTTAGAACGTCGCCCATGAGAGGTGCATGTGAGGGCCCCTAATACATCAGTGCATCATGCCTGATGGTCGTCACGATGCACTGCTCGCCAGCACTTCATTGGAGCATCAATGCCGACCCTCCGCCTCAATGTCAGCCCTGTAGGGTTGGCATTGTGTATGAATGTAGGCCTGGTAATTCATGCATCATTACGACCAATGGTATGAGGCACTCCTGCATCAGCGGCATTTAGATGGTTTAGCAGCAGCGCCATACGGGGCTTGTTAGGGCGTGTATTGTAGCACTCCATAATGTTTGTAGAAACACATGTTCTTTGTGATGTGCAGAGACTTATAACAAACTGCCCCTAGCAGGGCTTCCGCTGTTTAATAACATAGTCTCCAACATTGACTGAAGGAGAGTTTCCGGCCTGACTTTCTGACAGAAACCTTTAAATGTCTGGATTTCAAAGCTTACTTAGTGATACCAGTCATACTGTCTTTCTTTTTGTTAAGTTTTTATAGATCGATCTAATGTGAACCTCTGATTGATAAAAGCTGATACACTGAATCCAAATTTAAGAGGGATGCGGTATGTATTCCCATATAGATACAGTACTAGTTGCTGTAAAATATCAATGGTTTGATTAAAGGGTTATACTTTTTCCTTCCCCTTCATTCATTGTACATTTTCTGCCTGACTGGTCTCAGTCACCTTAGGAGTGTGAGATGTCTATCAGTAGTTATACCACGATTTGTGGGTTACACAGTGCTTTTTGGTGTCTATTCCCATCCACATATCTGTCGATATTGCACACCCTATAGGCTGTAATATCAATTTTAGAAGGCGTGCGGTTATCCAGGTAAGGCGTGCGGTTATCCAGGTAAGGCGTGCGGTTATCCAGGATAACCGCACGCCTCTCATGTCCTTCCATGTCATATGCTACATGTTAAAACCCATGATAGGCTTGACCAGGGCAGGGCTCGAACCTGCAGCCTTAGATCCCTAGTCCAACCCCCTATGCAGTGCGCCACAGCGACTGACGAGATACGCTCAGTTCGAACCAGGTCTTGCTATGATACGAAGCCGTGTGCGCTGTCGCTGTCCGCTGCCGGGCGACGAGGTGTATTATACACAAACATAACTGCGAGAAGCATCTTTTTTCGCCCTGTGCGCTGTAGCTGTCCACTGCCGGGCGCAGAAGGAGGAGACGCGGTGGCCTAGTGGTTAGTGCCTTGCGCTCAGCCGTGAGAGGTCCTCGGATCGCGTCCCGGTCTGGGTGCATGTTTTTTTCGCCGTGTGCGCTGCCGCTGTCCGCTGCCGGGCGTGGAGGTGTATTATACACAAACATAACCGCGAGAAGCATCTTTTTTCGCCGTGTGCGCTACCGCTGTCCGCTGCCGGGCGAGGAGGTGTATTATACACAAACATAACAGCGAGAAGCATTGAAATCTTTAGCCGTGTGCCGCTGCCTGTCCGAGCCGAGACGGCCGCTCTCGCTGTCCGCTGCCTGGGAAGGAGGTGTATGTACCTGTGTACACACACTATGGCTGGCTTCGATCGAGTCCCGGGGAGGGGGAATAATTTTTGTTTTCAAATTGAATTTATTGGTATTATATTGATTATTTATTGGTTTCGTGGTATACAATAAGTAGTCAATGGATAACTCATGACTCGTGGGGGTTATCGACGATAATAAGACTCGGCCTACGGCCTCATCTTATTATCCGTCGATAACCCCCACTCGTCATGAGTTATCCATTGGTTACTTGTTCAATAACTGTAAGGTGGAAACTGAGCACGTGCTGACAGATACAATGACACAATGTACATGTATACCTAGAAATGGCTACTTCTGTAACAAGTATATCTTCTGTAATACATAGAGGCTGCAAATTCTCTTTCTATTTAGAAGGTATATGAAATAAATGAAGTTTTAATATGGTTAAATGAAATTATTATTTCCACCTGATAGGTCACATCTATGATGATATTTTTCCAATTCTTGTCATCATTTTCCTCTCTTTTTCTTAAACGAAATGATATAAATTCAATGAAAACCATTGGAGAACGGTTTCAGGCACTACTCAGCCAAGGTCGCAGTGTTAAGCTTAATATAATAGGAAGGAAAGGGAAATTGATTGTATAGAAAACCTGATACGTATAAGTCACCTGGAGCCTTCCAGTGCTAGGTATTGTAGATTGACATCCTTAACAGCCTAACCCCTACAGGTACATTGTAATACAGTGTAAGTTAAGACCACCTATGTAGGGGACTCTTACATACAGGAGGCCCCTGTTCATGCACCTGTCTCTCCAGGAAAGCTAGTAACATTATGAACACATATCTTTCTGCTTTAAGGATCCCACAGTGCATTAATCCATTATATTCATCCCATGTTACCACCATGGTGCATGACTGTAGGCCTTGCCATATTCCTACATGCCATGCTGCAACCCTGTGGGATTGATACACTCCCACAGGGTCGGCATGATGCACCAATGAAAACACTGCATTGGTGCATCATAAACCAAGGAGACATGAAGCTTGTGGCCTCATGCAGTCCCTCAATGGGTTAACTTTAAAAGGATGCGAGGAACATAAAGGTGTAACTTGTATAACAGGGATGAAGTGACCTTAGCTTTATCCGCGTGGGTAGGGGGGATTTGATTTTCTACTGACACGGGTGTGTGGCTGGACCCGTAACAACCCTTAACCTTGGTGAGAGGGATTTCTTTGCCAAAAGTGACCCTTAGTAAGAGGGATTTTCACTAAATGTGACCCTTGGTGAGAGTGATTTTCATCTAAAGTGACCATTACTCATGATTTTGCTTGTGAAAATCATGAAAATTGATACTAACTTGGCACATTGAAATTTCAGAAAAGTGGCCTTGCCAGCCGCACACCCGAGTCTCTGACATATAGTGAGTGCCCGCCCTAGGGGCTTTATCATCTCACAAGGATAGAATAGTAGACTCATCAAGGAGAATCATCCATTGTTAGGCAGCCCTTTCTACTAGTCAAGGGACTTAAAGTTCTGTTAAACATTTAATCTTTTCATTGATATGCCCTCAATCATAGCAAAGTTTGTTTTTATATAAGAGAAGAACAGAGACTTTATTAAATCGGCAGAGTAATTGTGACTTAGCGAGAAACCCCAACTGCCTGTAGATACCTCCCCTTGGCATCAAGTCTCAGCAGTTTTAAACACAAGCTTTTAAAACTAATAGTATCCAGATAAAGCCCAAGGTGTGCCAACATACCCTGCAGTCAGGTCTTAAACGTAGATTGGTTTATAGATAACCAGAGGCGTTAAGACAGGCCCCACCCAGAGTGTCATAGATAGTCAAAAGGGTAAACCTAACGAACTATGCAGCTTTAATATCCTACATGGCACACTAGTGCCACCATTCAGTGTTTTGAAGAACTTTGGAAAAGTTCTTAACCCCCTTATAAGTCTTTAGCAGCAATCATTTCTCAGTCTCTTGACATTAATTGTATAGAGACTAATGGTGGACCTAGCTTGTAGGTCGTCCAGCTGGAATGTCTATTGACAGGTTTACCTCTAATCCTTTTGGTGGCCACATGATGCCTCCAGGTTCATACATTGTATTACCATGATGCACCAATGCAGTGCTGGTGAGTTACTCACCTCCACTGCATCATACTGACTATGAGAGTACACCCAACCTTGTACAATAGTGTGGGCATGATGCATGAGTGCAGCCCTTGTGAGTTACTCACAATGCATCATAATGAGTAGGTATGATACATTAAGAATCTATGCAGTCCTATCTGAGCTACCCTGGAGGCCCACCTGGTCTAAATAAACCTCAAAGAGGAAGGCACTCGTGTCTGCTTGAATAAGAGGCCTATCAGAAAGAAAAGAAAAAAAAAACACTAAAAAATGGTAAACATATAGAATAAAAGGATACAAATAGTTTATATTTGCTTTATTAATGGGCATCGGTGTGTAGATCCTGAGACAGAATACTATTCAAGTACATGAATACATCTCCAACGGTTTTTCTTTTAATCTATTTATTTATTGCATATAGTATAATATTCCATCTATTACTGTCTTTCAGTGTATCTAATGGTATATTAAATTGATATTATTGGCCCAGGGTATCCCCTGGTCTATTGGAGCCGGGTTTTCAGCCAGATCCACAAATTTGTAATCACCAACTTTAGGGTGTAATCATTCAGTGATATACTGTTAGTTAACACATTTTTCAAAAGCCAAAGGAAAGTTTCAAATCTCATCTATCAGACAACATTTTGTCCTTTATGGTTAGTGATGTCTTTCTCTACGAAAAAAGCTGCTGTACTTACGTCATGTTTTTGGGAGCTATACTGACTACAAGTCCTTTAACCATTGGGTCTATGGGTCAGATAGATTTTGGCGATGAAATTAGCACATGGAGTCCTATGGGTAATCACCAAGTGAGACACTTTTTTCAGCAGGCAATGTTTACAGTGTCCAAGCTATACACATAACACATTGGGGACTCAGCGATAAACTAAGCATGCTAAGGATAAAGTTTTCTGTACAATGCCTGACTCCCAGTGAATTGACATTTGACTTGCTCAAGTGAATAGATTTATGAGGGAGGGATTTGGGAGCGAAGGGGCTAGGTGTCCAGGGGGCCAGGTTTCCAGGGGGCCAGGTGTCCAGGGGCTAGGTCTCCAGGGAGCCAGGTGTCCAGGGGCCAAGTGTCCAGGGGCCAAGTGGCCAGGTGTCCAGGGGGCCAGGTGTCCGGGGGCCAGCGGTCCGGGGGGCCAGCGGTCCAAGGGGTTTAGTAAGAGAAGATTATGCCAGACTGGCGTCAGTACATGTATAGATAATAGTCTCTATTTATAAGTACCGTAATCTCCCGCGTATAAAACGCGTCCTCTAGGCCAAACAAAAGCCTTGTGCATCTTATAGGATTTTTTCAAGATCAGGGTGCGTCTTATACGAGGGGTAATTTTACTATAGAATAGTACTGTATTTACAAAATTGAGCCCTAAGAGGTGCGTCTTATACGCGAAAATTCTTCTGCTGAGTTTGGTGTGCATCCTATATGCGCAACGCGTCTTCTACGCGGGAGATTACGGTAATTAGTCATTATGTCAAGGTGAATATCGATGCCCCATTGACAATGCACTGAACCCCCGTATTGCACCCCTGCGTTAAATAACCCGCGAGAAATCTGCACGATGACGTCATAGGTCCACCGCGCATGCGCAGCATTTTTGAAACGTAAACATCCAAGATGGCGCCGGTCAGGATTTCGCGATGAAGACGGGTAAATTAGAGTTAATTATGGATTATATTGATGAAATATCGATTAATTATCAACCCAAACACCTTGACATAAATGTAAAGATGAACTCTGACCAGTTTGAGCTTCCTGTTTCTTCACTCGCGCTTCCTGCCCGCTCCGCACTCGGCCTATCAGCCTCGTGCGGAACGGGCAGGAAGCGCTCGTGAAGAAACGGTCAGCTCAAACTGATCATCGTTCACCTTTACCATTTTATGTCAAGGTGAATATTGTAGTTCCATAGAGAAAGCACTGAACCCCCATATTGCACCCCTGCGTTAAATAACCCGCGGGAAATCCGCACGGTGACATCATAGGTCCACCGCGCATGCGCAGCCTTTTTGAAACGTAAACATCCAAGATGGCGGCACACGGCATTTTCGGGTAGACGACAGGTAAATACGGGTTTAATTTCAATCTTATTGATCAAATATCGATTAATTAGTCACTCAAACACCTGACATAAATGTAAAGATGAACTCTGATCAGTTTGAACTTCCTGTTTCTTCACTCGCGTGTCCTGCCCCCTCCACACTCGGCCTACCGGCCTCGTGCGGAACGGGCAGGACACGCTCGTGAAGAAACGGTCAGCTCAAACTGCTCATCGTTCACCTTTACCATTATATTTCACAAGTGCTGATTCCTGTGATCCTACAGGGTTGATAGAGGGTTTTATGGTACCTACCCTGAGCCTTCTGTGTTTCAATGCACAACGCCCAATTTTTATATTGGTACCAAAAGTCACCCCAGATGCGCCTTGCATGATTGCTAAGCTTGGGGTGCACCTTTCACCAGGATACTATATTAAAAGGTAATATGATATTGTCCTGAGGAGGAATAGAATGTAATGGCTCTGCAGGAAACACCATGGATACTGTTTCCATGCTACATTGAGCTCTATTCTTGTCAAGTCAATGTTTATCTTGGCTGGAGAAGTTTTGGGGCGAGTGCCATAGCAAATGTAAAGAAGATGTGAGCACCACAAGATAAATATAAAGCAGATCTGGTGTATAAAACATGTAAAGGTCTGTTGATAGCTTTTTCAAGAAGTCTTACATATCATAGAAGGAACTCTTTAGACAGTGTACTGGGTATGCGTCATCTTAGTGCAACCTTTACCAGATATCTACTGTAGATCTACTGCACTCATCTAACATCAGTATACCGTATTGGTGTGTTTAACTCGGAGCTGAGTTTTAAGAGATGGGAAGGGGCAGGCGAAACTTTTAAGACCGGAAGTGACCACTTTTTGAGAAGAGGTTGTTGACTTTGAGGTCAAATTACATGAAAACCATTAAATATGAGATGAAATGAAACCTGTCATGTGATAGAGTACATATTCAGGATCATGGACGTGTAACATTTACCTCTTTATTAGATTCTAATCTTTGTAAAATTTAGGTTTGAAAAAAAGTAGGTCACCTGAAATCCAACTTAGACGCTTGGTGCACTCAATGCTTTTCTATGGGACATTTTGGATGACGGGTCCGGTGTCACATACATGATAAGAATGTAATGGAAAATGATATATTGCATGTTAATCTTGTTTCTATGGTTCTTTTGGTCATTTCTCTCTGTATACACATTAAAAATAATTAAAACTGGTGCTATAATCCTCGGTTATACGATTCGTGTTCGTCTCGGAAAGTTTTTACCAAAAATCAACTTTACGACATTCCGATTGACTCTTACTTTGATACAAACATGGCGGTTATTGAATTAAACTTGATAATATGTTAGAATATACGGAGAAGAAGATGGATCCATGCAAAAGAGACATAATAAATATGATTTGAAATTATTTGAGAAAATTTGCCACAGTAGTACAACATAGCCCGCTGAATGACGACAAAGAAAACAAAATGGCGGGTGCGAGTAGAGCACGGAATACGTATGGAGTGCATTTCTTCTTTGCTGTCACTATAGTTCAAAAAGGTAGGACATTTCTCTCTGTATACACATTAAAAATACATGTATAACAATTAATTCGACATAGCCGGTTGACGGCAAAATCCAACATGGCGGGCCCGCAATAGACCTGTTAGTCTTTCGCATTGCTGTCACTATAGTTCCGAGTTACCTGCTATATCAATCGCTTAAATACTGGTTAAGCACTGGGATTTGAATAAGCACCGTTCTCAAATAAGTGCTGGAGGAACAGGGGCCATCAGATATATGTTAATCACTAAAACTAGATCTTGGAATAAGACTGTGTCTTGCACAACCGGGGGTAATGCTACAAATCTATAAGCGCTGAGGCGGTTGTTTGCATCAACACGGTATTAGCCCTTTAAGGACTATAATCATTGTGCTCTGATGCATCATATCCATTGTTATGTCAAGGTGAATATGGATGCCCCATAGAGAAAACACTGAGACCGCGTATTGACCCTGCCATGAAATAACCTGTGCCAATTCTGCACGATGACGTCATAGGTCCATCACGCATGCACAGCCTTTTTGAAACGTAAACATTCAAGATGGCGGCGATCAGCATTTTTCGCGTTGACGACAGGTTAATTTGGGTTTATTTTGTAAGAAAATGAACATCTATGGCTGGAAACACCTTGACATAAATGTAAAGATGAACTCTAATGAGATTTCTCCTCCTGTTTCTTCACGTGAGGGTCCGAGCCGCTCTCGGGAAGAAACAGTCGGCGAAAACCCATCATCGTTCACCTATACCATTGTATTCATAAAGCACCTATGCTGCCCTGGTGAGTTACTCAGGATTGATGTAATGTACCACCAATGCTGCAGCAGTCATTGTGATTAGACAAGCAAGTACTGGATGGGTGCACAATGGCGACACGCATATGAAACTAGAAGTACTATATGGCCCTTAAAAATATTAACAGTTATTCAGGTTGTTCAGATGTTGAAGCATCAGCTCTGACAGAAGTTGCATAATACAATATCGATAGAGCTCCCTTCACGGCTATAATGGCTGCACTCATACCCAGTACAATGTACCTGTCATATGAAATGCCACACAAGCAATTCAACGAGATTTATATTTCATTATGTCCTACCGGGGTAAAAGTTATAACACACCATTTGTCTCAGCCATTACTCCTCCTGCTTTTAATATAGAACCATTCTGGATGTATAGGGTATTTTAGCATGAGACACATCTGATTGAATTGTGGTTAGAAAAATAGTATGAAAAATGTTCATTTAAAGTTTTGAGTGCAGCTTAAAGCAGTTGTGGCCCCCCACCCATGCCTGGCTTGTGTCACCCAGATCGTTCTGGTGGTTGTGTAAAGGTAGAATGATGGGTGAAACATGGTGGTATGTAGACCTAATCTAGCATTAAAGATACCCACTATCAAATTTAGGTAAATCATTAAACGGGACACTGTAGCACGATTCCCTGGCAAACTTCAGCTGTTATACAGGTGAAAACACTTTTGTAGAACTTTGCATGTAAGGAGCATCTTATACATGAAAACAGACCGAATGTGCACCTCAGGCGACCTTCCTTAAATCAGGGTGTAACGTATATCTTCTTAAATATACATATAGTGTGGAACAGTACTTAAGCTTGGGGAATGATACCAAGATGCACCTAAAGGGTTTTTCTCAAAGCCAGGGTGCGTTTTTAATACGCATATACGCCTTTTAGGTGAGTTAGGCATATACTACAGTAATGGCAAAAACTGTATCATCTGCAGGTCTCCTTAGAGACATGTAGCTTTACTTGTCCACTCACATCATATTAAGCCCATAGCTATGACATGCAATGTCTGGATTTATTTTTGAGCCGTAGGCTTAAATAGGGTGTAGATCCTATACGTGAGTGACAAACTAAACAGCATACCTTCTTTATAAACTACATGTACAGACTGGAGGACTGGTATCATGTTACTTACAAACATCAGTCTCTGTAACCCATGTCAGTGTAGGGTCTAATTTGGGAAGTTCAAAGTTCATTTACATGGGAACAAATATCAACCTCTGCAAATGGTGTCAATCTTGAGAAGCGTAAAGTTCCCTTTAATTGGCAAATCCCCATCTTCCCCATTTAATACTTAACTGTCATGAATAAGTGCCTAAAATGTAGAAGCCATAACCTGCATAGATAGAAGTGGCACCAGGGAGAGAAAGTTTTAGGAAATATCTTAAGAATGGTGAAAGATTTTATAGAAAAAGCAAGGGATGACACTCAGGAATCTACATGTGTATAAATAAATGTGACTTTGAATTCATGTATCACACTGAAGGCATCTGAGATAAAACAACCTTGCATCCCTTCACTGATGGTCTCTTCCTCTGAAATCCAGGCACATATTCACACAGCTATCTATATAGTGCGTGTATCCTTATCCAGTGCTGAATGGAAAGTGTCAGCATCCTTAGGCAATAATTATAGGTTGTTGACATGGGTCCATTTACTAGGGTCAGAAGGAGCAGTCTCCACACTCCCCTCACATCACTCACCTCTTCAGAAGGAGCAGTCTCCACACTCCCCTTACATCACTCACCTCTTCAGAAGGAGCAGTCTGCACACTCCCCTTACATCACTCACCTCTTCAGAAGGAGCAGTCTCCACACTCCCCTCACATCACTCACCTCTTCAGAAGGAGCAGTCTCCGCACTCCCCTCACATCACTCACCTCTTCAGAAGGAGCAGTCTCCACACTCCCCTCACATCACTCACCTCTTCAGAAGAAGCAGTCTCCACACTCCCCTCACATCACTCACCTCTTCAGAAGAAGCAGTCTCCACACTCCCCTCACATCACTCACCTCTTCAGAAGGAGCCGTCTCCACACTCCCCTCACATCACTCACCTCTTCAGAAGGAGCCGTCTCCACACTCCCCTCACTTCACTCACCTCTTCAGAAGGAGCCATCTCCACACTCCCCTTACATCACTCACCTCTTCAGAAGGAGCAGTCTCCACACTCCCCTCACTTCACTCACCTCTTCAGAAGGAGCCATCTCCACACTCCCCTTACATCACTCACCTCTTCAGAAGGAGCAGTCTCCACACTCCCCTTACATCACTCACCTCTTCAGAAGGAGCAGTCTCCACACTCCCCTCACATCACTCACCTCTTCAGAAGGAGCCGTCTCCACACTCCCCTTACATCACCTCTTCCACACCTACGCTGATTTACTACTGCTGCATCCAATGTTAGGGGACATAGTGCTTTAATGCTTTATGGTCATTGGTTGTTATGATCTATGACTGCAGCTCAGGAGAGTCGACTCGCCCGGGCTGCATTCATGTATCATACCAACTGTAATGGAATTGATACCCTCCCAAAGGGTCCGCATGATGCACCAATGTAGTCCTGGTGCCTAGAATCAACAAGACTGGAGCATCATGAAGATGAAGGGATGAGTATTTCAATAGGATCATGTGGCCCTTTAAAGGGTTAATGTTGAGTTACATTTTCCATCACTATGAGGGAAGATTGCTGCAGGTACAGAGGGCTGTCTAATGGAGTAGTTTAAGGGAAGCCTATTCAGTGACAACAATATTGGCAAAAACCTTTTTGGTGAGTGAAAGTATTGAAAATCTTAATGCCATGGCATTTTTTTTTTGTAATATCTGAACCCTAGGGGCAGCTCCTGTGAAGTTCACCTATCTAGTTTTCTTATTTTGGGTTATACTTGGAAGAGCTTTGACTGTTTTTACAATCTGGGTATATCTGGTTTAGTTGTTTATTGCAGTGATTAGGTGCCATGATACTTAATCATTTGTGGTGTATCAGAAAGAGGATGAACAGAGAGCCAGTGGCCTCCTTTATGTAAACGTTTATGTAGGAGAGCAAATCTGGGTGGTAATGTTCCTGTAACACACTTGACTCTGCTGCCAAAGCCTGCAATCTGCACCCAGCATGGGTTTAGCTGTATTCAGACTGTGTCTTAAGTAGAATACATTCTTGCACACTAGGCATAACGTAGGACATAGTTCCAGTGTAGCAGATAGGGATAAAGAAATGCTATTCAATGGCTGACATTCAGGATAGGAATAAATGTTGGAAGCCTCGTAATCCTTATTTGAACCAATCCACCCACCCTCTCCAATCAGCCTCAGTACCACTTGTATGAACCCCACTCAGCCTCAGTACTAGTTGTATGAACCCAGCCCAAGCCTACCCACCCAGCCTCAGTACCACTTGCATGAACCCAGTTCCATTCATCCCCACTCCTGACTTCCCTAGCCCACTTAAAAGGGTCTATATCTCCTCTTTCCTATCCCCTCAGATGTATATGGTGCACATATGCGCGGGCACCAATACATTCCTCTGTGAAATTGTGTAATGTAGTTCTCACCATGAATATGACCTTAGCTGTCGAAATGGCGTTAAACATCTATTACTCACTCACTCACTCATCCCCACTCAGCCTCAGTACCACTTGCATGAACCCAGTTCCATTCATCCCCACTCCTGGCTTCCCTAGCCCACTTAACCCTTTAAGGGCAGAGTAAAAATTATTGCTCTGGGCATGAGGACGGCCTCTGAAAAAAGTACAGTTCCTAGAGGACGAGCCCATTTCCAATTCCTATACAAATCCTATATAATTGGCGTCAACTATAGTCGACGTTAGGCCTACCATGGTGTTGACTATAGTCGACGCTAGGTGTGTAAACGTGGCTTGTGCCTCCTCCTACCACTACCGCGTGAATGACCGATCGACCGGTGGCCTCTGCCTTCACTGGTCAGTCTCACTCTTCCCCCACCAGTGTTGTTTGGTGTGTCCCTGTACTGTGTGTATGTGGATGGGCTGGTGCTCTGTGTGGAGTGTGGTGCCTGTGACCACCCCCCCCCCCTCTCACTGTTGCCCTAGTCAGGTGAGTCCACCCCTCTACTGGGGTGTATGTCTCCCTGCTCTCCCCCTGTTGAAGAACAGGGGTCTGTTTTTCCACATAATTCACTGTTGGGGTATTGAGGTCCGTATGGGCTTATGAATCTTTACATCATTCACCCCTTCTGAAGGTCTCACTGGACCTGTAGCATCTTCACGCGGTTTCGACCCTTCTGGCGTCTCGTCAGGTGGAACTGACGGAGGTACATTGTCAGCCATTGTATGTATACCACTGGTACATACGGTGTGTTGTGGTGAAACTTATGGTTTATTAAAATCTAGGATAGCTCACCTGATTTTATAAGTGTGTATTTCTTTCATATACACGTGAGCGAGGCTCCGTATATGTCGGTGGTCATTCTGAGTAGTGTACGACTAAACACCTGTTTAATTGATGGGTTCTGATAACGTGGCTTTTCCATGGGCGATTAGCCGTATTTGCCGTCCTTCGTGTTCATGCCTTGTGGGCATTTTGTGCGAAGTTTTTCTATCCATTTGTATTCTATAAGTGCGAGGAGTCTTATCCCCTCTTCACTTTTAGGATGTCGGCTGACGAAGTCTACGATGTAGAACTTTGTATCTGCCGATCGTGCATGGTCCTTCTGATTGAAGTGCCATGCTACGTCCGTTTTTCCTGTTTGGTTGTCAATGGCCCCTATATGTTCCCCTATACGTTTTTTTATAGGGCGTTCAGTTTTGCCTACATACTGTTGGCCACATCTAGTGCATTCCAGACAGTATATGACATTCGAGCTCATACAGGTGACATTGGTTTTTGTGTGGTGTTTCCTCCCAGTTGTTTTTGAGATGATCTGGCCATTTTTGTCAATTTTTTGACATTTTTCGCAGTTGATCATTTTACATGTTTTCTTTTGCTTACACTTTTGTTGTATTGTACCGTCATTGGGACCCTCACTCTCGGCGAGTGAGTATCTCGTCGCTGCCCTGACTAGGTTGTCCTTGAGATTTTTCGGGCGTCTTTTGCCTTTAATCAGACCCCCTCGTCTGAGGAATTTTGTGGTTTTTGATTCCCCCAGAATATCCCAATTCTTTCCCACTATCTCGTCAATCATGTTGTTGCCTGGTCTATATGTGCTGATCAGGAAGCTTGATTCAGTTTTCTCATCACTTTTCTGTTTTGGTTGTAGGAGTGCTTTCCTATCCATCTCGAGTACCTGTTTGGAGACCTCCTCTAGAAGCTCCTTTGGGTATCCTTTTTCCTCAAATTCTCTCATTTTTCTGGTGCTGTGGTAAAGGTAATCTTCCGTCTTTTGGCAAATGCGTCTCAGTCTCAACATCTATAGTCGACGCTAGGCCTACCATGGTGTTGACTATAGTCGATGCTAGCCCTCAATGGGTTAAAAGGGTCTATATCTCCTCTTTCCTATCCCCTCAGGATGTGTGTGGTGCACATATGCGCGGGCACTGACACATTCCTCTGTTAAATTATCAACCTGTGAAGCACGGGATAGCCACTTAGTGCCGCTAAAGTGCTGTAAAACACAAATCAATCAATCAATCATCCCCACCCAGCCTCAGTACCACTTGTATGAACCCCACCCAGCCTCAGTACCACTTGTATGAACCCAGTTCTATTCATCCCCACTCAACCCACTTACATGATCTTGGTTTGTCTGGCCCTACCTATGGGACCAGGCAAATAAAAGAACACTTGCTATCCTTCGAAAAGAGTAGGGGAATGAAGCCCCAGTAGCGGTTTTCCCCCTCAACCCTCCTCATAGATTCGGTCATTCATAGATTTGGTCACTGCTGTGTCGGGCAAGCAGCATATAAATACCTGTCCAAAAAGAAAAGAAAGGACTTAATGTCCGAGAAACCTTGAATGTCTGAGTTCCTCGATGGCCCCCGGACATAAAACTAAACAAACAAACAAACATGAACCCAGCTCCATGCCTCCCCACTCAGACTCACTACCACTTGTATGAACCCCACCCAGCCTCAGTACCACTTGTATGAACCCCACTCAGACTCAGTACCATTTGTAAGAACCCCACTCAGACTCAGTACTACTTGTATGAACCCCACTTAGACTAAGTACCACTTGTATGAACCCCACTCAGCCTCAGTACTACTTGTATGAACCCCACTCAGACTCAGTACCACTTGTATGAACCCCACCCAGCCTCAGTACCACTTGTATGAACCCCACTCAGACTCAGTACCACTTTTATGAACCCCACTCAGCCTCAGTACTACTTGTATGGACCCAAATTAGCCTCAGTACTACTTGTAGGAACCCCACTCAGACTCAGTACCACTTGTATGAACCCCACTCAGCCTCAGTACTACTTGTATGAACCCCACCCAGCCTCAGTACCACTTGTATGAACCCCACCCAGACTCAGTACCACTTGTATGAACCCCACCCAGCCTCAGTACCATTTGTATAAACCCCACCCAGACTCAGTACCACTTGCATGAACTCAGTTCCATTCATCCCCACTCAGACTCAGTACCACTTGTATGAACCCCACTCAGACTCAGTACCACTTGTTTGAACCCCACCCAGACTCAGTACTACTTGTATGAACCCCACCCAGCCTCAGTACTACGTTTATGAACCCCACTCAGACTCAGTACTACTTGTATGAACCCCACCCAGCCTCAGTACCACTTGTATGAACCCCACCCAGCCTCAGTACCACTTGTATGAACCCCACTCAGCCTCAGTACCACTTTTATGAACCCCACTCAGCCTCAGTACTACTTGTATGGACCCCACCCAGCCTCAGTACTACTTGTATGAACCCAACTCAGCCTCAGTACCACTTTTATGAACCCCACTCAGCCTCAGTACCACTTTTATGAACCCCACTCAGACTCAGTACCACTTGTATGAACCCCACCCAGCCTCAGTACCACTTGTATGAACCCCACTCAGCCTCAGTACCACTTTTATGAACCCCACTCAGCCTCAGTACCACTTTTATGAACCCCACTCAGCCTCAGTACTACTTGTATGGACCCAAATTAGCCTCAGTACTACTTGTAGGAACCCCACTCAGACTCAGTACCACTTGTATGAACCCCACTCAGACTCAGTACCATTTGTAAGAACCCCACTCAGCCTCAGTACCACTTGTGTGAACCCCACCCAGCCTCAGTACCACTTGTATGAACCCCACTCAGACTCAGTACCACTTGTGTGAACCCCACTCAGACTCAGTACCACTTGTATGAACCCCACTCAGACTCAGTACTACTTGTATGGACCCTACCCAGCCTCAGTACCACTTGTATGAACCCCACTCAGCCTCAGTACCACTTGTATGAACCCCACTCAGACTCAGTACTACTTGTATGGACCCCACCCAGCCTCAGTACCACTTGTATGAACCCCACTCAGACTCAGTACCACTTGTATGAACCCCACTCAGCCTCAGTACCACTTTTATGAACCCCACTCAGCCTCAGTACTACTTGTATGGACCCAAATTAGCCTCAGTACTACTTGTAGGAACCCCACTCAGACTCAGTACCACTTGTATGAACCCCACTCAGACTCAGTACCATTTGTAAGAACCCCACTCAGCCTCAGTACCACCTGTATGAACCCAACCCAGCCTCAGTACCACTTGTATGAACCCCACTCAGACTCAGTACCACTTGTGTGAACCCCACCCAGCCTCAGAACCACTTGTATGAACCCCACTCAGACACAGTACCACTTGTATGAACCCCACTTAGCCTCAGTACTACTTGTATGAACCCCACCCAGACTCAGTACCATTTGTATAAACCCCACTCAGACTCAGTACCACTTGTATGAACCCCACTCAGACTCAGTACCATTTGTATGAACCCCACTCAGACTCAGTAGCACTTGTATGAACCCCACTCAGCCTCAGTACTACTTGTATGAACCCCACTCAGACTCAGTACCACTTGTATGAACCCCACCCAGACTCAGTACCACTTGCATGAACTCAGTTCCATTCATCCCCACTCAGACTCAGTACCACTTATATGAACCCCACTCAGAACCCAGCTTCATCCCTTCCACTCAGCCTCAGTACCTCTTCAGGGTTCCCACAGGTCAGAGAAAATAATGTGGTCACATAAAGTCAGGGAATTTCATGAAATTTGGCTGTGAGTCAGGGAAAGTCAGGTAGTATACATTTAAGGTTTAATATTGGTAAGTCATATCCCACGACATAATTTGGTCAGGAATAAATGATAATGTTTAGTCAGGGAAAAGTCAGGGAATTTTGATCTTGTGGGAACCATACTGTTGTATGAACCCAGCTATCAAGTGGGCCTCAAGTGGGCCTCAGTACCACTTGTATGAACCCAGCTTCACCCATCCCCTCAGCCAGCCTTTAGTGCCACTTCTAGGCCCTGGCCTGCTCCTGTTTGCCACAATCTGGGCGTGTTGGGAAGTAGTTAAGGCTTGTTGTGACACAGTAACCTCCTCCCTCTCTGCCTAATTGTGGTTAATTGTGCCAATCATTGCCATTAGCACCATTAGGTGGTTTATGTGAGGTAAGTGCACAGATTATCTGGGCCTGTGCTCAGGGATTATTGGATGCACAACCCGCAATCAACAAGTTGCTATTTGATGAGGGCTAATACAATAACCATTTGGTCTTTTCAACTGCTAGAATGCATAGTCTAACCTTATACTCAAGGCACATTAATACATGAAATTCTCTATATTAAAAGGTTATGTCGTGTTGTCCCTAGCCTAGGGGAAATAGAATGTGAAGGCTATGCAGGAGGCACTATGGTATTGGAAACTGTTTCCATGCTACATTGAGCTCTATGCTTATCAAGTCAATGTTTATATTGGCTGGAGAAGTTTTAGGGCGAGTGCCACAAAAATGTACAGAAGATGTCGGCACTACAACATAAATATGAAGCAGATCTGTTGTATAAAACAAGTGCCGATTTGAATTTTGATATGGGTTAGTACAACCACCCTTTGGCATTTAACTGTAAAAATACATACGCTGACCAAAGGGAAGCAGAGTATAAATCCATAACCCAACATTGTAATACACCCATGATCCTTTAGAATATTAATTAATTTTGGCACTTGTTGGAAACGTTCCTAGGTTCTATAAAACGGTTAATCTGAGTCCAAATGTTAGGACACTTACGACAGTAGTAGGACTGGATTCGATACCTTTTCCCCAATATCCATCTTTTCAGTTGAGTTAGAGCAGGAGTATAAAACTACTGTAGGTAACTTTCTAACTTAGTAGGTGAATCACATTTTTTCTAGAGGGTGGCATAGGTTATACACCATGTAAAAAGTCAATATTTGTGGATCAACACGGTAAAAGGTACGCCCGCGTATCCCCTCGCAAGAGTACCTTTTACCGTGTTGATGGATAAATGTATGTACATATATACAGGGAGGATGCCTGGCGTGTCCCATACGTGTACAGCATACCAGGTTCTGTCTGTCAGTTTATGTTCATGAATATCTTGTACATCTACACTAACTTGCTATCACATGGTCACTTGGCAGGATTGGACTACAATATTCCACCATTAAAAAACCGATCTGGCATTACAACATTCCTTTATTGTCTACTCGACAGCACTACCGTAATCTCTCGCGTATAAGGGTCAGCTCGCCTATAAGGCACACCCCCAACTCAGGGAGGTCTGTTTCACGTATAAGGCGCACCTCTAAGGGCAGATTTTTGTTAGTTTAGTACTGTTCTATAGTAAAAATACCCCACTATAAGGCGCACCCCAAACTCAAGGCAATGTCCCTCCCATGTATAAGACTCAGCATCATTTTGTTTGGCGTATAAAACGCGCCTTATACACGAGAGATTACGGTATATTGGTGCAATATCCATGCATCATAAAGACTGACGGGTATACAATGGCGCATAAGGCAGTTCCGCAGTTAGTGGTTAAAGAAATCGCAGTTCAAACTTAATAAAAGGCATGCCGAACATGACGCAAGAATTGCACTATAATTTGATATAATCAGGGATATGCTATTTCTATTCCATAGATAAATGCTTTTTGTTCTCAAAACGCAATAGAAATCTAAAATGATCAATATGAAAAAAGAATTAATGGAATTGACTTTTATTGAAGATATCTCATCTCTTCTCATTACAGACAGTGGCTGGTGGTGGGGATTGGTTGACGACAGACATCGACCTGTGGTGGAGAGGTGGTGCTGGGACAACCTGGAGAAAGAACGTGAGTACAACTACGGTAGCTGATATGTAGTATGTTACATGTGACTTTATAGGCGCATTAAGACTAGGCATGAGAGGCACCCATGCGCCTAGACAGACCAAGACAGGGATAGATATACAGACAGGAGGCAAGAAGAACCATATTAATGAAAATGTCATCCAAGGCAGTGACAGCAGTAGGTACAGGGGTCCAGCGTACAGAGTGGATTACATTCAGAGTCAGTTTGTGTCAATATTGAGTTTGGTGCTGGTTCTCTGTGCTGCCACAGCTCTCCCCCAGCTCAAGGACTGAAGCCTGCACGAGGAGCCAACCCTGGCCCCTGTGGGCCTCGTGTTCCCCTTAGTCTATGCTAATATCCATTTCAGGAGGCCAACTGTGTACTATGATTTCTGATTCAGGTGCTCTATGTTAGGTTATGAGGGATGCATAAGAAGATAATGTCGTTGTAACAATGGATCCACAGCCAATCCACTAAATTTCAGTTGTCATAAACAGGAGAAGAAGCAGATTTATTGCCTCTGTGAGGTAGTTCTAAAATACCTGATTTCTGGTGTGGGGGTGAGTTTGCAATATTCAATTTCATGGCAGGATACTTTTACAGTTTATATGTACTTGTATAGATAGTATTCAGTAAGCCTATTTAGAGAGTATACTAGTGGCTTCGCCACTAGAGTTTGGGGCATTAGCATCAATCATGCAACTATCCATGCACTGTGACTTCCTCAAAATTGTGGCATATTTTCACAGGAAAATGTGGTCTCTTTTTTTTTATTGGCAAAGGGTTCATTCCTTAGTAAAAAAAAAAAAGACTTAGTGTGTGGGGACCAACACCCCCAACCCCCACCCCTTACCCCGGGAACCGTGAGAGGCCTGGCCGGTCAGGGCTGCGCGGCAAAGTTGAAGCCCTGCACAGTCAGCATCTGCCTGGGCTATATCTCCATAGCAATGGAGCCTTGACCTAGGCCGAGCGCGGGCCTCCCCAGCCCCAGGCCATCTTTAAAAGGGGTCTATGTCTTGCTTTTCTATTCTCTCTGAGTGTGGGTGGTGTCCATATGCGCGGGCACTGGCACATATTCGTTCCTTAAATCTCCTCTTTCCTGTCCCCTCTTTCTTACATGTGTCTGGTGTCCATATGCACGGGCACAGGCACATGTATTCCTTTGTGACGTGATGTCTAATGTACTTTTTCCGCCATGAATATGACCTTAGCTGTCGGCTTGGCGTTAAACAACCATTACTCACTCACTCCTAGGCCGAGCTCCCTGCCGACTCTTCCTACCGGTAGCGAGAGGCTGTCATCGTCTGGCCTACCTTGACCCAAATGACCCAGGCTGGCCGGGAGATCATCACAACGATGTCCAAAGCTTGGAGGCAGCGATTGAGAAGTTTAGACAATGAGAGAAAGACCCCTTCAATTCAGTTTTGAAAATACCTTTGAGGAGAGATGCACTACGGTATCTATTTTCTAGTTTCACCATATTTGGTCACTCTTTTTCTGTAGGTGCATTATTTCGGCATCATACAAATGTAGAAAACAATGGACGATTTCTGTGGAATGTGCAGTCTCTTGTCATGTCGAGGTTAGGGCTAGGTGTGAAAATTACATTTCTTTTAGTAAAGCTCTTTTGATTTAGGTATACGTATGATGAGAGTAACTGAAGTTTAATGTCAAAGCTACAAAATATAATTTTTGATAATTTTGAGAAAAAAAAAATCGAGTTAAATTTGCAAAAAGTACATGTGTCTATGTAGCCTCTTTTGGGTTATCTGTTCCTGGCAAGCACTCAAGCCTATTTTAATGGGGTGGGGACCAGCGACGAAATAATGCCTTTTTATATATAGGGTAATGATAAGGGTGACCACTAGTGACTTGGATGTGAGATAAGTACCACTAGACCTAGGTATCCTCCAATGCTGTCACTCAACCTGTGCACTGTGAAATTAAGGATTGATCTTTAAACTCTATTTGCATAATTATTAGAACGTACAATTAAATAACAAAATGTAATAGAAAAGATGATAGCTGAATTCCGAAAGAAAATTTAAATAATTGCTCTGTTTCAGTTGATTGTGAAAATCGATTTCCTATAAAATGCACTGGTAGTTAGATCCTGTTTATTTTTAGACCGCAAACATTTATTGACACAGAGATACTAAGAATCTGGGACAATGTAGACTGTGGACGGACAGGTTGAAGCAGGATGATCTAGATAGGATGATCTAGATAGTGGAGGAATGTAAGTAGATATGGGTAGGTGACTAGCACCTCACTGTCAACTTATAATTTGTTTCTCTACTAGTGGCAAACAGAGCTAGCCCTATTCCCGGTTAGCGGATTCCTTAGTGGGCCGACCCCTGCTGAAGCTGATACCTTGCAATGTAAGGACTGATAACAGCGAGCTGATGGGTACCAGGTATTACGTAATGCACTCTAAAGAGTCTGCACTGAATGAAAGGAATTTTCTCATTGGTCAATATTGTATCCCGCTAGGTCGGAATAGATGGCAAGACTACCTACAAAGTAGAAAATTAATTTTACACATTCTTCAAACTGAACTTGACGTGAAGGGCCACAGCAACAACAAATGGGACATGTCAATTGAAAAGAGAAAATCATGAATGTAGCCCAAGTTAAAGGAAAAGACCATCATATTTTCATGATGTCTAATTTTGGTAGTATCTTGATACAATAAAACAAAAAAAAATATTAGCACATCTGCCATTGCAAGGACACCGAGGAGGAGTCCCTGATGCAGTCTATGACGCCACAATAGACCAGATGCAGCACAGTGTTGACTGCACAGCACTGCCTGTATCTAAATAGATGCTGCTAAAAAGTGGTCTTTTCCTTTAAGTCATCAAGATACAAATCCAATGAGTTCTAGTACAGTCAGACACCTAGTATAAGTGATCCTTGTCCCCTAGGTCCCTACCACCATGGTACACCTGACATGGGGATCACTGTCAGGTAATATAGGCACCTGCTACCTAGGCAGCAGCCTTACCGGCAGTCCTCTCACCTAGTGGATCCCTCATTGTTACCTGCAACCTTACCTTCATCCTTTAAGGACAGCATGGTGTCTACAGGTTTGTGTTCCTTTGTCATCATGCACCAATGAATTTTGTTCTCACCAGCAATGCATTGGTGCATCATGCCGACTCCTAAGGACTGTCTTGAGCAACACTAAGGGCAGCATGATGCATGAATGCAGTCCAGGTGAGTTACTCGCCAGGGTTCCATTCATCATAGTGACAAATGGGTATAATGGGTTAGTCTACTACCGGGGTATGTGGCGTTTACAGAGTTAACCCACCTCAGAGTACCTCTATCATAGCGCCCTACTCGCTCATCGGGTTCTCACCTGAATGGTTCTAAATTAGGAGGGATGTGTGACTTGTTATCTTGAGCTCTTGGTAGAGATATATGTTAGTGACTATGGATTCAAATGTAAGGTATTTAAAGGTCCTCTTTCACTTCAGTGTAGTAGAGGCATTTTTGAAATAACGTAGTTTCATGGAGTTTATTCAGTGGTGGATTTTAAGTGCCATTTTATAGTAAACCTTCGATTTTAGCCCTGAAAATGGCTTTGCTGTAGACCATGTGAAATCCCTGATAATCTTATTAATTTTCTCTAAATGACAGTTTGCTACCATAGTTCCCTGTGTTTGAGGTGTACATTAGAATTGTTTCTTCGTCCTTCAAACTAATAATGATAATATGATGAATTTAACTAAGAATTCTGGTTTCGGTTTCAGTATCTGATCTTATACTAAGCTGTGTTCTTTTTGTTTACCTTTACAGCACTCGGAGGGATAACTTCACGTGAGAGGATTGCAGTTGATGAAGCTCTTCATGGGTGAAAAGCATAACCTTCTGGCAGCCTGGATAATTACGATAAAACAGACCAGACTCTAAACCTTTTAAATAAGGTCCCTTCTAATAAGGGAAAAAGGTTTAGTTCACTCCGTTCAGTCATCGGTTTCAAGGATTTAGTTGCCCTATTTGGTGTCAAGGAATAGTCGCCCTATTTGGTGTCAAGGAATAGTCACCCTGTTCAGTGTCAAGGATTTAGTCGCCCTATTCGGTGTCAAGGAATAGTCGCCCCATTCAGTGTCAAGGATTTAGTCGCCCATTTGGTGTTCTCCATCGGTGTGGAGGAGTTAGTCGCCCTATTCAGTCTCCAGTGTTGTGGAGGACTATGCGGCCTGGCTGGACACACAGGCTGGAGTACCGTAGACCTGTGCGGACTGTCTAGCACCGGCTGCAGATCACGACCAGGTAAATTATCAAACCATTTCAATATGATCTTGGGAGGGGGGATATAATGGCACACAAACTTAGATTAAAAAATAAAAAGGAAGGTACTCAGATTTTCATACTTCCAAGAAGAGAAAAGTAAGTTTTGAGTTACAAAATTAAGGTATTGAGGATTGTGCATGTTTCTTCTATTATCTAGAAATCATAAGGATGCTGTTTTTTTTTGTTGTTTTTTTAAATTGTATTTATTTATGTTTCACATGTGGATATTACATATCAGGCATGGTAACTATTGAAGTTGCTGTCAAATGTAACTACCAGGTATATTTACCATATATACAGGTGACATCACACAGCATTTACGGCCAATAGTAAATGGGAAGTGATCATGTATGTAATACTGATTCAACGGAATGAAAGAAAATGTAAGCAGAAACGTTCTGTGTACCTAAATTAATGAAAGACTACTAGTATAACTATCCGATCTCATATGAATGTATCTGTGAAATTACAAAAAAAAAAAAAAAAAAAAAAGGCCACAGGGGATATTTCCCTGTTGTACACAGATCACCAACACCACCATGAACGACAGACAACTAAAACCTCTGAGATCATTGAGACTTGATAGCCATTCATTTTCTCAGAATTCACAAGCAGCTATGTATTTGCCTGAAAGGCAGGCTGCTCTTGTACATTTTCACCACATTCAACCTTTAAAAGAGGGAGCCATAGAATAAATCATGCATGGCCTTCAGTTGTCAGAAGTAAGCTGGAGAACCCTAATTGTGGACAAGTTCTAAGGAGGTGTGCATTGTGCCTATAAGTGTATCCCCCAGGGATGGTAGCCTTAACAATACAGCCCAACCAGGAGGGAGGGGGGCTGACATGGATGGCTATATTCTAGTGTACAAGGCATGGGGCTTGGAAACGATGACTTTTTGTTGACAGATCCACAGCTGTCGCACCTTTTAAATTTGTTAGCACAAATCCTATACACACTCGGGAGCCAATTTCTTATTCATGTACAAGAACTTGCAGTTCTAAAACATGGAGATATGTGTGACATGGTTGAGTTGTCAAGTCAGGATGTCTTATGTAAGCCATGTCTTTGTAATGAAGAGTCATACAGTCAGCTGTGGATCTTTATATTGAGGTGGGAAGGCAGTCGGGGAAGGCGGTCATACATACACATTAATTCATGGTCTGCGTTTATGACATACACATTCTTCCATGACCTGGATGCTCTGATCTCTTTGCACACTGTAAATCCCATGTATTACCCCCGGTCCCCGCAGTCTGGAGCAAGTGTGACACCATCAGAGTTACAAAAAACATGGAGATTGGGGTGTTTTTTGCTCTTTAGAAGTGTCCTTGAGTTTCAAGAAAAAGGGGGTTATTTTTTAGGCAAACTCCGTAAAAATTGGCAAAAGGGGATAGTTTTGCCCTTACATGTAGACAGTGAATTAGATGAGTAAAAATATCTGTATTTCCCCTTAAAAACGGCCAGTTTTGAGAGCTGAGACATCCATGCTTTTTGAAGAAAGGGGGTGGTCTGGTCAAAATGTCTGCATTTTCTGAAATTAAGGGGTATTTTTGGGGCCCCAAAAATCCGTGTTTTAGCATAAAAAAGGGGGTATTTTCAGCCTCAAATCCACGGAAATGGGGGTCAGTCTGGAAATCCATAACACTTATGGTGTCTAGTATGGTGTCTGAGTGCGGGGACCGGGGTATTACCCTTTAGTAGTAGCATCATGGTTCAGTGCACTAAGGCCAATGGTTATCATGATTGATGTATTTAGTACTGCCAATAGTGGTCAAGTATCAACCCAACCAATACCAACACATCTATCGATTATAGTAAAAATCACTACTGTAAACTCCCGCGTATAAGACGCGTCCTCTACGCCAAACAAATTGCTGGGAGGTCTTATAGGATGTACTGAAATTGGGGGTGCGTCTTATACGAGGGGTAATTTTACTATAGAAATGTACTGGATTGACAAAAATCACCCTTAAAATGTGCGTCTTATACGCGAAAATGCATGTGCTAAGTTTGGGGTGCGTCTTATACGCGCAGCGCGTCTTCTACACGGGAGATTACGGTAACATCTACACGGCTCCCCCCCCTCCCCTCCGATCACCTTTGAGGCTGCTCTGAAATTTCTGATGCAGCAGTGAGTGATATTAATTAGACATAAAATCGAAGAATCATGCAATTCATAAATTTCTTAAATATGAAAAGCACCATGTTAGTCCACATCATTCACCTGTGAATTTAATCTGCTAAGCCACCTTTATTAGGGAAACCATATGCCACAAGTCAGGCTGGATGTCCAAAGTAAATGTTAAAGGTAACATAAATAAACAAGGAAGACAAGCCAGAGTTAATGTGCGTTTAGTCACGGTCACAGCTCCTAAGTTATAAACATGGAATGGACTGGTTAACCCGGGGGGGGGGGCACTGACCCTCGGTTTGGGTACCAACTGTGGTACTGACCCTGTGGAGCGGTGGCTGTCGATGCTTCAATGACGGGAACAATGGGGGGGCTGTTAACTGTGTTATATCTTAAGATTAGGGGGCTGTTGATACCTATTATAACTTGCATGGAAAGGAAGTAACTTGAATATCCCATGTAACTTCTCCAGGGCTTTGAAATTCCTGAAAATGATTGTCAAAGAGTCTTAATTTACATGGAAGAGGACCCTGAAAAGGGGGCTATTATCAGACTGCTTCAGAAAAGGGGGGCTCTAACAATTGTCCTGCATTTTAAGGCGCTGTAAATTGGCAAAAAAGGGGGACTGTAATTTCGCAGTTGGTACCACCAATCAAACATTCAGTGCCCCCCCGGAGGTTAACACCCAGACTGACGCCTCAGATTAACCTTTTAATGGCTGCTGATGCAGGAGTGCATCATGCCCATCGGTCATCATGATACACCAATTTTGGCAGTGCTGGAGAGTCTCCAGTCACCAGCACTTCATTGGAGCATCACGCAGAACATCCAGGAGTATATCAGCCCCGAAAGGGTCGTCATGATGCATGAATGCAGCCCTGGCAAGTTACTCACCAGGGCTGCATTCATGCATCATGACGACCAATGGACATAATGCATTAGTGGCCCTTAAAGGATTAAATGGGTTTCCAACTGACTAAACCCCCACAGGGCACCTCCACAAACCCCTCCATTCTACCTACATGCCGACAGAATACCTCAGGAGAAATGTACCCTGTCAACCCCTAGGCACCTCCCCTCCACCCACCTCCATTACGATTTACATGCATGAAGACTCTGTTTGGCTTCTGCTGCACAAGATTAAAAAGGTGTAAAAACTGGAAATAGCTTCAGCAGTATAGGATTACTTCATTGTGAGTTTACCAGTATGTAAGTGGAGATCTGACCGTTTCAAATTCATCAAGTCTTAAAAGAAAGTTAAGTCATGTGCAAGATAAGCACAATGGAAGCCATAGGTATATGGTACATACTAAAGATAAAATAAATGGTAGATAAATCTAGTATCTAACTGATGCCCCCGTGCTTTTTTTCTGCAAAGTTTTGTATATGTAGTACTTCTTCTATAGTACTACACATCTACAATCATTGTCTTGCTCTGGGTAGCAGAAAATGTGGAACCCAGTATAATACAGTACACCCACTGCTTCACACCGTGCCCCATGCCCTTCATTCCAGGTGTATAGGTCCATTACCCCTTTTCATGCCCTACACACATGTGCACGTGCCCCCACACCCTTTTAGAACCCATTACAACCTGTTTACAGCTGACTACATGCCCCCATGTGCCCTGCTGCGCCCCCTACCCCACACCTAGTGTACCTGTACACAGCCTCTACCCTATACAATAGCCTGCAGCCATCTGGCTCTACTTAACCCATGTCATTTTCAGTCCTGTTGAAAGACACTACTGTCAAACATTGTGTATAAGCAGCATCTCGCCTATAAACCGGACCCTGACTTTGGTTTTACATAGTAGCTCGGGCCAAAAAAAGATAATACACCACACGATTTTTGAATATCTATCTTAGAATCAACTTGGTTCATGAGAATTATTACCCCTGCTTTAGTATTCCTAAACTGCGCAAATTCCCATTTTGCGCATAACATGTATATAAGCTCCCTTGACTTCGGGAAGAGTATATAAGCCGTAGTAAGGCTGTGGCTTACACTCAAGGTTTTACGATGTGTACCATCTCACTCACTCAATTCATATTGGAAAAATTGAAAAGTAGGTCTATTTCCGAATTTCGAGTGATGACCAGTGGCGGATTTAGATTCCTTTTTACCTGTTTATCTACCTCTTTTTACCCTAGAATTTAACCAAAATTAAGGCTAAATAAGGGGCACGCCCCTCCTTTTCAAAATCCTGGATCCGACCCTGTAATGACTGAATCCCTGACTCTGAAAATAGTCTTTAATCTGCGGTTTGCATGCTGGGCTCTACAATAATCTTTCCCCCTTTCAATTTAATAGAGGGCAAATGCATCAGAATTCCTTTACCTTTTGGGAGGATGTGTCCCTTCTCTCTGCTGAGTGACCTGTGACCCAAGCTGACCTACCGTAATTTCCCGCGTATAAGGCGCAGCCTGCGTATAAGGCGCACCTAGAGTTTTGGAAAATTCTCAAAAAAATGAAAAATTCATAACTTTGGTTCTGCTGAATGAATTTTCAATATTCAAAGACCTATGTGTAACTTGGGCCCATAGACCCCCCTAGGCCCCCATATCCTATTATGGCTAAGGGGGCATGTAACATCTCAAAAGAAAGGTCTTGGAGTCCCCCTTGTGGTTGCAATGACTGTGCAAAAACGAAATATCAATTCTACCCTCCTGTACTGATGGCAGCTACCTCTTGAATGAAAAAAAAAAAAAAATTAGCCTTGTGGTTGCAATGAGAACTAAACCCCCCCGTATAAGATGCGCCTTATACGCGGGAGATTATGGTACGTGTGATATGTATGCCCCTAAATCTCCTTTATTATGAATTCCTTTTATTGGATCTCAACGAAGATGACCTTTTCAAAATAGACCCCCTTCCACATACACAGTGGTTTATGCAACAATCAAACTGCTTCTACTGAAAACATTAATTACATATATTTACAAATTTCAAAACCGAGAATATGCCTTAAAAGGATACCAAAAGCTGAGAGTACCCCTTTAACTGGCATATCCATGCTAACTCCCCATGGTGATCTGAGGTCATATTGCACTCCTTTCTTATAGTAAGGACACCAAAAGGGAGCACCCACTGTGAAAAGGGCACCGTAGAGGGAGTCCTATATCACATGACAAGTGTAGATGGTGCCTTTAACAATACCCCAGTCACTCCCTTCCCCAGATTAACCTATTCATGATTCATACCTTATCATGGACAATCCTACCCCAGCTATGTCTGCTGTAAATCCCCGCGTACAAGCCGAGACTTATACGCCCAGCTTATACTTTAACCAGCTTAAAGCCGGTGTGGCTTATAAGGCTTTCCTGAGAGGTGCCGATACTATAGAACAGGACTAAAGTATTTTCAAGCCTCAGCTGCTGCTTATTGCTTCCTTTCAAACTCAGGGTGTAGCTTATACGAGGGTGTGGCTTTTATGCGGGAGTTACGGTACCTCATGATTCTTTTCTATTAGACTATACCCTGTCTCCTAGACTTTAATGCTATAAGAGCTGCGGGATCATCAATAAAAATACATTGCTGAGATTATTTGAGCCACAAGACAAAGCTGTAACACCTGACCGTTGGCTCAATCAAAGATAAACACCATCCTTGGTGAAACTGAAATACCACAACCTCGAATTTTACATGAGTACCAACCCATCAATACATGACCCACACCTCAAGCATACAAATGAAATGGTTGGGTAGGGGAAGAATGTGATTACCCTAAATTCCCGACCTCTCACCCACCACCCCAATCCCACCCACCATCTCCTTTCTTCACACCACAACAAAACAGAGAATCTGGGGCAGCAACAGAAAAAGAGACACGCAGCGGGAGGCAGGAGAACCATGACTGCAGGTGCCTCAGGGGTCAGGTCACAGGTGTTTATGTGTTTGGTATTCTCTTCAGGGCCTGGATCTCACCCCTTAATGTTACAGCTCACACCCTATGTTTAGGTTGCAGTACACCAATTGACGGGAGGTGGCTGCAGGAGACATTTTGTAGCTCTGCAATGAAGGGTGTTGTACAATGATTATTGGTCTAAAAGTGGACAGTGGGTAGGCAAACCATGCATCAAATTAATCCGTAGGATACATTTATATTAATCGATTTTAGTGTTATTTAGGCTGATATTTGAGGGTAAGTTGAGAGGGGTGCACTCTATTCAATTACAGAATTTATTGCAATCATTCACTGCAAAACCCCCAAATCTGGGTATGTCCGCACTCTACGGCCGATAGCGAAAAAAGTTAATTACATTGTACCACATCTCATGGCCCTTAATTTATGGGATAAATGTGTGCCTACAAGAAAATAGTGGTGGCTAAGCCCACAGAGATGCCACTTTTCCTGGTTTACCAGGAATTCCTGGTTTTGATCCCAAGATTTCTGTATTCAATTATGTTAAATTCCTGGGAAAACATGTCAAAAGTCCAGTTTTCCTGGTTTTTGTCGGCCAGTGAGTGGCATCTCTGAGCCCAGAAATGCGCACAAATATTTTATTTTCACCAATATGCTATACATGTATAAGCCAACAGTGAGGAAATAATTAGTGTTCTGCAGCCTAAGAGTTCTGTAGCCTAAGACCCACCTGTGGCATTGAGGTCTTGTACAATATATATGTTGGCATGTAGGTCTATTGCCTTAAGGGTTATTATCAAGGCCATGTGCCTTCTTTCAATTACTTTTACTCACTCACTCCTTCTGCTTGCCAATTACCTTATGACCATTTCCCTCTCATTCCCTTCTCCAATTCCACTTTTGCCTTCTCATTCATTTCCTTCCATCCCCCATTTAACCCATATACTGCCTTGTCACCCCCTCCCCAATTCAAGCTTGAGGAGAGGCAAAACCATCCTGTCTTCCTCTCAGTCTACTACCTGTCTGCCTTCCAGGCTGACTATCTGCCTTCCTGGCTGATATTCCCTTCCTTACCCCCCATATGTCCTTCCTTTCCTTTCCCTTCCCTTCTTTTCCTTGCCAGTCCCAGTGCCTGCTCACCCCCTGGTGTGTTTACAATAAGCAGGACCCCCACTGGGTAATGCCTACTTCTTATCCCCCAGCTTGTAGCCTTGGGCAAGTTGATCCTCTTTGGATCCCCCAAACAGACCCCCTTAGGATGCATTGTGCTGGTGTGGGCATGGAAAGTGGATCAGGCAAAGATAAACCCCTTTTTACCTGGGTCTTTTATGGACCTACTAGGTTCTAGGCGCAGACAGATATTGCAAATGGATGATTTAGCTCTGCAGTATGCTTGTTCTGAGGCTTTGGGCCAAGTGAAAGACTATTGCACCAACAGGGAATTTGGACTGAATTGGATTTGCCTACGATTTGTCATATCATTACTACCGTAATCTCTCGCGTATAAGGCGCATTTCGCATATAAGGCGCACCTAGAGTTGAAGAATGACAATGTTGTCAAAAAAATAAAAAATTCATAACTTTGGTTCTACTGAATGAATTTTCAAAATTCAAAAAGCTATGTGTAGCTAGCCCCCCCCCCCCCACACACCCCCTTGAATCCCCCTATGTTATTTTTTGAGTTAGGGGGAGTGTAACATATCAAAATAAAGCTCTTGGCACCCCCCTTGATGATCCAGGAAGTACTAAACCCCCTCGTATAAGACGCGCCTTATACGCGGGAGATTACGGTAGATCATGGCTTCACTTATGATATCAATGCTTGGGCTCCATGGGTAGCAACATTTTGGCAGATTAAGATATTTCTTGCGTTAGTGCACAAATGCATAACAATTATGTGAATACCCTGAAGGTACACAGTCCATCTATATACAGTATTGTTACAGTACAATGATTACTTTTTTTTACTAATAATTCTATATTTCTAAATCACCTATAACCTGGCTGGAAATACACATTTGGGTTTGAAAAATAATCCTTGAAAGGCCCCTAAATGCCTCCTGGTCCATGCTCCTTTGCCGTCATGATGTATCAGTGCATATTTGGGGAGTCTACTCAACAGTGCCGCATCAGTCGTACAGGGTACCATATCTTTCAGCCCATACTGCTAGCACCAGACCCAACATTGCAGTCCAGGCCTGTCAGTTATGGCCGTCACTGTAATCATAATGCACTGCCCAAATGCCACTCTGACATTTTGAAAGAGATGGTTGGAGTAGGCAGGTATTAAATGTAAATTTCAGCGTGATTTGACATTGAGATCTAGATTCTGAGCAGTTAATTTGGTAGCAGATCTGCAAACCAGAATAGAACATTCAGGTTATGAATATACATTGAATCAGAATAAGTTGAGATATTAAATTGATGCCCTAGTGAAGTTGCGAGCAGCCAATTGCATACTAAAAAGAGTTGGTTTAACAAGAATTATGTTGTGTTTTTTTTTGCAATTATCTATCATTAGCACGAGCTTCTATAGTGAAAATGGGTATAAAAATGAGAATGGTAATGAATCAAGAGATGTTTATAAATGTTAAATATATTGATTATGTGTGTGCCTAAAGCAGTTTCATAGACATTTCTGAATGAGCTAATGTGTAAATGATTATAGTAATGCTATTTAATTTGACCTGATTTGACTCATGATTTGCATATTGAGTTAACCACAAGCTTTAGGACTCTAGTTGACATGACTTGGTTTTCCTTTTGTAGTGAGACTTACCTAGGTTTATCACCATGGAGACGACAGAGGGAGGAGGTATGTAAATAACACTAGTTTGTCTGCTGCCACAATGCTTGCTTTGTGTTGCTATAGCAACAGCTTTGTCGGTTGTCTTGGTGACAGTGCACGTGTCCATGGTTACACTCATACCGCCGCTTGATATTAACATTTGCAGCTGAATCAACATTATCGGATTTAATCTTTGTAGATGGGTTTAAGGTGTTTTTTTTACAGCGATTCTCAACCAAATTTTGGAAAAAAAATCTTTAATCAAAGCAATTGCATCCTCGGTTGTGTAGATTTGAATGACTGGCTCTGCTTCTTGGTTTGGGCTTCCCTCCCATAATACTTTATATAATCCACCAATCTTTATCTTCAGTGGTAAGTTTTGAAAAAAATGATATGTATACAAATTATGCATGCACGATGGGGACAAATGCTATTGCTCTTGATCCCTTTGAATATTTGCAGTTAGCGCTTTGAGCATTGGCAATTGGCAGGCTTGGCAGTTGGCATCCAAGAGTAAGGGTTGTTACTCGGGAGTGTGTAATGGGTTTGGTTGCTGGCTTGTTGTGAAGGTTGGAATGCCTTAGGCAATGTTTTCATGGCATATGGGCCTTGGACATGGTTTGTGTAAAATGTAAGGGCAACTGCCACGGTCTATGTCTGCATGTCTTTTCTAAAATTATATACCATGATGGAATGAAATGACCCCAAGTGTGTGTTTTCTAGAGAATAATTGAGATCAAGCCCCATTATTTCAGGCAGGAACTGTAAATTAATGTATTCAGCCAACCTGAAAACCTGATGGGTAAGTCGCACACTTGGGTTATCTTTTTGTGTGGCCAGAAAATCGAAATCTGTTTTTAATCGTTTTTATTTAAAACAGACTGGTTCTACAGCTTATGCTTTTATAAGTCTTCGAATAAGGAATCCATCACCTACAGTCCTAGGAAAATTGAGCTGGTGAGATTCACCGAAAGCACTTAGTGAAATCTACGTAGATCAAAAATATTGAATTTAAATACAGGAGCGGAAATAGATGTCCAGTTTCAACATACGATGGGACTGTTGGGAGGGAAATTGGATTTAAACCAGAGAGTAAACATAAAACAAAACAGTCTATCCGTGGATAGTTATGATTCTGGTGATGTTAAACACAGCTGGCTGTATTTGCTCAGACATTCGGTCTCTGCATCCATGGGGGCATCATCGGTTGCCATGATAATCATGGGCCAGTAATAAGGCCTACATATCCTTTTTTTCTTTTCTAAATGCAGTCATTTTGTATGATTCCCACTCGGTCTATCCTGATCTGGTCTCTGTTCATTTACCAACATGCTTTTATAGTTAAAAAAGGGGCAAAGGGCCAAAAAATCTGGGTAGCTAGCGTTACCTGAAAACAACAATTTTTTAGGCCTCATATCAGATGGTGGTAGAAATGGCAGTGACTGATTGAGTTTGAAAATAGAAAAGTTGTATTTGTAAATGATATAAATGAAGAGAAAATGAGATGAATAAATGTGAATAGAAAAGGGGTAGGCAAATTAAGAAATTAAAAGGGAAAACTTTAAAACATGATAAAATCTAAAGGAAAAAGGGGAGGGGGAAAATAGAAAAAGATGCGAGGGTAATGATGGCAATGATTACAAGCTAATTACCCATAAATAGGGCGGTTTGCATCAATTGTCTAAATACTAGTGGCCACAACCTAAGGGTTGGTGGAGTAGAAGGTGTGTGTGTTTTGGGTATTAACCCTAATCCTCCATCTGGTGGTTGGTGCCTGGGTAGGATCAGGAGGACCTGGGGGTGGCAGGGTCCACGCCCTCCTGTGAACACAACAGATGGTGTGCCAAACAACCCAGAGGGTTAATAGTATAATAGCACAGGGAGAGGAAGGCATTAATGATTCAATTAAGATAAAGTCAGTATTTTGGCAGCTTTTTCATTGGGGTGAAAATAAAAGTGTGATTAGCTTTTTAATTGAAAATGATCGAAGTTCTGTTGAAGATGATTAGTAAGGATATGCAAGGGAAATATGCAAGTTAATCCTGGAATAGAGTAGGGACTTGATAGTAATCTAACTAAAGGAAAATATTATGTACCGTAGATAACCAGATTACCAATAGAGATATTGAAATGATTTCAAATGTTTATAATAATCATATGAGCAGGGTGATCTAATAGCCAATGCCAGGAAATACTTTATACAAGAACATTATTTCAGGTTTATTTCCCTTTACTTTACCCTTAGGGAACGTTCAACAATTACGTCACTGCTTAGGGGGAGGGGGGGGGGGGGGGTGGGGTCTTTGGGTTCCTCTATATATGTTCCATACAAAAACAGTGACAAAGATGTGGGTTGGTCCTGAAAAATACCTAAATAACAGTGACATAATCGTTGAACATTCCCTTAAAATTAAAGTACAACTGGGCAAATCATACATGTACATCAGTATGGGAATTCTTTGTGATGGCTATATTTTAGCATGTTAATACCTATGTGTATGAGTCATGCACTCTACATTGCCTCTGGTCATAAACCATGCCTGGGAACTCAGACATGGACTGCCTTTAGGGTATTTCAGGTGAAGTGAAACTTCCATAATAGTACGTACAGACATGTCTGACCAAGATCTGGGTACCGTAAAAACTTGTGTATAAGCCATGCCCCTCAAAAAAGCCATACCTTTACTTATGGAGAACACTATATTAAAGCCCACCCTGGAGATTAGTGGCTTAATGGGTCTTCTGATATTGATTTATATTTTACCTATTAGCCGCACCCAGCTTCTATACGGAACAGTAAGGCATTTGATGCATTTGTTATTTTACCTATAAGCCGCACCCAGCTTCTATACGGAACAGTAAGGCATTTGATGCATTTGTTATTTTACCTATAAGCCGCACCCAGCTTCTATACGAACAGTAAGGCATTTGATGCATTTGTTATTTTACCTATAAGCTGCACCCAGCTTCTATACGGAACAGTAAGGCATTTTATGCATTTGTTATGTTCCTGCATAAGCCATGGCTGATATGCAGGCTTTGCAGTAGGCATAGAAAAAGGTTTCCGCATTATGTCAGGCATCTCTCTCAGGGGCGTAGGAAGCAATTTTTTATTGGGGAGGCCCAGGGGTCTCGGTTGGGAGGGCCTGCTATATTTTTATATAGGCTTATATAAGGAAGCTCCTCATTATTGGGGGGGGGGGGGCAGGCCCCCCTGCCCCCCCTTTTCCTACGCCCCTGTCTCTAAAAATTAAATCAAAAGCTATATCAGATCATATCAAATAATACTTCTCATAATGGTGTATACCTTTGGCTAGTTACAAAGTGGTTAATTGGCCCTCTGGTCACCAGGTGTCATGTTGGGGCTGAGCGCTTCCGGTTATAGCTACATAAAAATGGCCACATCAAAGACACAGAAGAGAACACCTCCCCAGGCCAGACGTAGATGAGGATGGATTCAGACTCAGATTCCTGCAGTTTTCTTTTCCACTGGATGATACCATCTATGCAGCGCTGTTGCTGCCATTTTGAATTTTTTCCCTCTAGAGGGTCATCCTTGGCTGCTGCTGCTACCAGTAGAGCATTAAGCAACTAATAAAATCTCGAGTGATGTTGCTAAACACATATTTAGTATGCTGTGTGGCAATTTCATCTCTGGAGTAACATACCATGTGTCTAAAATCTTATATTGGGGCATTGCAATGGACATTGCTCTTGCAGACACTGACAGGGCTCTCCTGCTACATGTAATATCATACTGAGTCACGTGACCCAGTGGCAGCATTGCATGCCGGGAATGTTGCAGTGTCCGCTGGTGGTCGGCCTGCCCCTGGCTTACCATCTACCACAACGCTGGTATCAGCATCACGTAGACGCCGTCCTAATGACGTTAGCTGCGTCCTGCGGCACAGTGGAGACCCCTACAGGCAGTTTCACCAGGCTCTAGTTTCCTAGACCTGTGTCAGCCTTGACAGTACTGCACATAGGCTAACCCTTTGAGGATATCCCTGGAGAGTTACTCACCAGGGTGGAATTCGCATAATCCTGCTGATCCCAATGGGGTTGGTAATGATTAATGACACTCTCGAAAGGTTAACATGAATTGATACACCAATGCGCCACTGGAGGGTAGACGCCATTAGTAGCTATTAGTGCATAAATGCATCTTGCAAAACAAACTGTAACTGTCTATCATTGAAAGCCATGTCGTGAAATAATGCATTATGCCCTTTTATCTTAAAGTTACATGAATGCAGACTTGATGAGTCTCCTCTGACACAGGGCTACACCCATGAAACATACCGAATCCATGGGCAGGGGTGGGCATATCGGGAGGTGCTGGAGCAAACATACGAATCATTATAGCAATTCATTTTAAAGGGATTGATGGGCAAATCTCTAGAAGATTATCAGCTTCTGCTTGTCAAAATTAGTGAATTTGGGGGTTTGGGGAGGCAAATTGATGCAAGAAAATCTTCCAATTTAACCTTTAAAATAGGTGTGTTATGGCCTTTAAGGGCAAATTCTCTGTTCTAAATCGGGGAATTGTAGGGGATGTGGAGGAGGCATAACATCAAATCATTTCAGGTTTTACCTTTTTATATAGGTTATCCTTTAGAAGATGTAGGGGAATATGGGTGGAGTCAACAGTTATATGTTGGTTTTTCAAGGCATATTGCTCCAAGAAAATCTTCAGATTCTGCATTTAAAAATACATGTGATTTTGATTTTTTGGAGGCATATTGCTCCAAGAAACTTTTCAGGTGTGGTTATATTGCTGCGAGGTAACAATCATTAGAAATTTAGACCTCAAGATTAAATCACAGTCAGAAATATTAAGATTCTAACTAGACTGCTATATTTGTGTTTTAAAGGGATGTGGCATACTTTGCCCCATGAAAAGGGAGGAATTCCATCCTTCATTTTATTGAATTGTTTTTGAGCATATTTCTCCAAAACCTCTCTTTAGAATTGCAAATATATAGGGTCTACTATGAGGAAGAATAGATAGTCTAGGCTACCTTTAAATTGTTTTGGTCTGTATTCTATATTTTAGGGGATATTGGGATATATAGGCAAATGTTCACGAGGGGGGAGAATTTATGAGGGTTATCTCACGCGCAGTTCAGCTGCCGTATCGCACGACGCCCGCAGGGCGGAGTGCGATGCGGCAGCTGAACTGCAAGTGAGATAACCCTCATAAATTCTCCCCACGAGAGTTCATTTGCATTTATTTCATGTTATTGTGATCTAAAACTGCTGAATTACAATAGAATCTACCAGAATGACTCCCCGTGCGCATTGTTTACATCGCCATCTTGGAGCTATGACGTCACTAAATGGTCACGTGACCTCGCCGTGTGATATTTTCGTGGGTTATCTCACGGGGGGTGTGAGATACGGAGCTGCAATGGTAAGGCTATGGGCTGTCAGTATCTCGGGCATACCAACATGAAATAAATTGGAAAGCTAATAACTTTGGTTCTAGTTGGAATATTTACTTTCAGATTTAGAAAGTCCATATCGTCTCTAATGTCACTGTCGCATTTCTGAAGCTCTCTGTCGCACTTTTTATTGCGACATAGCGACAGCTGGCCACCCCTGATGGGCATGATGCATAAGAATATCAAGCAGTCCTTCGGGAGTTAAATTAGGGGCAGGCAGGTCCATCGAATATGGTAATTATCGACCCTGTCAAATCTAATGCAATATCCAAGTACATATCCAAATCAAAAGGGAAAAAAAACGGCTCCCAGAGAGCAGTACAGCGGATATCCCCATATAAAGTGTTAGTGACGTGACGTCATGCTGTGTGATACGTCACTCTGTATTCTGCCACCAGGAGGCAGCAGGGGTCGTCATGGTAACCTACAGAGTGACCTTGTTGTAACCTTGAGATAACCGCTGTACCACCCTGTGTGTTAAGGTCTACATTCTGCTGATATGTTGAGTTTAAAAGGAATTTGTTTAACTTAGGCTAAGGGCCTTTACCCCGGGCTTTTACATTGTAATGTCACAAGTGTGTGAAAGGGGTTCAGTACTTTATTTACTGTGTTTTTCTTTACTGTAATGGCTGCAGATAGACCTACAGTAACAGTTTTATCCTTAATTGAACCCATAAGGCAGAAGTTAGAGAAGTCAGCATCTGTTCTTTTCTCCCTGGAGGAGGTTTAAACCTATTAATAGCGCCGATCACCAATTTAGCGATTTTAGTTTGAAATGATAGGGCTCGGGGGTAGGGTGTGAGCCAAAATAGAGTAGTTCAGGTTTGGGCAGGTATTCTAAAAATTCAATCATGTTTTTTTAACATGATGTTCACAACTTCAGGTTACTAGTTTTGAGTATGTGAAAGATGTAGGGCACCTGTGTAGGGCTGCATACCTCTCTGCATATTGTAAATGTTCATATAGGCGAACAGGAGGTCCTAACCACAATCACTCCCTCCCCACAAGACTTCACAAACATAAGATAAGACCCACATTCTGTGATTCTATTCACTGACGCCAATGTCCCAGCAGGCCATTGTTGATGGCGGCAGGTTATCAGCGTTTCCGGTTCCGGTAAAACTTGATGACGCCTTAGCTGGCGCCGTTTGTGTGTCACTCTAAGATTACATATACTGTTGGGAACCAGAAGACCTGGTCTGGCTGGTACTGATAGGGTAGGGTATATGTTTTTTTAAACCCAGCATGTAGGCCTACAGAGTAATACCCCACGTGTAAAGGTGCGGCCCAGTATACGCGAGGATGAAGCCCTAATGCAGTAGAAGTTGGGGATGCACCTTACAGGTGGGGTATTATATTATAGAACAGTACCAAGCTGCTTAAAATCAAGTCTCAGGTGTTTCTACCGGTAATTGCATTTCCTTTAACTCAGGGTGCGCCTTATACGTGGGGTAGGCCCTAAATATGCCGGGAATTATTTGGTACCTCTGTTCCTATGGAAAGTGTCTAGTTTATGACAGTTCCCTGGTTCGCTAATATAATGGGTCTAGACCCCTAAAATTAACATAGTGACATGGACATTTTTGTAATATACTACGCCATGGGTCATTTCCTAAAATTGATATATGGGACATTTCAGAACAATCGACATGAAAACACCTTCTTGGAATCGACATGGAATGTGGGGACCCCCTGCCGCTATCTTGGGCCCTGGCTTCAGTATTATTTTGATAAATTGGACTCAGACAGTATGAAAAGGAAAGTCTTTTTAATTTGTGGAATCTCATGAAAGAGACCAGACCGACCAGACAGTATAGTATTTCAGTCTACTGCCACACTGACAAAAAAAGGCCTTTAGCTATAGTAGTGGGTATACACCTGCCTTCCACCTGCCTCAGACTGTAAACTGGTGTGGTGAGACTAGGGGCTGGGGGTTGGTGTGTTATCACACATAGCACCTGGCCAACCAACAATCCCAGCCCCCTACTGACTCTGATCCTTGGACAGCAGCAATACAGGAGATTATAGCCTCTCTTTTTTTGTCATATCGCTTTAGACTGGAATTGGGCTGTAACATGTCTATAGCATAATCTCTGATGTCAAACTGGCTATAGATCTTCCATTTTATACGATAGTATGATCATGTTGACTTTCTTACCCGTTTCCCACTCCGAATGGCTTGTGGTGTTGCTCTGCCAACTGACATCTTTCAGGGATTGAAGTCTTCAGTGTTTTCCCAGATTTCAGGACTTTCCAAGTTCCAAAGTCTTACACATTACTATACAAAACCTCATTTCAGTGATTTTTAATTTCTCAGTCACTTTCATCCCTGATCTTAACCTGATGCAAGTGGCGGCTGTAGCCATGCCTATTCATATTGTCTATAAGCAGAGATTTGGGATACAGTAAGACCACTGTGGATTCAAAAGTGCCATATCTTGCAGCTATAGGTATATCAAATATGGTGGATTACTGAACAGGTCTACCTAACCAGAACCTGGAGAGCCCCTGGAGAGGTAGTAGTCTGGACTGGAGCAGCACTGGAGGACACTGCAGCTACTGGTACTATTAACTGTCTGCCGCCGGCCTCCTGGTACTAGTATATTGGACACTGGGTACATTGCTTCATTGACTCCCTGTCTGTTGTCCTTTCAATGACATGCTGTTTGTGCAGCTTAGACTGTCCTGTCTGCTGCCTTCTACAGACTAACTGCCTGCAAGATATGCTGTCCATAGAGCTTAGACTTTCCTGTCTGTTGCCTTCTACAGGCTATTAGCCTGTAAACTGCCTGCAAGATATGCTGTCCATAGAGCTTAGACTTTCCTGTCTGTTGCCTTCTACAGGCTATTAGCCTGTAAACTGCCTGCAAGACATGCTGTCCATAGAGCTTAGACTTTCCTGTCTGTTGCCTTCTACAGGCCATTAGCCTGTAAACTGCCTACAAGATATGCTGTCCATAGAGCTTAGACTTTCCTGTCTGTTGCCTTCTACAGGCCATTAGCCTGTAAACTGCCTACCTACAAGACATGCTGTCCATAGAGCTTAGACTTTCCTGTCTGTTGCCTTCTACAGGCTATTAGCCTGTAAACTGCCTACAAGACATGCTGTCCATAGAGCTAAGACTTTCCTGTCTGCTGCCTTCTACAGGCTATAAGCCTGTAAACCGCCTACAAGACATGCTGTCCATAGAGCTTAGACTTTCCTGTCTGCTGCCTTCTACAGGATATTAGCCTGTAAACCGCCTACAAGACATGCTGTCCATAGAGATTAGACTTTCCTGTATGTTGCCTTCTACAGGCTATTAGCCTGTAAACTGCCTGCAAGACATGCTGTCCATAGAGCTTAGACTTTCCTGTCTGCTGCCTTCTACAGGATATTAGCCTGTAAACCGCCTACAAGACATGCTGTCCATAGAGCTTAGACTTTCCTGTCTGTTGCCTTCTACAGGCTATAAGCCTGTAAACTGCCTACAAGATATGCTGTCCATAGAGCTTAGACTTTCCTGTCTGCTGCCTTCTAAACTACAGGCTAACTGCCTACTAGAAATGATGTCTATATTACAGCTTAGACTTCTTGTCTGCCATCTCCTTCAGACTAAATTTGCTATCATATTGAGACTAGTTCCATACCCAATGGTGCGGCAGATCACCCATGTAGTTATTGATAACGAAAAGGAGTAGAAGGGGACTATGTTAGGGTTATGGACTCTGAGACCATCCAGAGCTTCTCCCTGAAGAGTGCGCCCATAACCATTGAGTCGGCTACTACCCCGGCTACTATATGGGTAGAAGTGGAGTAGAGTACTACCGTAAACTCCCGCGTATAAGACGCGTCCTCTACGCCAAACAAATCCCTACTGCGTCTTATAGGATTTCCTCAAGTTTGGGGTGCGTCTTATACGAGGGGTTTTCCAACATCTCATTTGGGAAAATGCGCCGATGACAGCTTGAACTCATATAGCCAGCACCGCGGCAGACCGGGAGGTGTCGACGCGCTCGGCGGGTTTGACGCCGACCGTGTGCCGATGACAGCTTGAACTCATAGCGCCAGCACCGCGGCAGACCGGTCGCTGTAGATTTGCTCGGCGGGCAAAACGCCAACCGTGCGCCGATGACAGCATCGACTCATAGCGCTAGCAGCGCTGCAGCAGTGTACAGGCGCTCAGCGGGTTTGACACCGACCGTGTGCCGATGACAGCTTGAACTCATAGAGCCTGGGGGTGGGGGGTGGGGGGCGGGGGTGCGTCTTATACGCGAACCCCCCCTTGGTGAGTTGGGGGGGCGTCTTATACGGGGGGTTTTCTAAATATCGATTCAGGGGGGTTGGATGCGTCTTCTACGCGAACCAGCATACCCTGAGTTTGGGGAGCGTCTTCTACGCGCACCGCGTCTTCTACGCGGGAGATTACGGTAATAGTGTCAGGGTGGGGCTCTTATCTGCTACCACTTGGTGAGTATAGTGTTGTGGTCAGGGGGTGATAGGGGCCCTGAACCACCAGACATGAAAGCTTATCACCAAGCTGCTCCACTGGTCTCTGCCTGCAATAATAGCCTGCCCATAAGGACGCCATGACCTGCAGGCAATAAGCTCCAGCAGGGAGGCAGCCATATTGGAATCACGCTCCAAGCATCTTTCAGCAACAAAAAAATCAGTAAGCACTAGCCAAAATAGCAGCAATGCCTCACTATAAATGGCTAATATAGGGCTATTTCACTACAGTGCCTCTGATTGGAGAGTGTTGGCTTCCGGGTTCACTGGTTACTGGAAGGTTTGAGTGATGGGCTGGTTCTGCTTTTGCTGGGTACCAGCCAGCTTCCTGTCAGAATATGAAAAGATCAATCAGGACAGGGGAAAATCAACAATGGCTTTGAGCAGTGTATTTTCTCTCTCTTCATCTTATATAGCCTTTAGACACTATTCAAACTGAATCAGTCCAAACGATCTCTGAAATGATCATATGATTGGTGGTTTCCAAAAAAGAAAAGGGGGGGGGGAAATAAATTGTCCCACCCCTTCTTAAATAAATTGCCTCTTTGGGCACAGGAATATGTATAATATGTAGGCTAGATTGGGGATCGCTAGCCAACCATCCAATTATCAGGAATATAATATTTACTGTACATCCTTTCCAAATTGTGACAGGTTGCTGATAGCTAAATGTGGACAAATGGTCTGTGGCATCACAGAGCCATTAAGGGCTCCATGGAGACTGTGAACATATACATGTGTACACATAAACTATTTATATAGCTAAGGCTGACAATATGTCTCTTGCAATAAATTATGATCCAATAGGCCTGAAGACTGAAAACAAAGCAAAAATGAATTAACTTAGCAACTTTGGATTAGGGTAAATAAACATCATTCCAATCGTATATGAGCAGCATAGTAGCAAGAGTGTTTTCACACAAAATATATAAAGCATATCTAGATAATTATGCCATAACAATACTAGATATGGAGAAAGTAAACCATACGAAGCAATATCAATTTTCTTAATATGAGTTCTCATTGATAATTAAAGCAATAGGTTGGGTGGGGTGTGCTAGGGGCCCAGTCAGCAATAGACCCTTTGTAGATCAATGCTGTAGGTATAGGGGAGTGCCCCCTCCCTTTACCTTATACACTGAGAATAGAGATCAATACAAGGGTGTGGTCAGCTCTCTCTCCGCCCCCCACCCCTGCTATACTATGTCTGGCCCACGGTTCCCCTGGGTTATTGGCGTTGCCCAACTCTCTGTTTGTCGCGATTGCAATTTCCAATGCAATTTGCAAATTTTCAGTACTTTGCTTACCTTTTTTGATTGTTGTATGTGTTCCATTATACAATTTGGACCTCCCTCTTTGATCCTGTGAATTTGTAAGTCCATGTGACGTTTGGTTCCCTTTGTAAATGGCAGTTACAAATAAGTAGCATTTTTGAAGCTATACTGACTACAAAATCGCTCCAGTACATTTCTATAGTGCAATCAATTAGAGATTTCTATAGCACATGGAGTCCTATGGGCAATTCAGACACTAAGATTCAGTACCTTTGTGTATAACAATCTTGGCTATACATGTTACATCTTAGCCCGTTAGATTTTTTTTGAGTTAAGACAAAGTTTGCAAAATGGTTATAAATCATTATAACAATGCATTGAGGGATATAGTTCTGCACTACTTTTTCCCTCCGATCGAGCTCGTGCTGTCGGAACTCTGTTTCGATTAAAAATAAGTGTATTCATGCATCATAACAATATTAATGCAATACCATGTATTTAATCACAGAATTAAACACAGAAAGGCGGTGAAACACAAAAACACCAGACAGCACAAACAGAGCTGCTAGCACCATGCAGTGACTGTCCACCTAATGGGTCCAAGTGTTCCTATGTAAAAGAGGCAAGCAGAAAAGGTTGCCAACTGTAACCATTCACGGACATCCATTTCTGCTTGTCTTCTCACATCTTGCCAGGACCACATAATGCTATGTCTGCACCTGGGGGACAAACCTGTTAACCCCCTATATCTCTTACAAAAAAAAACACAGAAAGATGACAAAATACGTAATACAGCACAGCGCTCCTGACAACTGTACACCCACTTGCCACAGCCGGTCCCTCCCCTGTCTCCTGGCAGTGTACTGTAAAGATCTAGATTTCGCTCTCCTGCCACCTTATACCAATCTGTCCATACGACTGGTGAAAAAATGGTAGGCTTTAGGCAGGAATGGATCAAAAAAGGGGTTTTCTCTTGTGGTTGGGGTGGGGTTACACATGCCCCTCCAGGGACTGGCAAAAATTACCTGGATTGGCATTTGAAATGACAAATACCTTCTCCCTTAATAAAAGGACTCTTCACATCATGTAACCTATCATTTTGGGATAGCTCATGATGGCAAAGATTTTGCAATACCCACATTTCACATTTGACTAAGATTAGAAAAGTTAGCATCCCTGAAGGGACTTTAATGATGTTTTAAAGCTGTCACATCACCTGAGCGATACTGTAGGTATATAGAACAATCTTTTATGACAAATATTATTTTCCTACCAAGTACCACACTGTTGATCTATCTAAAATGGCTATAATGATATTTAGAGTCTATTACACCAACTTTACAATACTTTAGGCCTATATGACAATCTCCGAAGGAGAAATAACTAGTTCTGGACTAAATGTTTCAGCAATTATTTAGCATATATGTCAGCATCTAATAATCTTTTCCTATGCATCAACTCATATGTGCCAAACCCTCTGCCATGTGGTATATATCACACATTAAATCTTTTCTGTTTGAGGTAGATATCATGAGCAGTTTAACCCGACCTTGGACGTGGATGAAAGTCCTAAAGTGTTCATTCTTTATGCACACAATTGAGTGATATTAAGGAATTTTTCGGTCCAAAGCGTTGATAAATTTGATGGGCCAAACTTCAGATATCACGTATACCAGTATATAGGGACGTGCTCACTACACTTGATAACGGTGTCATACCTGACATAATAGTAGCCCCCCCCCCCCCCCCTCGTAGATTTAAAAAAAAAATCTCAGGAGAAAAGGTCAACTCGAGGCAAGTTGACCTTTTTTTGCAGTTATCTTGTTCCATAAATCCATTGCAAAGATCACATGTACAGGACTAACACTAATTACCCGGTAGTAACCTATCAATACTCTCATAAGAGTAAAGGGTGATATAATCTATTATATCTAATCCTGTCTACCAACCCTATTTCAAGTACCAGTACCTAACCTATTTTGAGTACCAGTTTTAGTTGTCGGTGTTTTGTGTTTATGCACATGGCCTTAATACCCTAACGAGTACAAAATATTCCCTGTGACATTTATCCCTCATGATATGGTGCTCTATTGACATTTAGTCCAAGATCAATATGTGCTACATGTATGTGTTGGTACTGGAGCAGGTGTCAGTGTAGTCTACTCACGGCTTTATACAAGCCTACTGTCAACTTAGACTATAACTGCCATTACTTATAACCACAACTATCGGATATATACAATAGTCTCATAGAAAGCTTGAAGGATTCATGTAATACGTGAATATTGTAACTGATGTCACCACCTTATCTCACAAGTGGACTTGTGTACCCCTGTAGGATATCGACCAGCGAGAGTGAAACCTAAAGGTATCAGAAAAATCAAGTTTTCTCTGTTTATCCATTGTAACTTTGATTGTCACTGTATTTACATATAATATACCGTACATCCCATATGAATTGACACTGATTCTCTCTATGGTTGAAATCCTATGTTTCCTGATATATATTATAATTAGGAAAAATCATCATAATCACTCTTATTGAATCAAGCATCACAGATAATAAAGATAACAGGGCAGAATTTTTAATTACCAGTAAGTGTACCGGTACACGTGCTGAATGAGGGACTAGATGATCTGTGTAGAGACTAGAATGAATCAATTTGTTGAGGACCTGTTATCTTGTAAATCTGTGATCTCTTATCTGAAAAAAAAGCAACCATTGGCATATATGATTCATAGACCTACAGCAGCTGTCTCATATGAGTCATTCATTTAGGCCTACGTATCACTGTAGGCATAGGTAGTCATAGATTGAATAGGACCCTGGATGGATGATAATACACTTTGAAAGCACTGCCTAGTTGATATCTACAAGGCGAAGGACAGGCCATCCCAGGCCGCCATCCCAATAACCATTACCGTAAACTCCCACGTATAAGACGCGTCCTCTACGCCAAACAAAATGCTGGGGAGTCTTATAGCTTTCTCTCAAGTTGGGGGGGGGGCGTCTTATACCAGGGGTAATTTTACTATAGAACAGTACTGGATTTACAAAATTGGTACGTCTTATATGCGAAAATGCCTCTGCTGAGTTTGGGGTGCGTCCTATACGCGCACCGCATATTCTACGCGGGAGAATACGGTACGTATCAGTATCAGTTTCTCATGTAAGATTGTAAGAAAGGTCAATGTTCCACCTCAATAATCAGAGGCGTAGGAAGCAAATCTTCATTGGGGGGCCCAGCGAGGGCCCCATCACGACCACCATGAATTGTCAGATGAAGCGCGATGATGTCCATACATACATATATAGAATATGTATAGAAAAGTAATTTTTGTTGAATTTTGTACCTGACTTTAGGCTCAGACCCCCTTTTTCCCTATCCCATCACCATATTGATCTAATTTGAGTCTTAGCTTCTTTTCCATTTTGTTTATGAGTTCTTTGCAAAAATCTTTTAGGGGGGCAGACATAATCAGGCCCCACCTGCTTCATGATTGGGGGGGCCCAGCCCCCCCTCCTTTTCCTACACCCCTGATTCAATAGCGTCCATGTGTCTTTTTTTTTCATCATATCTAATTTCTTCGTTTACCTTTACAAAGAAATGGCCATGTCGTCTAGACCCATAAGTAGGCCGACATGCCATTGTATATTGCCGAGCTGGTTATGTTGTCATATACATGATGTTACAATGGAAATGGACCTTCCTCCACCACAGTGACCCCCATATATACAGGTCATACCTATCCCCATACTGTACCACTCCTCCTACCACTTTGACCTTTGCCAAGGTTATACATCAAGGCCATGTTAAAGGTCAGAGGGTCAGTGTTACTTGTTATTGGTAGGACAGGTACGGTGGAACATGGTCAGATGGTCACACAAGATGTACTTTAATATCTCGTGTATAATGCGCGTCTTGTACGGATGGACCCTTAGTGCGCCTTTTAAAAGCAGAATAATTTAGGGGAGGTTTTCTAAGATGGCCATAGGTTTGAATTTCGAAAAGCTGATTAGGACAGAAGTAATGACATTTTTATCATTTTCTCTCACATCTACAAAGTCTGGGTGTGCCCTATACGCAGGGTGCGCTTTATACACGGGGTTCTACGGTGAGCTAGAGTGGGCCTGGGAAGTAAGGTTGGAGAAGTGGTCATCTCTCAGTATGTGTGGTCTTTGATGTTTAATAAGACTGCAAATAAGTGTATACAATTTTGTGTTACCCTTTTGTATAGGCCCAGAGTTACAGAAAAGAGAACTGTCTCAAGAAGGGAATCGTTGTTTGTCATCATTTGCTTGATATCTTAGAGAACTAAGACACCGCCTGGGGCTGAACAAAGCTTCAAGCGTTAATTAATTATATGACCCCAAATTAAATTTCCTGGAACGTTTTGAATGTTTATGAACGTACCATCTGCTGGACTAAAACTAAAAACAATTGTCAATGGCCATCGTCTATAGATGCAGGGGGAATATATATAGGATGCTGGCGATATTGTGAGAACTCTCCAGGGAAGGAGGCACAGACAGACAGTAGGTGGTGTCTCCCATATAGGGCATCAGCACATTAGGCTATGGAGGCCGCCATTAGACCCCGACTGCACTATGACTAACACCTTCAGCCCCCGTCTCCGCAGTAAATGCCAGGGATGCTTCCCATTGGTCAATAATACAATAGCCATGTGCCGTATAGGACTCAGTATGGAGGCCTAGTGGAGCCACCATCTTGAATTTCGCAGGTTGAGCTAAAACACACTGATAAGACATACCATGATGGGTACCTTGTCCCTGGTTAACACCCACTTCCAGGGACATGCTGGTCCCATCTTATCAGTTCTTATCAGTGTGTGTTGCAGGAACCAGCTCCAGACCAGCTAGTGGCCAATAGAGTCTCATACATTATTCAGTCCCAACATCGTCCGCCAGGAGGCATGTCGAAGAAGACTGCTGGTACAACAAAAGCTACCACTCAGCCTTCCTGTGTCCAGCGAATGGGGTGGGACCCTCAACAGGCGTTTATCTTTGGGAAAAGGATTGAAGCCATTGAGGAAATGCTCCTCGAAGAGCAAAGAATTTAGATCAATTGTCTGTCCCTAAAGTACCACTACCCTGTATACAGACCTGGCCGTATATATAATTTCCAAAAGACCTCGCGTTTTGGTCAAATCTCGCCCGTAAGCCGTAAAAATACATTAGAAACGGCATTATATTATAAGGAGCACATTGGGGTTTAGAAATAATGTATATTATATGCCATTGGCTTTTGGTTTTAATATTATAGTGCCTCACCAGACATAAACAGAGATTATTTGCAGTTAGAAGCTATGGCTTATACATGAGGTTTTCACTGGATAAATATTTCCCAACATACTGGTTACGTAGTTATCCGACTTCATTATCCTTAAATAGGCTAAGATAACACAGATTAAATTTTACAGATGAAATAATTATAAAGGAGGTAATCATGTATGCAAACTGTTTTCTTATAAAACCCCTGGGCCAGTAATTGTCTATTTACCTACTTGCTAAATAAATCCATTAGTGATTACCTATACACTCCATTTGATAATTTCCATTAGGTGTTTTTAGACTACAGCACCCACAGGACCACTGCCCAACCAATATTGTCTCCGTTTTATTCTGCTTGCCTGAGGCAGGGGTAATATTGCTATGGTTACCAGAAGGATGCTGGTACCATCAATCCCGTGTAGATTCACCAAGTGATCAAATTAAGTACATTAATTAAGGTGTTTACTTTAACTGGACGGTTCTATAAAAGTGAGTGGTTTAAATGACTTTTATAGTGCATGTATGGTAAACAACCTGTAATCTAATGTATCTTTACATCACTGACTTTTGAATTGAATTGAAGTTTTTTATTGGCTGAAACAACCACAACGTGGGTCGATTTTCATTATCTGAATGAAAAGCCAGAATACAAGAACACAATAATATTGTCAGAAAAAGCCAGAAAACAAGAACACAATGACATTGTGTTCTTTTATTCTGGCTTTTCATTTGAGGCATTTCTGTTATTATTAAGAATATTATTCAGAATCAACAATTTATTAAACTGTTGAGTTTAAATATGTCACCATGTTTCATTTAATTTCAGCTATATATGTTGTTGTTTTTTGTGTTGGCCTTCCCAGGGCTTAAATTGTGTACAAAGACTATGTACCGGATTATCCCATTGGTCGTCATGATGCATTGAATGCATCCGAGAGTGTTGCATGGTTGTCATGGTGCAGCGCTGGCAATAGACTCGCCAGCACTGCATTTGAGCATCATGACAACAAAGGAAAATTAACCTTGTTACGGTGCATCGAGTCTAAAATTAACAGAGATGGTCTTATATAGTCACCTATTGAAAACACCTCTCCTCAGTAGGGTGATATGCCAAAACACATACCGATTGTTGGCATGGCTAAAGAAGTGACATTTTTTATGATTAAGATGTACTCCATGACTCTTCTACCCCTAAATCATACCCCCTCCCACACATCACACTGTGAGGGCGTCACGCCCTGATTGCCATGGCAACCGATGTAAACACCAGCATCTGGATACTTAAAAGAACGTCAGCCCTTAGAAAGAAAGGAATGTTAAGAAAAAGAGAAAGTTATAAGATAAATAAGGGGTAAAGGCAGAAACGGAGGCGAAAAACAACAAGCCTGTCCCACTTAAAGTAGACGTACCAGAAAAAGAAAAAAACAAAAAAACTGGTGTCGTAATAGGCCTACAGTGACACTGCTTAGATAAATCATTGGAGGATATAGGCAAATGGTGTCAGTGTGGCATGAGGATATAAAAAAGCTTAGTTAAGCTTATGTGAAAAGCTGAAGTATAGGGAGTTCTATATAAATATGTGTTGGTGCATGCCAGCTCAGCCAATCAGCAGTCAGTTTACATTGAGAGTTTGCCTTTACACAGCTGGATACACATGTGTGTATGTAGAGTGTACATAGGGGTTGTGAACTAGGCTGGGATTGGATGAAAGAGTCTGGGAAGGGGGAGCTGTAGGGTTAAGAGTGAATAGGGAAGTGGAGGGGGTTTTGGGGATGAATCAGAGGTTTCCCAGACATAGGAAGCTAGACACCATACACATACAAGTGTGGAGTACTCATATACTTCCCTCGTGAATCATGGAATTTTCAGAAAGCCACAGGTCATAGCGAAGCCACACTCCAGGATAGAGGCATAGGGACATCAACAAGCACTCAACATCACCTTTATGTGGATTACCTCAGTATTGTTAAGGACTCAAAGTGATATTATTGACTCTTTGGGTCAGCTATACTCTATACTATAGAGTAGTCACTAGATGACTCCACAGAGGGCCATACTCGACATGTATGCTCAAGTGTACAAGGCTAAAGACTATAGACATAAAATGGACACTCAATAGAGTTCTACACAGAAAAGAGTTTCAGCCGATGCTACTGAATAACAATGAGGATATAATATCACCAACGTACACTTATTGTTCTGACACAGCGGGACACAACTAAACCGTCCAACTATCATTATCTGGACAGCTGGACAAATCTAAACAGTTTTGTCATTATATATTGGACCTAATTAATAAAACAATGGGAGTAGAAAGATGGGGTTCTGGTAAGTACCATCGTATATTAACTTGTACTAAGTAGTGGAGATATTCTTCAATTTCTTGCTATGACTAGTTTATATACTGCATGTACTCAGGGTTCAAGTGCATATCAATATTAGTTTTAGTACCCACTTGCCTGACCACAGACCTCTCACATAGGGGTCTAACTTAGTTTTACACCCCACCACACACGCTATGAGTTGCCTCTGGTTCTGTATTGGAGAACTGGGTCCCGGGGCAAGTTTATATTACAATTCAGAGCATAGCATGAAGGTAGCTTATATTACATAACCATTCAACTGCTGCATACTAGTAGTAACTATACCCTTTGGTCGTCATGTTACATGGATGCATCCCTGCTTAGTTTACTCACCAGGGCTGCATTCATACCAGTATGCAACATGCTGACCCTTCGCTAAAACACCACAGGGGTCGGCACCATGGTGGTGAATGCAGACCTGGTGTGCATACTCACCAGGGCTGCATTCAGTGCATCAATGCATCATGCCGGCCATAGGAGCAAACTTTAGGCTTTATTAATCTTGCACTTAAAGGGTTCAAACCGTAGTCTGTAGCTAAGTGATACCAGCATTAATAATTAGGTGCCTTTGGTCTGGTTCTCATGTATAAATGTATATGTATCAGTAACCTTTGAACTCTGACCCGACCTCATTGCCCTCACAGTGTGAGGATGAAAATGGATAGTGGTTGGTGGGTAGGGGTTAGTCAGCATGAGAGAGCCATAGAATACCACCGTAATACCTCGCCTATAAGGCCACACCAAGAAAATAATTTTTTTTTAAAGAATTTTTTGGCTTCCAATGGATTCCTTGCTGGAAAAGTGAGGCGAGCGAAAACATTTTATTTAAAAAAAAAATTGCCAAACATCACAAAGAGAAAACTTGTAGAAAGTGAAGCGAGCAAAACCAGTAGACGGGATTTTTTTCAAAGAAAAAAAAATTTCTATTTCTGAAAATATGGAGAGGGAAATCCGTAGACCAACTTTTTTTTTGGTGTGGCTTAAGGTAAAATTTATATATGAAACAAGACCATGTGAGCCTTACAAGATCCAGTGGCTTGGTGCGCCTGGCGGAGTGCAATTGCATTTAAACTAATTTTGACCTGGTCAGAATCAGAACTAATGAGAATCTAAAAGTATACAAGCCAGGATGCACTTCATGATTTGCAGGCTCGCCATAAACGCAATGTATTACGGTAGTGTTTTGTACGAGGAGGGTGGACATGGGTTGTAGACAAGTTATCAAAATACATGGCACTCCACTGGTTATAAAGAGAAGGGAGATAAATTTCCATATTCAATAGGGCTTGGATGAGAAGGGAAGGTTCTTTGGAGAAATAAAGAGGAAAGACCCCAAGGAATGCCTTTTAATTTAATTAGTATTTACCAGAAACAAAACTTTTGCAGAAATCACTGCACTTTTCCAGGAATTTCTAAATTAAGTTGTTTTATTTACTGTCAAAAATAAAGTTAGCAAGATGGCAAGGTTTAGATTACCCTTGTTGACCAGTGAGTGGCACCACTGCTGAATGGAATTAATCCTATTGCAGAATACATGATATGCCTATAACATAAAATATAAATGCGTCATACGAGCCTGAGAAGTTTCCCTGGTTGTACATCTAGTTAGATACAATAGCAAAATCATACTAGCTACACTAAAGGGTGCTCTAAACCTGGGGGCCAGATGAGATCCATTTAGAGAGAAAACGAAACCCCAGTACCGGTTGCTTAATGTTTTCACACTTTGACCCTCCATTGTAATACAAGCGTGGATTAGGATTACCCTCATCCCTAGAGAATATCCCCTCTGGGCCCTGTATCTAGTCTTTGGATTAATCCCATGCGCATGTAGGCTATCTGAAGCCTATGGGCTCGAATTGGGACTGGAGCTGTTTTCCTGTGTTCAGCATTGATAGGAGGTTTATAACACGGGGGCCAACTGTAGTTTGTGCTATCCAGAGACATGATACTCACCATGACTTGAATTCTCAGTGTTTTGCCACTTTTGGCAGACCCTGCAAAATTCAAAATGGTGGACCCACTGGGTATAGCTCTAGACTCTTAAGAGTCCAGAATTCTAAAAAAAAAAAATCTTTACTTGGGGACGTAAGCAGAAACACTGCGGACACACTGGTTCCTCTCCTCCCACCCATTAAGCACACCTGTAGAGAACCCAGCACCTGGGAACCACCAAGTGGAGCAGGTCACATGACCTTAGATCCACTCACACGTGACCTGAGGGACGCTGTTACTCCGGTTACAAGTGTTTTTTTTTTAAGCCCAATGAGGGAGGTCTGGTACCAGTGGGGGTTCCCAGCTTAGTGCTACAACAAATGTGTTAGAGTCAAAAAACAGGGATGGTGCTGGGGTAAACAGTGTTCTATTGGCCGCTAGCTGGTCTGGAGCTGGTCCCGGTGACACACACTGATAAGATGGGACCAGCATGTCCCTGGAAGTGGGTGTTAACCAGGGACAAGGTACCCATCATGGTATGTGTTATCAGTGGGTTTTACCTCAACCAACAAAATTCAAAATGGCGGCTCCACTAGGCCTCCATACTGAGTCCTATACAGACTTAGCAGGATTATTTATTAGCCAATGAAATAAGCCCACCGATTCACTGCGGTCCTCTCGGGGGGCCGACTGGTACCCATCTGATAGGTCTTATCAGTAGAACTTGCTGGTAACAAGCTCCAGGAATGGCGGCGCCCATTGGGCAACCTGCTAACTCGGAATAGGCAGAGATGCCACTTTTCCTGGTTTACCAGGAATTCCTGGTTTTGATTTCATGATTTCTGTATTAAATTATGTTAAATTCCTGGGAAAATGTGTCCAAAGTCCAGTTTTCCTGGTTTTTGTCGGCCAGTGAGTGGCATCTCTGAATAGGACATTGCTTATATTTGTCGAGGAGATGCTTGACCTCACAGGGCAGTCAGTATCTCACATTCAACCTATAAAGCAGCAGTAAGTGCATCTACTATCAGGAAATAACTCACTGGCCTTGTATCCCGGCCTTGTATCAAACCAGAAGAGTCAGAATGATGCGTCAATGTATTTTGCAGCTGAGTTAGAAGGGCCACATTCAAGCACATAATGCAGTAGCATTCTTAGGAGCAGAACCCTGGTTGCTAGGGACCTGGCAAAGGGTCAAATTATATAGGCAATGTACTAAAATAAGTAGCCTTTTTGCTGTTTTCCTTTCAAATATTGGGATTAGAAAATAATGCATCAAGTATGCGATATAAATTTTGAAAATCTTTCTGATTTTGCAATGCATTTTGCTGTACGATGCCTAGGTCTTTTCTGATAAGGATTTTAACACCTTATTTTAGTACAGTTCCTTTTCAATTTAACCCTTCATGAAGATCCTTATCAGTAGGGAGATAGGCCTGATAAGGGCCACACCGGTTGCTATGACGTCACTGCTGCTCCCTAGAATAGAGCCTTTCATCGAGAGGTCCATAGGTCATTGCAGTCAATGTGACATCATTATATAGAATAACTTATTCCTTTTTCATCTTCTCCAGCTGGTATATTTTTTTCTTTAGTTTATAATACTGGTCCTTGGAATGAGATGCAGGAGTAGGTCTGAATTCACACACTTGTCAACCACTGTGGTACATGACTGGGGTGACCACATGAGTTTGCACCACGAGTGTGGCTCAGTGGAAAGTGGGGAGGGGAGGGGGCTTGGATACAGTCCAGAAGTGAGGTCCACAAATGACCACAGTAAATGACAAAGCATGGCACTATTGTGTTCAGCCTTCCAGAGAGTAGCCAGAGCAGATCAGTGTATACCCACAGACAATGTGGTCTCAGGACCCACAACCAACTACATATACATTACTCACAGCTTGTGAACAGGATGATAGCCATATATATGATTCACATAACTAGTACCGGTGTATGGTTGTGGATTCTTATAATAGTAATTGTGTTTAATTTAGTGTGGCTACATAGTATGAGAATTTGAGGGCCATGGTTCCTGTACATTTCTATAGTAAAAGTGTGAGGAAAGGGAGAGGGGTGTCTAAAAGGACCTAAAAAGCATGGCATACTTTATGGATCAGCCCTAATAGATGTTAAGGATGTGAATCTTACCAGCCCCTCCTTAAGTTATTCTACAGAGCTGAGACTCATTGACTCATTGTTTTTTTATGGACTTCACTTTAGTAGTGTATCAGTAGTGTATCAAAGGTCAATTCACATGACCTTATAATGTTTAAAGATAATACTTCATGATGGTTAGACACTGGTTAATGTAGTACATGTATACTATTTCCCACACTGTAGATTCCTTAGTATACTTGTGGGAAGAATGTTCCACATTCTTATCTCTGACACTGTGTCAGAACCATGTCAGGTCCTGGAGGATAAAGTATCATTTCCTCAGTTCATGATCCACCCTGACTCTGACCTCGTTGGTCAGCCCTGTCTCCTGTAGGGCCCTAGATAGGGGGTCTCATGTCCCTTATCAATGACAATGACAATGATTTTATTTTCAGAAACGCACAAAAATTTTCGATTTTAAGAAATGGCTCTTGTCACTCAACCCTATGTCCCTTGTCGTTTTAAGAAGTGGTTTTGACCCTTGGTGATTTCAAAAAGTGGTCTCGTCCCCTTCTTGACTTTAACCATCTGGAGCCCTTCCTGTACTCTACTGCTTCCATAACCTTACTACAAATATATATGTGTATATGCAGAATATTGACAAATTCTAAGCAGCGAATTTTGATATACATCCAAATATGTACAATTGAATTCCTTATCAGCTCTCTAGAGATATATAATGGAGGAATTTTTAGGTTATAATTTATGTTAGTCCATAGTCTACCATCCTGTCATGGGAATTCATGGTTGAAGGAAAGGTGTGAAGGAGAAACTTCCCCTTGCGGAGATTCAGTTACTCACCCTGCCCCAGGAGGTCAAGAGCTCTGCTGGGAGAGTTGTCAGCTTGTCTTGTAGGAGTCTGTTCCACAGGTGTGCAGATGGCCCCAAGGTGGGGTCATGTTGGGGTCAGAGGTCACAGGGGGTCAGGGTAAGTGTAGATAAGTGCTGACACACTTTGCTGTGCACTCAGCACTGAGAAACATCGTATGTGCCATACTTGATTAAGCCCCAAGGTCTCATACTGAAAACATGCATAAGAATTCAGATTTCTCACTGGTATTTCAGTGTTGGTTCCTACAGAAATTAGACTGACTTAAATTCAATTAGACTGTTTGTCTTTACTTCGTGAGCACGACAAGCCGAAGAAGGTTTGGGGAATATATTCAGTATAATTTTGAATTATGTTTGTCGCAGGATATCTCCTCACTTAAATTTTTCGATATGTCACTAAGCACATGACTGGATGATTATACAAGAGCTGACACGGATGATTCAAAATGTAAAGGAATACAATGCATCTCAATGTTTCTTTTTCAGAAGTATTTGACAATCAAAATAATTCATATCTTAAAAAACCCTCAATATTAATATTGATCTCACCACATTGCTTATGTCTTGTCTATTGACAGTGGCCAAGATGGCGGCGCCAGGTAAGGACCTATATGAGTTCCTGGTGGAGGCTGAGCTGGCCCACTACTACCAGGCCTTCAGGACAGACCTTAAGGTGACCTCAGTGGCACAGATCAAGTATGTGGAGGAGGAAGACATGGCTGACCTAGGCATGAGTCGACCTGAGGTACGCCGCCTCAAGAAGTTCTTCCGCCGAGAATGCCCACAAGGAGCATTTGGAAAGATCAAGAAGGTAGGAGTTTATAATGTATTTCTATGCATTTTTACATTTGATGATATTTCATCCAAGAATACTGATTAGACATTGATAGTTACTATATACACATTTAAAGTCCTTTTATCAGTATTCAATTAGCCAAAATAATGATATAAACACAACTTGATTTTTTTCTAGTATTGACATTTAATACTTCATTTTCTGTAAAATTAATCTTTTCAGATTCTGAGTGTCAAAGGTGGAGAGGCAGGGATCATGAGATCTGCAGGTTCAGAGAGCCCTGGTGAGAAGTCACCTCAGCATACAGTGCGCATGCCAACAAAACACATCATCGCAGTCGAATCCATCTCAATATGTAAGACGCTAGGCATTGGAGAGTTTGGAACAGTACAACAGGGAATCTGGACAAATGAGGACGGTGAGAGGGTAAGGAACAAAATTGTTTGTACAACTAATTGATATCAATTGCAGAGACATCTTACAATTGTATGAAAACTTATATGTAAGGCTGCATAAAATTGATAATCAGCTTTGCAGACAGTGCCCGCATCCCTTAAAAAGAGCTGCATGTACTCTTTTTATCACCATTGTACAAAAAAAAAATACCCTAAAAAGTCTGCATCCCTTGAAAAAAATCATAAAAATAATTTTTCAAAATCCTCACCTCCAATGTGGTACTTCTACTTGATCAATCTTTGCAATTTAAACAGTTTGGAAACCTGAAAATGTGTGCTTTTTAATCCTAGAATTGCCAGATTGATTATGTGAACGGTTGATATGCTGTAAGATGATAGAATAGGAAACATATTTTTCAAGGTATTGGGATGTACAGTAAAGCCACAACAGCATCTACAATAGATTTTGTATTTTGCAACACAGTGCTATGATTTATATTCTACGTAAAGTGCTCTATAGGAGGAGAAAGATTAGAAACATCTGAAGGGGCAGACAATGTGTAAACCTCTGAATTATATCTGTGGACCATATTCAATTGTGAAAAAAGATCAAAATAAAAAGCCGCCTCCCTCATCAATTCAAATAAGGGGAAAAAGAAGAAGTTACCTCCCTCACTACCGAAATATCATATAACAAATAAAATAAAAAGCCTCCCTCCCTCGCCATCCTTTTTCAAAAAGTGTCCGCAAAGCTGATTATCAATTTTATGCAGCCTAATCTATGCCAACAAGAGCATCATTCTTTATTCATGCTCACAAGGTTTGTCATTTCTGTAAACCTACACTTGGATCATCATGGGAAAGCAATTTCCTACCATGATGAAGATTTTTCTTTTTACAAGCAAAGCTTTATTGATTGATTCAGAAATGATAATAAATGTCAATCAATATTAGTGCATCTCAACTAAATATGCAGAAAACAAATGAAAAGATGGTATTTACAATGATATAATGAACATGTATAAACCGTTCAAGTTACACATATGGACGCATAAACTTTTCAGGATTATAAACTTGTCGACATTTATCAATTGAACAAGTCCTCAAAACAATTATTTGAAACAATTTAGAATTCACAGATAGATAAATGAATAAAGAATGTATATACATTTGCACATATCGCTATAGAAACTATCAGCAGTGGTCTATATTTATGTACTTAAGAGTTTTGACATGGAGCAGAATTTTTTAAGTTTAGATTTCCATTTTACAATACATTTTATTCTATGATTTGTATACTCCTGTTAGGCCACACCAAAAAAATGAGTTGGTCTACAGATTGCCCTCTCCATATTTTCGGAAATATAAAATTTTTTTTCTCTGAAAAAAATCTTGTCTACGGATTACACTCGCTTCAGTTTATACAAGTTTTCTCTTTGTGAAGTTTGGCAAAATTTTTAAAAAAATAAAATTTGTTCGCTCGCCTCAATTTCCCAGTAAGGAATCCATTGGACGCTAAAAAAATTCTTTAAAAAAAAAATAAATAAATCGCTCGCTCGCTCGCACCATTTTTTCAAAACCAAAATCCGTAGACCAATTTATATTTTTGGTGTGGCCTTATGGATAACAGTTTTACTGAGAGGTCTTTGTTTCTCCTCCCCAGATACAAGTGGCTATAAAAAAGCTGAGTAAGGAGAAGATGCAGGCAGGGACCCCAGACTTCCTCAAAGAAGCCACCATCATGCATTCCATTGACCAAGAACATATTGTTCGCCTTTATGGTGTTGTACTTGACAGTGATGCACTTATGCTGGTAGGTTATTTTCCTATTGGTAGAAAAAAAAAGAATGAGTCAGTAAATCCATTTCAACCCTGTATTTCTATTCTAATGCCTCAATGACATTTCAGTCTGTTACTAACAGCTGACTCATTTCCCGCTGACACAAAGTACTTACAGGTTAAAGTATGTTTACACTATATATAAAAATGGGTTACTAGATCGCTGGTTGCAAACTCAGAATTTTTTACTGCTTCAAGCTAGAGTACCCTTGGGGTACCAGATGACGCAAAATTTTCAGGCTGTGAAGCAGTTAGAAATGTGCCAGCTAACTCGACCTGCTATATATACATGTCAACAGAAATATTTTCAGTATTATTAAGTAATTTTCCTACTTGACTGATACCAAACTTTCATCCTGAACTTCTTCCTTAGTCATATACTCTGGTTAAACGTTTTATAGCCTCAAAATCGTCAGGCAAGCTTAAATTTCCGCCATTTTGGATCTCAATCCAAAGAGAACGGCCCCTTTTGCAGCATAAGTGATAAGAGAACATTCTCAATCTGTGGTAATCTGTATTGTATTCATCAAGATCTTCATTTTGATGGGTCATACATCAACATCCGATGTATAGTTCTGGAGATATTCTCAAAAGTTTAAAACTCCGAGAGAACATGCTGTGATGTTGCTGTTGTTACGGCAAACGCATCACTAGGCAACGTCATGTTACTAGGCAAAGTCACGTCACTAGGTAGCGTCACTAAGCACTGGTAGCTTCACAACAAAAGTGCCGCGACAATGGGGCACAAAAGTGCCGTGACAATGGGGCACAGGGGGTACAGTTTGCCCCCACTGTCCAGTGGCCAAGCCACTAGTACAGTTATCAGGATGTATTGGTTGCTGGATAAGTGAAATTAAGTTTTATGAAGAGTTTTATAAAGATGAGATGAATTTCTCCTATGAAGAGAAATTATTAATGATTCAAAACGAAAAAAAAGCACAAGTAAATTAACATAAATAAGTACCCTTATTAGATCATGGAGAAAGATGTGTCTTCTTTTTTTAGGTAACGGAACTTGCCCCGCTTCGGTCATTGTTAGAGTGTTTGAAGGAGCCGGCCATGCGGAGTTCCTTCTCGGTGTGTGTTCTGTGTGACTTTGCTACCCAGGTGGCAGATGGTATGGCCTACCTGGAGAACAAACGCCTCATCCACAGAGACCTGGCTGCCAGAAATATATTAGTCTTCACCAAAGACAAGGTAGGTTGAAATAGTTGTGTCTATAATAAAATAAAGTCTCCTTGATTCCAGCTAAAGAGAAAGTGGTGGATTATAGATGAAAAAAAAATAGAGAGTCACTTTAAAAATTTAGATGATCGACTGTCAATATAGGACTGTAACTAGAGAATCTAGTTGAAATAGTTTTTGTCATATATTATATGTTTATAATTGTTAGTGTTCAGTGTGGTGTTGTCTTCTTGGCACCAGCTTTTAGAAGCTTATCATGTTATAAAATGTGCTTCTTCTGTTATATTAGCCATGTAACAATTTTGTCATTTTGAATATATTTATCTCTTTTAAAAGATACATTCTAGATGAAGTGAAAATCAATTGACCATATTTGATCTCTTTCGACTCTCGGAAGTGAGATTTTCTTAAATAACTCTGTCCAACCCTTTTTTTGAACAGGATGTAAACTATAATAAAAAATGGGTATGTGTCCTCGCATAAGCCAGGGTCTTATAGTTCTACTGCATGTAAATATTGTAAGAATTATTTAATTTTTCAAAAGTGGTTTATTTGCATAAAAATACAATGCCATTTAAGTAAAACAACGAGCTATGCCGTGCATGACAAGCTTTGACTATTGCAGATAAGAGAACTTTGTTTGTGTTTTTATCCATATACTTTTTGATATTTCCCAAAAGGTCAAAATCAGTGATTTCGGCTTGTCGCGAGCGTTGGGTGTCGGTAAAGATTACTACCAGACAAACTTCAGTGTTAACCTCAAGCTGCCAATTGCATGGTAAGGAAATACACAGTACTCATTACACATATCACAATAGAATGTATTCATAATATCGTTTTCATCGGCACTCATTTCAATAGCCTTCCAACAGCATACTTTACCGGTTGAGTAGAAGATAATTTTTAGGACATACCAAGCAAAATTATAATAGTTTCTTTTTGCTGAACTATAAGCCAGGTAAATATTGTTTAGAAACAATAGGATATCCATTTTATTACTTCAGGTGTGCACCAGAATGCATCAACTACTTGAAGTTCACAACTGCGAGCGACATCTGGGCATACGGCGTAACTCTGTGGGAGATGTTCTCCTACGGGTTCCAGCCTTGGGCAGCTTTCACTGGGCAACAGGTAAACACAATGTTATCTCAGTAACTGATTTTGATTTACATGAAGGTACATCTCAGTGAAGGTAATAAGGATGTAACAGGAAACAGGTATTCAAGCTTTACTACAACGTTTTCAAGAATTATCTAAACTCCTTTCAATGATACAATACAAATTCAACAAATTGCAATAAGATTAAGATAGTCTGATTAAAGGGGAGTGATGAAATGGACCTTGGAAAGTGTGATGGGTATGAATGGTCATGTGTTTGTCCAATACATTTTAAAGAAAGTGAAACTTCAGATAAGAGATTTTTACATGAGTAAAAGATAAGTTTTTCCATAAGTTTGCAAGTGTGTACTACTCACTGAAAGACCACAGCCCTATTTTCATTGGTTTGTGTACATCACATCTCAAAATTTATCATAACTATACAGACAGTCAAATTTGATTGATAACCGTGAATGGATATATATGAGTCAAGGGTTTAACAAGGTTTTTAATATAGGAATTAACACCACAAGATCTTATAATAATCCATGTCATGTTGTTGGTGTGTTGATACATTTGTATGCATATGTGAATTAGTAGATGGATGACAAAGTGTGATTTCTGATTCATGTTTTTATCCATATTTCATTTTATTTTTCAAATAAAGACCTGCCAACTTTTTTTCTTTTTTGCCATTGAATGTATGTTGTGCTATACCAGTAGAATAGCTTTTTTTAGAAGAAAGAATTCTGTTCTTTCTAATTTCTTAGTTGCACTATTCAGTGCTCTGATGATTCTTTGATTTTACAGAGAATTATTTTGGGTTTTGAAGCTGAAATCTGATATATATATATTATATTATATATCAATTTGGCTGTTTCATAAATTGAAATTCAAGTTTTCAATCAGAGATATTCACCAATAACATATTTTTGACAAACGCTAATAACAGCAATCACACAATTGACTGACCTTATTTTGTAGAATGATATTTCGGAGGAAAACACTTTAGATACATGGCAGATTGGTCAAAAGGTAACCATGGTAACAAGTCAGTGGGGATAATGCTGCCCAAATCTTGCATGCCAGGATCTGTTATCCCCCATCTTCTTAGGATAACCACCACAGTTTATTTGCATATTGTCAGTGGCTAGAATAGCACCTGTGAGTTTCTGTATATGTTTGCATGATGAATATGTATGTTTGTATTCCTACCCCACAGCAGGCACTGCTTACTTAGCACATATTGGGACTGAAATAATTAACACTTTGATCATAAAAGCTGATTATTATAAAAGTGGTATAAAACAGCTTCAATAGTCTGAGTCATTCTGACTGCTTTTAGAACAGAAGATTTATAGCAATGCTAGGCGACATACATAAGCGTGTGTTTGAGTGTTAAAATTAAATATATGCATACACAGGACATTGTTTAGATAAGTGAACACCTGTTTATTTTCTCACTTTGGTACGTTGCACAATTTTCTATTAAGGTTCACTATGATCACCATTCTTTAAGTTCAACTATACAAAATAACCCTTTTTATGCACCCCACAAGAGGCCATACCTAATCCATTTTATTACTGTTCACACAACCATCATTGATGATTCATTTACGATCACTTACAATTCCTTTCTGTCAATACCCTAATTCTTCTTAATACACAATATTGGTTATGCTATTTCTTTATGTCATGGCTGATATGATCGTTACTATAGAATAGTACTAGAACGGCCGTATTCAATGGGGGGAAGGAATACAATAAGCTCGTATTCAATGGGCATCCACCATCTTGGATTTTGCACAGAGCTGAGCCATGTTTCTTCATTCAAAAGCAAATTACCCCTCCTAAGCCATGACATAAATGCAAATGTCCACTTCCATGAGATTTTTTACATTATATTCTCCTCTGTGGTCATGGACATTTGCTTATATACCTAATATTGAGCTACTTCTTCATAGCTGTCATTCTGTCTTGGTCAGTTTTGTCAGTGGTGGTGGTCAGTACCTCAGCAACCCATTGAGGACATTGCAGCCTTATCTAAGCTAGTAGCATCACTCAAAAGCTTTTACTGACATCAGAGCCATCTTCATAATTGTTTATGACTTTCTGTGGAAGATGAATGGATGCTGAGGGAAATGTCTTGTTCATGTTGAATGAGAGTGATGGAAAAGGGAGTGTAACATTAGGGTCTCAAAAGGGGATAGGAAATTGCTGTATTATGAGACTAATCCAGGGGCAGCATGAATTGAAAACTACTGGAAGTTATATAAGAATATATTTTTATCACATCTAGAGATGTACATGGATATATCTAGGTAGTATATGACTAAAAAGAAAGGTTAAGTATAGCTGCTCTTGTTAGAAGCCCACATCCCAATGAAATTCAGTTCAGTAACCTTTGCTCAACCTCCAAGACTACTTCGTAAACGTATTCACAGACACTTCAGTTTATGTAAATGGCTGAAATTGGAAGTCCATTGTCAGTGATATTATATCATTGGAGGTCCATTGTCAATGACATATCATTATGATAAATATACCTCTGAACTATTTTGGTGCATATGTAATGAGAAATGATGGGATGACATTTAGATCTGGTGATCATTTTCACTATCTAGGACATGATTTCAAATCAACCTTTTTTTCTGGCACAGATAACCCAAGGCAGCCTTATTGAATAAGAAAATTTAAAAACAACTTTTAACATGTAGCATCTAAGGTAATAAAGTTCAATGTAACCTTGCTGGAATTCAGATCCTTGAGGCTATAGATGAGCCTAACATGCAGCGTCTGGAACAACCAGAATGCTGCCCCCGAGAACACTACGCCGTTATGAAAAAGTGTTGGGAACATGACCCTAAAAGAAGACCAACCTTTGCCGAAATCCACCGCATGTTACCACAGGTGAAGTTTTAAAAAATTTAAGTCAAGGAAGTCATATTACAGTGGAGCAACCTGATTAGACATAACTAGATCATGCATTGTAAAATCACATAAATATAATGTAAAATTAATTTTTCAATGAAGATATCAGTTGATTTGTAAGAAATTTCTCTGATGTATCATACATATGTGAAATCTTCTACTTTTAGATAAAACCAGAACAAGTGCAGGTGACGTCAGAATCATGTCAGGGTGCACGTGCCGACTTCCTCCAGTACAAGGCCAGTGACATCATCACTATCCTAGACAAAAGGTTTGTTTACGTGCCTTCCACTTACAAGCGGGGAAGCTCAACGGTGCTTTCTAAGTTAGAAGTCGGGCCTCCCTAGCCCACTTCAAAGGGTCTATTTCTCCTCTTTCCTATCCCCTCAGGATGTGTGTGGTGCACATATGCGCGGGCACCGACATATTCCCCTGTGAATTTGTGTAATAAAGTTCTCGCCATGAATATGACCTTAGCTGTCGAAATGGCGTTAAACATCTATTACTCACTCACTCACTAAGTTAGAAGTAGGTTCCTATTAGGAAACCACTCGTAGTACCACCTTCCCAGGTCAGATTACACTAACACACCTAGGGGCGCTGCTGTTGCTTAGCCCAGTATATATACCACCTCCAGCAGCAGGGTTTACTCAGTCTGTAGTAGACCGGTTCCTGTACTCCTTCAGCACCATACAAATCCACATCAATACCTGATGTTTGTTATCAATCCTCTGGATATTTATCTTTGGGAGTTGACCCTCTAGGAGGATTGCTACCACAAGGCTGCAGGAACCAGATTGGAGACTGAAAGAGCTTTTGCTATCCAGTAATTTATATTTGAGTTCACTCTTGTAGAAACTTGCAATATCAACTGTACTTCAGAATCTGTTCCTTTTGATACCTAACTACCGGTAACTGTATCAGGGTGTTTTTTTTTTTGTTTTTTTTTTCAAAAATCCTTATGCATGTTTATACCATGGTTATCAGGTTTAGGCATCGTTTTATGGTGCCTTTAGTATGTATTAAAGGCACTGTTTATAGGCTCGCAACAAAAAACATTGAATTTAATGGGTTTAAAGGGTAAAAATGTTTAATTTAATGGTGGAAACCATAGTATAAATGTCATAGGTGACGGATAGGGGTACACTCGGTCCCTTTATCCCTTATATAAGGGGAACTTGGCCTCTGGCCTCGTTCCCTTATCTGAGATAAAAGGACCCAGTGAACCCCTATCCATATTCTATGTCCCTAATATCAATCTTAGGATGATCAACAGACGCAATTCCCCTGTGTGTTAACTGATACATAAATTCATTTCACTGTATTCCATATGCCATAAGGTCCTCCATTATGTTTTCAGGCCTGAGGGAGCACCAAGTTCAAGTATATGGAAAGGTGTATTAGACAGTGGGAAGGTTGGTTTAATCGACTCTACTGACAGCACTCCATATATTGAGATCAAGGCTGCTAGTCCTCTACGGGCACGGATAAAGCTGAGCCGGAGAGGTGCGTACATTGAATTTCTTCGATAACTTCATGTTTGATACTCACCCACTGAAATCAGCACGTTTTGCATTGTGAATTGACATCATGAGGATATAACTAAAAATTTGAATAGTTGGGAAATTCTGCATTGAGTTTAAAGCACATTAGCTGTTTGTTACTAATACAGTTATGTGTGTTCAAATTAACCATATTTGTGAGAACAAAAATTAATATGCCTGTTACAATGTGCATTGACATTAATTTCATATTAAGTTTCGCAAGTGTTAAAACTCACGCATAGATAAAAACTGGATTTAGACCAGTGATATTATCCCACTCTCGCATCATGGGATTCGTTACCATGGATTCCTTGTTTTCTTGATGATTTTCGTTCTGGGATCTGCAACAACTGTGCATTACTTTTTCTTGCATCTAGAGTCCGTTCGCCAGTCACTGATCGCCTTTGCAGGTCAGGTTCCATGAGTGCCCCCAATGAATTATTAGTCTAATACTAACTAGCCCACTGCCATCCACGGACAAAGTCAGAAGAAATATCTCAGTAAACTAGTGCTACAGTGTAAATAAAACTCACATGTTGTTAGATATGCCACTGGGTCAATTATTCCACAACTCACATGCTAGAAATACAAATTTGAAAAAGTACTTGGTCTCTATCATCCTTTTGGCAATGTCTTATATTACTGCAGAATTGTAATAACTTATGTGGCCTAATCTATTTCCAGTGGCACATCTGCATAACAAAGATTTTGTCCAAAATGTACATAATGGTCTATGCGTAAGGGGAAACTGGTGTAGATGGTTTAAGAATTTAACTACCAGTAATATTAAATTTAACCTGTCTTTAAGGAAATATACCCTAAATGTACATACACTGTGGCATATGATTACTGTGTACCTACATAATACAATTTATTCAAACATTATGTTCAAAGTGGAGTAATAGTTACATGTTGTTTATATACCAATGATTTCTCTTTTCTTTTAACATTTTTCCTGACTTTGTCTGCGGAAAAAGAAAGAAAACAATCTCACCCCTAACAAATACATACATTTAGGACATATCATTGACACAGTTATGTGTATGCATGTCTCATGAGGAGAATGGTTAGATACGTCTGTATTATACTAGTTGTGTTCTCTTTTAAAGATAATTTTATTTATTGACTACTCGGGTGGATGTACTAATACCAGCAAATTCCTTGACACATGATCAGGATGCGGGTGCTCTTATACTAAATGAATAGCTGAGAATGTTTTCCTCGTGTTTCTTTTACAGTTAGCAAATATCCAAGTACATATGTATATGATATGTATTTCTTTCTCAATCTATGTGATTTGGATCTCTAGATTTAGTGGACTATGTCTTGTATAGTGGGACTTGTGAATCAAAATGTATCTATATAGGTAGAAACATGTATCTCTAATTATTCATAACCCACCCTTGATGTGAAAACGTTTTGATAATCTGATTCATACAGATTTATACATATACAGGTGAAATTTTTCTACCAGAATTAAGTCAGTAAAGAAAACATTCATCTCCCCTGAATGTTATATGGCAATTTGAGTATACAAGAAAAAAAAACTCTGTAACTCTGTTTGTTATTGAGTGTACAAAATTTGTGTAAACTAGTTGTCAGTAGTACATTATAGTTAGATTATGTAAGTGTACAAAATGAGCTGACATGTTTGGGTGGAAAGCAGGAATGGCACTGTTTGATTATCTGTTGCGCATTTGTGCAGGGTTTCAAGAGACACGAGACGGTATGGAAATCAGGGATGGTTTTACATATAATATAGCAATCAATTTACCTGGCATAAAACAAGTCTTTACAACATAAAGAAAATTTGGGATATGTTTTGTGGAAACATATTTCAAATTTGACTTTCCAAATTATTGCACTCCCAGCTTATACAAGAAAAAATAAAATAAATACCCTCTTTGCTGCTTCTACACCTGATTACACATGCTTCAACTAGATAATGAATGACTAAGTTAATGCATCTCATGTATAACTTGTGCTGCTGACCATATTGAATGTTAGGGCAAAAATATGTAAGAGCTAGTCATTAGGCAAAGAGATGAGCCTATCTGGCTGGTAATGGTTATAAGAAGCAATGTTAGTTTCCCCATGAATTAAGTATATTACTGAAAGATAACTACATTGCAGTAGCTTGAACTACTACAGGAAGTTATCCATAGTGTTTGTTTACAGAATGTTCCTATTTTGTATATAGAGTATATTTAGAACTTCTTTTCAGTGATTTAGTATGCTGTTGTTTTCTGATTTTATGATATTACTTCTGCATGTTAAAGCAAAATTATATTTCTTTGATAGAAATACTACTTTCAAATTGTGTTTTTAACCACCTATAATAGCGTTGACTTTCCTTTTCTCACTACACAATATGTTACTTATGTCCGCAAGTTATCCAATTTGCAGTTATGTTTTAAACAAATTCACATACTTCGCTCAAAACTTATGTTACCAAGATTATTTATATATTTGATATATTTACTAATTTAGCCTGATTGAAACTGATAGATCTAAACCATTATGTTGCACTTCAGTTCACAGCCATGCACATATGACTCCCAATTGATCAACATTTTTTTTTATATATATACGCTGACTAGAAAAATAATTTTTTTACTTATGTATATATCTGTAGATTCATCGCGAAAGTCCATGAAGTCGGCGCGTAAGCTTCGAGCTGATATGATTAGTCGTCCGCAAAATGATCTACGTCATACAGGGCACATCGGTTATGATGGCGCCATGTTTGGTGACGTAGCTTTTATTGGGAACAACTATGACAAGCTACCTGTGAAAGTGGTATCACCATGTAAGTAAATCTTTTAGTAAATGTGAAATAGGTATTTAATGTTTCTCTCCATTTTCAAGGCGAACATGTAATTAAAAGATTCATCCAGTAGCCTTAAAAGAACATAGACATAGAAAGGATCTCATAAACTTTAAATAATCATATATGTGTTCCTTATAAACTTGAGTATTTCTTTATAAAAGCCTTTCAACCAAATGATTATTAATGAGTCAAGTAATACCATAGTTCTACTTGATCTAAGCCTAACAGCTCTATTGGTTACTTGAACCCGTTTTCTGAGGGGCCTTTTCAATATCAATGTTTTCTGTCCTATTTCTACATTTATGGTTCTATGTCCTAGAAAATATGCATGAAACAAGTTGAAAATGATATATAGGTCATAGGATATTTGTTTTATCTTTCATTTCTTTTTTTTCTTTTTCTTTTTTTTTTACCCATTTTCCTGGAAAAAAAGTTATTTTTCCAGTAGTTACCAAAAAAAAACATCACAAAGCAATGCTACTTAATGTGAAAAAACACCCTTACAGAGACAGGGATACAGCCAAATTTTATTCTAAAGTTATCTCTATGAAAATGACAACAGAATGGTGCAGTCATTTCTTTTTCATTTAAAGATTGCATATTTTCCTGAAGGTCTAAAAGAAATGTCACGTTAATGCAAACTGTACTAGCTTTTGGTTCTAGTTCCTCAAGTCCCCATAAGATGGCGCCACCAAGGAGTTTTCTAGGTTCACTGTAGAGGGCAGCACAAGTCACCTACCTCTGTAGATAGCTTCATAGACTGACTCAAGCCTGTCCCATTGTACACTGAAGGCCTATGGCCTATGCCTATGACCTCCACTATACAATCTATATATGCCCATTTACTTGACTCGTTTTTTAATGGATTCCAGACACCCTTCTATTCTCTATTAAAGATAATGCACGGCACCTTGTATTTGTTCAGATGCTATTATTAATTGACCTTTTTATCATTCAATAGACAAACCCCAAGATGATGTCATGGCGTCTACGTCAACGGCCAGTCAAAACCTTGATGATATTGACAAGTCGAAGATTTCAGACAGTGACGTCATCTCAACAACCAGCACGTTTACTGCAACAACGTCGTCCATGGGCCCAGGTTACAGCCAGCTCAGCTTAGCCAGCTCTCAGGCGTAAGTACAGAAATACCCTGCGTATAAGGCACAGCTTATATGTTAGCAATGGCTTATACACAAGGATATACCTTGTGGTGCCTTCAAGAGGAAGTGCAAGTTATGGATGTGCCTTATATAGGATTTGATGCTATAGAACAGTACTAAAGTGACCAAAATAAGATGCACCTATAAATTTGTTCCTGAACTCATGTGCGTCTTTATGCGAATACATTTGTAACAATCATTTGATATTGAGGAAAGAACATGTTCAAAGAATAGAATAGATGAAATTAAATTAACACACCCATTTCCCTATGTTTCTCTAGGAACAGTGACACGTTTACCGATGTAAGCAGTTACCAGGGAGATGCAGATAGCTTATACCGGACGAACGGGCGCGCCTCGGGTGGTTATGAAGAGTTGGCTGATGACTTGGACGACTTCAAGATGCCAGACATCAGCGTGAGTAAAGCTCTTCTTATGCTCCTTTTCGTTTTTTTCCCTTCATTTTTGTAGCTCACAGTTTAAGAGATCTCTCTGATAAGATGTGTAACAATCAAGAGACTGAAACATGTTTAGTTCAAAACCTTTGAACAGGACAAAAATATACACCTATTGACTTTTAAAAGTAAAAAGTAAAGCCACGTCATTATTTAGAATAAAGGTGTCATCTCAAAAAGAGATAATGGATTTATTGTTGTACCTTGCATACAAGTGACATCCCATGTATAAGATTCAGCCTGAGTTGAGAGGAGAGCTGTAAGGCATACCTGGGTTATGTTTTTGATCAGGTTCATACTAATCTAATCTAATTTTATCCAGACTATAAGACATACCCCCTCTTCTAGGAAGTAATTTACGATACAGTAAATCTAACGTTTGCGTATAAACTGTGGCCTATATGTGAGGTACTACAGTAACTCCCATTGCATTATTTAAACTTGACGCAAAATAAAGGAATGTGACTCCCATATGCAAAACTTTCAAGCTATTATGTTCAAACACAATATCAATTAAACCAAATATGCCTACTCTATCATTGTACAGTGTAAACTGAACTTAGTGAAGGTATGGTCCTAAATTGATTTTAAATAGATTTGCCCAATTTGAGAGGCAATAAATGGCATGGCTACCATTATCTAGACAGATATAGGTCTCGTCTAGAGAATGAAATATCCGCATATAAGCTACCAAAACGAAAAGCGATATGACCAACAAAGATATGACTTCATTTTCAACAGTGCAAATGAAATAGCCTTGTATTCATGCTTCAAATACCATTTTCATCAATAATTTTGCTTTCAGTTTTCACTTGAAGAACTGATTTTGGATCCGTTGTTGACCATGTGACTCTTGGTAACCATATTCATGCATGTCTTCTTTTTGTACTTTTAATGTTTTGAGTTTTAATGAAATTATAAAACTGCTTGTCAAATTCAAGGGTTAGGCTCAATGGTGTTGGGGAGTAAGACTAAGAAATCAGTTTCAAAATCAGTTTCAAATTGGCAGTGTACTTTTTCTTTAACATAATGATGAGGGTACATTTTAGCACATCAAGAGGGAGAGTGATTTTAGTAGGTAAACTCAGGGATATAACCCTAGCTAGATAAGTTATAGTTTTAGGGATCTTTACTTTAGATTTCTAAGCATGCATGTGCAGGTAAATTAATATCAATCACCCAAAAGAAATTTCATGATCATATCTTTGTTGGACCTCATATCTCTTTCCAGGTTAAGGTAATAAGATATATGATTTGTCATTTTGGCTTGCTTTCTAACATCTCTTTGATAAGAAATGTAATACTTCTCTATTACTGATGCAAATAAGGATCATTTCCCTATACATAGAAATGCTAAAGCAAAAAAATGTTTCCATTGCAGAGTTCTTTTTCACTTGACCTTGGTACATCATTTATGGATGAGGTCATGAAAGCCTTTAGCGATGTCACAGATAAGGATAAAACGCCAACGGAAGAACGAAGACCTCTTCCTGACTCAGAAGACCGGTCACCTATTAATCATGACCAGTCAGAGTACAGTCAGACAAATGGATCATCCTCCTTTGACAATTATGTTATCTCGAAGGTTCCAGACTATGTGGCAGATTATGAACAGGAAAATGGTTATCACCACCAAGAAGAACAACAAAACTTTGAGAATGCAGCGCTCAACTCATCACGGTCATCAGATTTCGGTGGGTCTTCCCGTTCCTCATCAAGCGCAACAATCGGATCAGGTTCTGACGATACGCCATCTCACCTAGAAAAGAAACGGTCCAGGCCCAAATTAAGAATCGTAAGTTTACTTTGGCTTATGTGTTTTATTATAACCATGAGAGAATTTTTTTTACATAACCAGGAATTTTAAATGCATTAGAGTCCCTTATGGTTCATTATAAGAAACCTAATGGTGTGTAAGTTGAATTTTCTTTTATTACTAGTCACTTCTCATATACAGTTGAAAACACCAAAGATAACAATATGTTCCCAAAAATACATAGGCCTACCAGGTAGTTTTAAGCCAGTTTTCCTGTTCCTAACACTGATTTGTCATGGTTTCCTGTCAAAGTGAATTCTTCCGTGTGAAATTTTACTTTAAGACAAGTATATTCCATGTTGCAGAAGGAAGCATCCGAACACCATTGTTTTTGAAAGAGTATCTACCATATTTCATCAAAAACTGATACAAATTTTTTCCAACAACAATGTTATTTCTGTACATAATCCTGTACGTTCACTTATGAATAGAGTTAAACATATTAGGATAAGCCTCACCATATTTAGATTAAGTGAGCATGGTTAAAGTTGTACTTTCTCTCACTGCCCTTTGCTACCATTAGGATGACGATGATGAGGTAAGAGTCCACCTTAGTAACCACTGCACTATGGTCTCCAATCAGCCAATGTCCCTAGATGTTATATATTCATAACAGAAAACATCCCAGTAATTTAAATCACATTTAAATCTTTGATAATATATAGGTCTTTATTCTCACTTTATACTTTAATACTTATCAATTTACATACTCTTTTTGTATGTTATTAAAAGATCATTTCCATCTATATTTAAACCTAAATTCTTTTTTCATGGACCTTTTTTTAAATAGTCTTTTTATTCTTTTTTCTTTGTGACTGATTGGAGACTTGATTAATTTCAGATTCAGTCTATTTTCTAACTGTACATAAGTCTTAACATACAACATATTTTATGCCTATATAAATAAGATACTTGTTTATCATACTACAACTCATATGACTCAGAGTTATAGTTAGCTTTAAATAAAAACCCCTATTGTGCTTTTACCCATGAGTGATGTCTGCTTTGAGTGCAGTAGATAAATAATTCTAATACATTTTATAAAACAGTAATCTACATCGATAGTGGTAGCAACTTTGCATTGAAATCTTAGGTTCTGTCCACAACATGTAAATCTGTTCCAAATGAATGTCAATTCGTCTTTCTTTTTACGGTGAAAGTATTTATGCTGAGCTAATTACGATTTTATATTTGAAAAAAAGATTCTTTGTTTCTTTTTTACAAAATTTTAATAGATAAGTAGTTTTTTAAAGTAAATTGTTTCTAGCTCTCAAAGAAAATGGTATTTTTTAAAGAAAATTACCAAGAATTCCAATGAAAGTGTTATAACATATACAAGGGAGAAAACAATCAAAGGAGGGAAAATAATACTCAACTATTTCTGTTTGATATTCATGCACAGAAGTCTGTCCTTCCTCTTGCTTTAACAGTATCTGTATTTGGTGATATATTAAGTGTGGATAGAACTAGAGGTGATGTGAGGTTGCTATTGTAGTGGATATTATAAAGTTGGCTTCATCCCAGTTTTAACAACCTGCTGTGTAAAGCACTTTGTTAGTAACAGATTAGTTGTAAAAACTTAATATTGCATCCTGATATTCCCAGTTCTTAGGTTGTGAACCCCTCCAAATCTCCCACGTGGTGATGTCCTAAACCAGTATAGTTATGTTGGTGTTATGTTTGCCCCCTCAGGATCTCCCCTTCTTGCCACAAAATTAGCACATCATTTAGGCTAAACCTTAAAGATAACCAGAATTAGCAGTATAGACTAAACAAAATGAAAAAAAGGAAAGAAAATGATGCTATCATTAAAGAATTTTTAGAGTAAAGGTAGAAATGATAAAAATACGTTTCATTGTTCCTTAGGCCACACTTTTTTTAAAATTTGGGTTACGGGCACCCTAAATCAAAAGTCCAGGTCGGAGGGCGAAATAGAAAAATAAAATGAGAATTATATGAGGTTTTTTTTTGTGATTGTACCTCTAAAGGTAGGGAATTTGATTATTAAGGTCCTCTTTTATGATCTAACTAAGTCTACAATGCAGATGACACCACTGTGAATGCATTCCTGACATGATAAGCTTCGATTTGATACCAAATACACCTGCCTTTTCTCTAACAAGTGTCAAAGATATGCAAGGGGATTTTGGAGGAAATAAAAAAAAAAAGTTGATTTTTCAAATTTTATTTCTATTTTGGTTTTGACTTTTCCATGTCGGCGGGCCCGTAACCCAAATAAAAAAAGTGTGGCCTCAGATGTCCATACCTACAGACATTTCAAATGCACCAAACTCACATACATAACATCATTTTTGTTACTTGTAGTTTTGGCAAAATGATTTTTTTCTGTGATGTGATGCAGATGTACATATTAATGATGATTCGATGTGATAAAGAAATTCCATTGTAATGGCTGACAGGTGATTGCACTGTAGGGAAGTGCCGGGGTGAGTACACCGAGAGCAGTGCCGCATGGTGGTAGCGCTACGCAACGCAAGGCCAATGAGTGTAGCACTCCTAATGATACATTTACATTTCTTATCATAATATTGATATCCCTGCATAATTTTCATGTTTTGCTGTTCAACTCTGTGATATAGAATTTACAACAATTGTCACATACTCAGTATTTGTCCATTTGTAAATATTATTTCAAATAAGAAGTTGTTTTTTTTTTTATGAAAACCTTTTCACCGTGATAGCAAGCAATACTAAAAGCTTTCAAATATAAGCCCACAAGTGTACATTATAGGATATATGCCTATATGGAGAAGTTGGCTCATGTGCTCGGTACTGCAGAATGATATATCAAGACAATGTCGCTACCAGGGTACCAGCCCACAATTTGAATTCATAGTATAGTCTAAAAAGCTTTATAAATGCTTTGCCTTTTGCAGGCAGTAGTAATTTACTTTACCACAATCATATATGCTTGCGTGTATACAGAATCTAAGTAGTATAAACAAAGTGTAAGAAATTGCATATATAATAGAAATTGTGCATTTCCTAGTTAGACAATTCTTTTTAGATATGCAATGAATTGGTGGCAGCAGCTGACAGCCAATGTATATACACTGACATAGCATCACCAGTGATGAAAGTCAGCATATGTGAAACTATGGTATAATACAGCGATTAGTGATATACCAATGCAGCCAGTCAGCTTACTATGCTTAAAACAGTTTTAGTATGTGTTTGGGTTTTTTTTTTCCTTCTTTTTTTTTCAAAATCATTGAACAGCAGAACATGGCTATTGAACAGGGTTAATGAAATCCATGCACAGAAAGACCTGATGATATCATTCTCTTGTGGTACTGTGTTTCAGTTTGAGAGATGCTGGTTGTGTCAATGCTTTCAGTTGTGATTCTGCTGCTTGATTATTGTGTATTCACAATAAAACGTTTCCAGATTTTCAGTATTAAAGTTTGTCCATGGTCCTCTTTAATTCTCAGAAATAATTTTCATGTATTGATTTGAATTTATAACTTAAACCAGTGGGCTAGGAAACTATGCGTAGCTAATACAAAAAAAAAATGTAAAAAATTTGATTGCGGTCTTTTGCATTGACACAACCCAGCACGCTCAACATTGTGTCTCATGTGGAGAGTGTTTGGGATGGGTTAGGTCTACGCACCTGCTGGCTCATTGGCTCTTGCATGCTAAGGCACACTAGTTCAAATACTACCCCAGCCATATTGCTTACAGTGAGCTTCACTTGTTGATCATGTCTTTAGGTATGAACCTTTAGGAAAGTGGGAAGTATACCATTAACACACAACAAATTCCTGCACAAAAAGTTAATGATCATAGCAGTAACAAATTAGATATTCCTTTATCATTAAGATCATACAAAAAAGATTTACTTATTAGAAAACCGAAAAACAATTTTTCCCTTGTCTTTTTGCTTTTGCATTTTGATTGAACTTTACACTACCAAAAATTTAAAAGCTATTAGGATATCTTATGATTTACTGCATTTTTATCTTGCTTCCCCACAAAACAATCACAAAATTAATCCACTCACACCCAACACACTACAACTGGGATATTAACAATCTAAATGTGAGATATGGAGAAATTATTTGGAAAATGTAGCCAAGGCATACATACTCAAAGCAGAGGCTTTCCATAGCTTAAAGGACATTCCTGAACATAGTGCAGTTTTTATCAATATAATACAGTAATTAAACTGCAGAAATCCAAACCTCAGTTCTGGGTGTGGCTTATATGCAACATTTTAGTATACCTCAATACTATAAGGTTCATGTACTGAGGAAAGAAGATCATATTAAATGATCAGTATGAAGTATCAGGTAAATTTATTAGAGGGGGTTGATGAGGTTATGAGTCATAGATATAGGAATCGAAGCTGGCATGCAGATAGGACTTACATGACTGAAGTCATAAAAAATGAGATTTGTATAATGTTTCCCATAAGCTTTCCGACTACGAGGAAAATTATGATGAAAATTACCTCACCCACTGCTGACATCGACACGTAAGTTCATCCCAACTGCCACCACTAGGCAGGTCTTAGATCAGCCGAAAAATGCTTTTGTTGTAACTTTACTTAAGTTTGTTTCAAAGTGTTTTCCTTTCACTCTTTCAAGGCAGGTAGGTAAAAAGGAAAACAAGACATGATATTTATACCCAATTGAAGTAACAAGTGCTAAAAAAAGGAAAAGGTTTAGTCATATGGACAGCTATACTAGGCTATTATTGGAAATAAGCAGTAAGTGCTTTATCCCCTTTGGTTTTCCAGTTACGAAGGAGAGTGCTGCTTCGAAAATCGCACTCTTTGGTAAATCTTTTCACTCGCTCAAACAAAACAAACACCGCCAATGACAAGCTGACCAAAACTAAATGCTATTATTGCAAACACTTCTTATGCTGAGGGTCTTGGACAAACCATATCAACTCTTAGTTCACAGTGATTTGTTGGCAAGACAATTTACCTTTGTTGAGCTATTCTCTTAGCCAAACATCCCACTATGTGTGACATCAGCCAATCTTTTTTTTCTCTCCCTTGTACACCTGTGCCTTTTATGATCTAGACCTTTTGACCATTATGTTGATGCAAGAAACCTTTCTTTAAGGTTTTTGCACACATCTACCACAACATGGGTAGCACCTGTTTACACTTGTGGCAATTTCTTTGCAATATAACACCAATATTTTCACTAAAATATTGGACCACCATTTCTACAGCTAGATGTAATCTATCGTAGGAAGTTGCACACTTTTCATCACAGGAAAAGTAAATGCTGAAAAGTGAATCCTCACTGTGTCTCATAATTTTTTCTTTGCTTTCAAATTTTATACTTAGATATATCTATGTTGGAGCTTTTTACTTAACTAATTGGCTTTTACACCCTTCAAACCTGTCACAAATGATATTTTCAAATGTCATACATTTTGCATAACATTTGAAATCATCCCTTTGCCCGTACCTAATATGTTACCTGCTCATCTGATCTCATATTAGATATGGGTCTAGACAGGAAAAAAATTTGCATTTTTCTGATGGGTACTATGATTATTCAGCTCTTATGTTGTTGTCCGCTTACTCTATTTAGTCAGTGTTGTGCATACTTCAACGTTATAGTTATGTTATCTGGCACTCCCCTTCCCCATGTTAGTTAGTGTCTGTTAGGAGCTTACTCTTTTGAGTATTATTTTACCACATTACAATGATGAGTAAAACATTGTAACACAAGACATGTCACTTTATTTCCCCAGGTCTTTATCTCTTTCTTTATAACCAAAACATGTCATTATATATGTATACGTAGACGACTGCAATAGCTTCATTCTGTATATATATATATATATATATATATATATATATATATATATATATATATATATATATATATATATATATATATATATTATAAGGAAGGAGTCTGTCATGTTTGCCTTAGTTTAGTTCATAATGTGATGCCTGCTTTGTTTGTCAAATAGTCACATTTTTTTGTTAATTTTTTTGAACATATAGAATACTTTTTTTCTTGACTTATGATTTTTCATCCAGAATTTGCATCCTGAAAGAAAGACATTTGTATGGGGAGAAAGCATGGGACGCATGTTACATACATGTAATACATTATCTGGCATGACAGGGTTTTCATATTGCTATATATTTACATGTGTTTTTAAAAATTTCATAAGTGTGAGAGTTGAAAAGTCCATACCATGATGTCCTCCATTTCCATGTATACTTACAACGTAGGAACTCTTGTAACTGTGCACTCTCTGTGGGCCATACACCCATCAGCCCAGCTAACTCAGTGTCATTGGTAGATCACATAGTTGGAACCGACCCATTTGTAAACATACCTGTCAGGTTTCTGAGAAAAAAAAAGCATGGCCTTATTAGTGTCTGATTTATGTGGATGTGATTGACTGTTAAAATGGGTATACAAACCTAGACCACACTTATTACTAAGGTTTTGTGTTTGTGGTATACTTTATAAACGTCATAGGTTCCCCATCTTTGCATGAGTTAAGCGTGGAAAATAAGACTGAAACAGCATTCGATAATGAAATTATACTTAGTTGGTTTGTTTTCTTTTATTTCAGTCTATTCCTCCCTGGGACAACAAGAAACAGGAAGGAGTACGACCTTTATCAGCCAAAGAGGAAAGGACAATAGATGAAGCTATTGCTGTAGCCACTGAATTTGTAAATTTGAGCACCTCAGGGCAAACCACACCTAAAACCCCAAAAACTCCCAAAGACACACAATCTCAAGGCCCAGAGTCTTCTCCACAAGATGGCAAGAAGTCACGGGGCTCTGAAACAGCTGATAAGCCAGAGACATTATCTGGACTGAAATCTGTGTTTGGAATAAAGAAGCGTAGTCCTCGGAGTGAAGGCCGTGTGTTTTCAGAAGAATTTTCTAAATCTAGTAGCGCCAGTCGTGAGGATGTGTCACCAGAGGCGCAGGAGGTTTATAATGTTCTTGTAGGACAGGGACTTCACCGGGAACACGTTGAAGATGGTGCAGCAGGAGTTGAACATAGAAGGAATGTCCGTGACCGGCGTGTTAGAAGGTCATTGGAGCACCAACGACACAGTGGTGAACTGCCCTCTACTTTAGATGTTGAGGCTGCAAAGGAACGTAATCAAAATCTTAGGGCACCCCAGGGTATACCTGGACGTAGAACTGGATTACGAGATACCTCATCAGGTGATATGGATGTGAACCCACTTCGTAGACTCAGAGAAAGTAACTCATTTGCTCCTAGGGTGGCACGACCAGCTGACAGCTCTGAACGACTTGCAAATGGTCATAATAACCAGCCCCCACGTAGTACCAGCTTAGATCATATAAGACGACCCAATATTGGTGCGCAGTCACAGTTTTTGGCACGTGTTAAAGACACTGACACAGAAGCCGATCCTCCCCGTACTCATAAAACCTCACATAGTGCTGATGAACTCGCATCAGTTGCTGCACGTGGCAGTGCTGATACACGAAACCCTCCAGTCCCCCCAAGGAAACCACTCATGGCATCCACCCTTAACAGTAAACCTCGAGAAAGGAAATATGCGCTTGACACAAACGGGGGTGGACATGATGAATCTGCAGGATCAGACCACAGTTCTGAACCAGACTCTCACACAAGGCCAGCAACACTTGACCTTAGAGACCAGGCACATGAATCACATCCACCGGGTATCAACGGTGGTGGTGAACCTGCTACAGAACCGGCTAACCAGCCACCGCCACCACCTCGCAAATCATATGCCCATCTCCCACCTTTTGCTGTAAAGAATGTAACTTGTTCTGCAGCAGAGATGGGTATAGGTGACACAAATGATGCCTTCTGGTCAAAACCAGTGGACTTTGAAGCTTTGAGTGAAGTAGATAGTATTAACGCACCTCCTCAAGAAGGGGGCCTCATCCCTATCCGTTACAAGTCCCCCGACAACGTAAGTTACGAGGATCTCATGGAGTTCGTACTAGACGGGTAAGTTTAGATAACCTCTATACGCAAATTAACGAGCTATCAAAGTTAAGAACTAGCAAGATGATTTTATTACATTTTGAAATATTTGTATGCCCCTTTTTTATTGTTTATTTTATTCAGTTTTCTTTGTTGATATATAAGCATGGATCAACTGTGGTGCCATTTATGAAAGGGCTTTATTTCTTCTCGGTTGTAAATATAGTTTGGCAATGTGTTATTGCCTGCATAGTTAGATAAGGTGTTGTAAAATCAAAAACTAAGGTGTATGTACATGTACAATGATATGACACTGTAATATTTGAAGATAATGTTTGCTATATCATATGTCTGATATGTAAAATATTCAACATAGCAGTATTGTACATGTGCCTTTTATAAAATGAAACAAAATAAGTCAAGACACACTGCATCAGTAGAACAAATGGATAAGTTATGAACAACAGAACAATGACAGAAAACCACCACTTAATACGCTAAAATATACAAAATAAATATACCCACACCCTTTAATGAATACATCAAGAAATTCTCTCTATATATATATGAATATTGTGATGTTGTGGATGTGAAAGTATTGAAGGGTGTCTTCCCATAGTTCTCCACCACAGGAAGTCATGACAGAAAACGGAGAACAGGAGGACCCCTGGTGGTAGGATAGAGTACTAGTGAATGTTGAAGCACAAAGTAGAAAAGTAGAAAACTCAAATGTCTAGAAATCAAAGAGGTTGTGGTGCCAAATACAAATGAAAAAACAAACAAACTCATGAACAAACAATACAATGAAAACTTGCCCCTGCATAAATTTGACAATATGAAAAATTGTAGTAGAATTTCTATTCAAAGTGTCATTTGGCAGCACACTCTTGAGAATGATCTGGATTGGTTAATGTGCTTTCTTATCCGAATCTTCAAGAATGTGGTTGCATATTGAATATTTTTATTCAAAAGAGCCTGTTTAAAAAGCGATGTTTGCTTCGAGACTTATTAAACGGTATGGTTATACACAAGCACATCTATCACATATGTAACAGGCTCTCAAGACTGACACGCGTAAACACTCCCATTCAAAATCCATCATTAACTACAATGCCACCATAATGAAAGACAGTGCTAATCAGACAAGGAATATGCATGTACAGAACCCAACACTATCCAGTTTCACACCTCTAGGGCCAGACCAACAAGTGGGAAATGACTTTCACATCAACTCAATATACTGTTACAGGGGTAGACACTAACCTTTTGAGCCATGGGCCACCCGGGCCCGCAGCTTTAGAAATCCACAGGCCCACATCTAAATCTGCGGGCCCAGAACATGCTTTCACTTGTATATTAAAAGCTAACCCTGGAATTTTGTAATTATGGGGGGCCGAGCTCATATCAAGATTTAACTAGAAAGTACTAGAATGACTGAATTCCTGGCTATTTTCCCTTTCCAACGATATAAAACATGATTATATTGAATAAAACATCAATCTGGTAAATTGCCCTCAGGCACTTCTGTGGGCCACCCGGGCCCATAGGAAGGCAAATTTTGAGAAAACTGTGGGCCCGGACCAAGAATTACGGTCCATTGGCTCCCGGGCCAGCGTTAGTATCTACCCCTGCTATTATAACTTGGCATCTGTAGTTTACAAGAATATGAAATAGAAAAAAGATTACATGGCTTATTGAAATAGTCTTTTTTCCCCCTTCAATACTGCAGTAGAACAAAGAGTGCCACCATTAGCAAATAATCTATCATATATCAGAGTTAAGGAGATCATGTTATTGAAGCTGCCTGATTTCATTAATCAAAAGAATTTCATTTTTGACAAGTTAAGATATGTGCAAACTTACCATTTTCAGTACAATATTGATATGTAGATTGTTTGTTTTTGGTGACACTATAATTTCAGATCAGAAAGCAAATGTTTATACAAAACACAGAGTTGCACCTAGATGGTAGATGCAGTGTTTCCATATTGGGTTCTGATGTGAAAGTCAATTCTCCCTGCTAAAAGTGCCAAGCAGTGTCCAATATTACAAACTTGTCGCCTGCAATGTCGCATGCATATATACATTATATAACCTATATACCTTGCAGCCTGAGAGCAAACACACCTGCAGTTGCTGTCTTAATTAGGAGGAATAAAATGTCAAACCTAACCAAATGCCATCCTTTCACAATAGAGCTATTTGAAATATCTTTTAGTAAAAAAGTAATAAATTAATTTGTATTACTAATCTATGTTGCTGAGTAAAATGGTTACTCAAGAATGAGAAGTATAGTGATATGGTTTGGAAGGTAAAAGTGTGAAAGGATGCCATCTGATGGGTAGACAATGCTTGTAGCATGATAGTGTCTGAATATCCCCTGCTGAAATTTCTAATAATTTCTCATATTTCCTTCTGCACCATTCATACACTTTTACAGGAGGAACAAGAGAAAGTAACGTATCTCAACATCATCTTACCAAAGCTTGTTCTATTACTTCGATATTAAGTTTTTATCGCTCCATGACCCTAAACGCTTGCAAATGCAATCGTCTAACGGTTAATGTTCATTTCACACTTGTTGTTCATGAATGTTGTATAGCAGTATATTGGATTTTTTTTAAAACAAAAGAGAAGATATTTTGCAAGAAATACAAAGATGTGATTTGCTTATCAAAGGTTACTCTGGCAAACTTAATGAATTCATTTGAAAGGATTATATTGGACAAAATGTTAGCTGAAAGTCACTAATTATATAAATTCATACTTCTAAATGAAAAAATAAATAACTGCACAGAGATGTGTGTACCATCAAAATGTATATTACCACATCTCTTTACACGTTTGCATTGCAATGATATTGGTTCATACTATTTGGTTTGTTGTGTTTTGTTTATTATCATAGTGGCATATTCACTTCTATTAATTTAATCCAGACTTTTGTACTATATTTTCTGTGTTAAAGATTTCTTTATTAGGACAGGGATCATTGGCATAAGTTATAATAGCCTGGTTATATAGATATTCTGTTAAGTGTTCAATGTTTTCAAACAATGTCCATACCGCACCCAATCCCTCAGAAAATTTCTAATATGGAATATCGCTGGTAACAATAATTACTTGTATACATACTTACAATTCTCTCCTAGGTATATACATGTATGCATGGTTATCATTATTCTTAACCCCACAGTATCCCCTAACTGTCACGAATTGCCCTCGCAATTTGGCAATTTCGGGGAATTGATTTTGTAAATAGCAATAATTTATTGTGTGTGTTTACCAGATAGGTATTGATCATATTACTGTATGTTAATATCATTTTCACTGCTCCTGGTTGAAAATGACTGCTAAAGCCCCTTAGTAACATTTGGTTCTTATGGTAATGTCTTTAGGTTATTCATATTGTATCAAGTGGATTATTTTGCTTCAATGATACAAGTTAAATATGATTATTTCTTTTATATTATGTGAGTGTTTCTCTCATTTCTATCAAATGTTAATGGAAAATTACAATGAACTGTAATTGAAAATTTTGTAAACTATTTTGTTATTCATTGCAGGTCTGGCGAGCAGAATGTGTGTGATGAAATTAGACTCATGCGTAAAGTGCTTTCGCGAGATGTGAGTATATCTGATTTCATTGCTATGAAAAGCTGGTCAGACTTTGCCAATCACAATTTATGAACAAAATATAGGAAAAGGGTAGATTCACAACCATCATGATCCAAAATAATCTATTGCTACAGATGCTACTTGAAAAGTGTTTACTAACGTTAAAAAAAGAATATCATACTGAAATTTGTATAGTTCATACCCTATGTAAATCAGAAGAGAGGGTCCCCAATCTTTAGTGACATGTTCACATCCTAATTAACTGAACTACTCTTGTGGAAGCTGGGTATGGTGTGTTTGCTTCGCTTCGAAACTCTTACTCTCACATGCCATTCTAAACTGGAGTTCTGCCCTCTGCCCTAGCCACCACCAGAGCGTCGCAAGTCTAGGTTGTTTTGGTTCCGGAAGTCATCAGCCAAGTGATTCGGTATCAGAGCTTGTTTGTCGTTGAGATGCGGAATGCACATTGCAGTTCTCCCCCCTTCTTGGTGATCTTGAGCATGTTCATTGTAGAAGTCTCCAAATCTGAAGTAGTGTTGGGATACTTGCAACTACAATCTGTCTTTGTATTTGAATTTTGAATACCCTGCTTTCTCACCTAATCGGACCCTCGATTGAAATTGCTTTTTCTAATGTCCTTTGGGGGGAAAATTAATGATATTATGTAATATTGACTTGTGAATAGATTTATTTAGTAAAAATTACATTATTTTTTATGCAAAACAAAAAAGTAGAGAAATGAAATGCAGGTAGCAAAGGAGAATGAGTAGAAAGACTAAGGGTAATGTTGGGAATTGTATTCTTGCTGGATTCTTACCCTATATCTTCAATATCTATGCATCTTGCTGGTGATCTAGGAGGGCCCCGAGATGCCTTGGGCTAATGACTTCCTGAAATTTCTTTGGCTGAAGGCATCACAGGACATGATGAGTGGTGTGTCATGCTTCAAGTTTGGAAAGTTGATTGCAAATGGGTCATCAATCAAATATAGCTTTGGTATGCAAAGAACATTCTTCTCAGTGAACCAAATGGAATTTGTGAAATGGTGGGGATTAGATGGCATAGGTGGTAGACTGGCTTTGCAATGATCCCATACATAGATTGGTACTTTATTCCTCTAAAAGCACATTGCAGAATAGTCTAGTAAATTATGAGGGGTTAATATGGCGGTGTGTGAGGCATGTGCAAAGTTTGAATGTCTGAGTTCCTAGATGGCCCCCGGACGTAAAACTAAACAAACAAACCAGCAATGTGCTAAGTGTGTAAATGCCCATAGTGCACATTCTACAGGGTGTTCAAATTCTATTGATGGTTTTTGGTTGTTTTTTTTTGTGGGCTGTGTGCCAATGGGTATATCACAGGGGCGTGGGAAGCAGTTTCAGAGTGGGTGGGACCAGGGGGGGGGTTTTGCAATTTTTGTCCTCCCTTTGCTTGACCTTTTAGTTTTGACCTTTTGAGGAGTTGGCCAAAAGGGGGGGGGGACATGTCCCCCCTGCTTTCCACGCCCATGTTATCATGTCACATATTGCATGCTGCATTTGTGACAAGCATCACCTCTAGTTGCCTTTGGCATTTTCAAATGTCTAAATCTAATGCTCTTTCATTTTTTTCTGAGGATATTCAAGCTTCATGCAGTTGAGGGGCACATTACTTGTTTTACACAAAGCTAATCCTATGTATACTGTAGTTTGATGTTCCTATAAGATGACTTGTGATCCTATTGAGCAGACACTTAATTATATCAGTTAGGCATTATGTTGGACTTAGTGACGAAGCTCGTGATATTTTCATACAAAAAAAATCAACAACCAAGTTACCGTGAAAGAAGTAGCTGATATGACACATTGACTTTCCATTTCCACACATGAATATGTCATGAACTATGGCATTTTAATAATCTAGTAAAAATGTCTCCAGGTACACCAAAAGGTTCCTGCAAATTATGGAAATCATGGCTGCACATATAAAACTCATATGAATCTTTCTCTTCAGGTGACTGTTGAGGATTGCATGATGTCGCTGCACGAGACCCAATGGAATGTCCAGGCAGCGATCAAGTACCTTAAACTGAAGCAGCTCATGTCGACTAAACTTGGCGACATGGATGCGTGTAAATCTGCTCTCGTTCATTTCTCTTGGTGTGTCCCTGAAGCAGCCGACTGGATGTTGTCTAACCCTCCAGATCAAAACAGCCCAGACATTGTCGAACTTTGAGCATCGTCGTAACATCCAGTTGTCCAACGAAGGGAAATGCTACTTCATTCTCACCTTCTTGACAGCATTTATTTATCCCATTACATGTATTTTCATGTTTCTCTTCTCTTTGGAGTTGGATTTCTTGAGAATTTTGGAAGTATTGCTGTCCCTTTTGTGCAAGCACATAAAAATATGTTGACGGAAAACCTCAAATGTACTTTCCCTTTTCGAGTGATCTACAAAGAAGTGGAATACTTCACAACTAGGAACATATGCTGATAAGGTCCTTGAAATGTTGAATTATGTGAAAGATTTCAGCAGCACCATGCTATATTATATCTACAACCGTGGTCATTGCCTGCTATATAAACCCATACCATTTACACATAAGGAGTTAATACAATAAGTAGGCCAGTAGGATGGTGCTACTTCTAGCACTGCTGCTTCCCAATGCCACCCCTACACATCTTCCAGTAACAGGCTTTCTGTCAGCCCGTGGTGCTTACCCCTGCGTGTTAATTCAGCGTACACCGGAGAGTTTTCTCCCACACAGTCAGCACCTCATCCTACATTATCTTTATCCTGGGAATTACTGTGTACACCAGTTTAATATGGTCACCATTTCTCCAATGTCTCGTATTAGTATCATGTGGAGCAAAATATTTATGATACTGGCCTTGTTTGCCAATATGGAACTTTGGAGCACAATAGATATGCTAAATTACAGGCCGTTGGTCACACAAGGCATGGAGCTTTTACCACTACCAGTCACTTGTGGATATTATACATCTCTGAAATAACCAATGCCCAGAGAGTCTTCAGGGCAATCAGCTTTGGTGAAAGCAGTCGCAGTAGCTGACCTGGACAGTGCCGTCACCTAGGGGCATTTAGTCAAACTAGGTTCAGCTCGGTGGGGCCACCTACTGTTTAAAGTGTGCCACATAGTAATTTGATTGCATTGTGGCGGTCACCCGGGGGGAGTGAGTGAGTGAGTAATAGTTTTTTAACGCCATTTCAACAGCTAAGGTCATATTCATGGCGGCCCGGGGGGAGACACTCACCTGTTTTCTGATACATGTGTGTGGCTGGACCTATGACAACCGTTACCCTTGCTAGGGGGATTTCCCCTCCAAAACTGTACCCTTCTTAGGGAACCTTTGCCCCCCCCCCAAAAAAAAAACAAAAAAAAACATGTTTTTAAAGAAAAATCTTACTGATAAACTTTGCTGGTGCAAATTGACCAAGAATGTTCCCTTAGATTTGAGAAAATTCCCAAAAACCTGGAAAATTGTGGCCAAAATATGGGCATTTCCATGAAATTTCTGGTATTTTGGTTAAAAGTTTACCCTTGTTAGAGGGATTTTGGTCAAAGTTGACCCTTGTTAACGGGATTTTGGGCTAGAAATAGGACCTTGTTAGGGAGATTTTGATGAAAAACTGCCCTTGCCAGCCGCACACATGTGTCAGCAAAATATATGAAGTGTCCCCCCCCCCCCGGGGGCGGTCATTAGATTATCTTTTATGATATCTCACAAGTAAAAGTCTTGGAGATTTGAAGAAAGCTTCATATCAGTGTATTGAAATAAGTCAACACAATGTTATATTTATCATTGACAGAATGGGCATTTACTGAAAGCATTTAGCAATAACATGGTCAAATGACTCAGTTATCATGGTTATGTGATGTTGAAATTGAGAGAAGCAATAGGAAATGTGAACGTTTTGATATTGTGAAATGATCAAAGTTAAGGGTTTGTGATGTCATAATAACACATTAAAATTGTTGTCTGAAAAGAAAACTTGGTATCTGCTCTGTATGCTTAATATACGCTACATTTGAAATGACACAGATGTTGGCGAGTTCTTCTAACCTGTAAGGTTATTTCTTTGTCACATAAAAACACTTTCTGAAGATTGCAACTATAAATGAATTAATTAATTTGCATTTTGCCTACGGATTGCCTTATTGAAATCTACCGCCTCAAACAAAAGTTACCAACAAACAAACATGCCGTTATGACCGAGTCCCATGTCTATTATCGTAAGAATACGGCAAGGGCAACTTATCTGTTATATTTGTCCTAATGTAATGAACTTAGCATAGAGTACCTGTGAGGAAAATCGTCACTGTAAGTGTGGTTTGCTTTCGGATACATTTGTATGAAAAGAAGTAAGATTCAGAGAGAATCTTAAGGGAGAAGGATTGGTTAAAATCTGATATATCATTTTGTATAAAGTAGATATTGCCCAAGAGTTCCAGGTATAATATCACATTGAAGGTCCCAATAAAAGAAGCTGTCTGGGGTACACAAGCCTAATATTCTTGTGGCAAAAGACGCTTGTCACAGGGGTTTAACTTGATATTAATGGGTATTGTGGCCCACCTGATGTGTGTACATACTTTAATATAAGTATGGTTCTATAGCTCACATAGCCATTATCAGCTGGGGGCCGCCATTAGACCCCGACGGCACTATGACTAACACCTTCAGCCCCCCGACTCCGCAGTATATGCCAGGGATGCCTCCCATTGGTCAATAATACAATAGCCATGTGCCGTATATATACACAATGCACGGATTATACTAGGGATGGAATAAAGGACTACTCCCTACTACAAACACACAATAAATGTAAGGGGCCTACTTCAAGACACCTGACCTGTGATGACGGCATCAACAATGGCTGCCTAGACACCCTGTAACAGATGTGTAAAGAAAGGACTATCATGACAAGGTAGCAAGACTACAAGCTCTTCAGCTGAACTTTGTCCACTTTTCATACTTCTCTTACCAATACTCTGGATCTACCTTAATCTCGCGTATAAGGCGCACCTAGAGTTTTGGAAATTTCTCAAAAAAAAAAGAAAAATTCATAACTTTGGTTCTACTGAATGAATTTTCAAAATTCAAAAACCTGTGTAGCTTGGGCCACCCCGGACCCTCCTGGGCCCCCTTATGTCCTATTATGACCATGGGGACATGAAAGATATCAAAAGAAAGGTCTTGGTGTCCCCCTTGTGGATCTAACGAGAACTAAAAACCCCCGTATTAAGACGCGCCTTATACACGGGAGATTACGGTAATTGTATTCGAGCGGAGGTCACAGTTCATGTATGTGTACATACTATATCAATGTCTACTTTTTCAATGCTCGACATTCTTTCAAATTGACCATTCTTTATAAGGCTATTTATTTCTACAAAGTCCCCTTCTATTCGTTTGTTGTTGATACATTGTACATTAGTATCTTTAATGACTTAGACAGCTAGTATTTAAATTGTAGCTTTATAGTAACATGGTCCAATATATAAATGCCAACGCCCATTTGTATTTACTGTCATTTGTGTGTCCAAGTTCGCCAAAGTGGTGCCACTGTTTTTTTTTTTCTATTCTAACTCGTTTTAAAGAGACCCAACAAGCTTTCTTTGCAGTAATTCCACTGAATTTATGTATTATTGAAAATAAATATTCTGTTACGATGCATTCTGTTTGGTGCATAGTTATGCATAATGTTGGTGCTTTTTTTTTCTCGCTCATGAAAACCCTTGCCATTTCTCCCCACATTCGTGTTGGTAATATGTACATGCAAGGAAAGGGATATAACCAGAGGTATAGAATACCCAGTGGTCATTAATGTTCGTCTTACATTTTGTTGGCCCGGAAAGCCTAACAGACATACGGTATGTGCAGTGAAATTTAATTTGGATTTTTGCATCAGATGGGGAGGAGCACTTGTATAACATTGTATAAGTGTGTAGCGTGTAAGTCGAGTCCGCCCGTTATCCGTTACGTCCTGTATTATACTATTTTCATGTAATCGTGTATATGAAAATTCATATTATATACATGTTAGTGAGATGACTTTGCTGGTGCTCGTCATGAATTACGTGTAGCTGATTGTATAGATGATACATGTGACGAGAATCGTACGTCTTCAACATTTTTCTCAAAAGCAGAGAACACATATCCAGTATGTAAGTTCAAAGTATTATTATTACTCTCAAGTACAATTTGGTACAATTGATGGTACCAATCATAGCGAACACTTGATGGGTGGAATGGTTGGCGAAATGAATGTTATAGATAGGATGTAGGCATAAAGCCTATGGAGTCCACCCTGTTGGCCAAAGTTGTGCCAGTAGTCTTAAGGTTCTGATTAAGGTGTATATTTCAGATACTGTGTATGTCAGCAGCTACAAGTACAGGGGTAGACACTAACACTGGCCCGGTGGCCAATGGCCAGTAGTTTTGGCTGCAGGCCAGTGAATATTTCTAGATTTCTTTTGAAATTGGCCATTTGGCCAGTAAAATATTTTAAAATACATTGCCATGTACCAGACTACTGGCCCGGGTGGCCAAATGCCCAAAATGTTAGTGTGTACCCCTGAAGTATAATTTAAATTGCAGATACTAAGTGTAATACCGGTAAATATATGGTCTTTCGTTAACTTCTACAGAAATGTTGGTACTCCAAAGCAGTCACAGCTTTTATGTGTAAAATAGCAAGCCTAAGGAGAGTAAACTTTCTAGGTTAAGATCGTCCTTTAGGTTAGTTCCTACATAAAGTTTAATTTAAATGCCTTGTGAGATCTTTGTGAAATATCTATAATGCACATGTATATTTGATTTATCCATTTCTAACATTGTTGGCCTGTACAAATTCTGCTTTTTGCGCATCATAATAAACACTTCATAGCTTTACAGCCTTGTGTTCACAAGTCATTTTATTTAAAAGGTTTTTATCAGTCATAATTATGATATCTCCCCAAATATAGAAACTAACACTGGCCTGGTGGCAAAATGGTGATTTTTTTGTCTTCTTCTAAAAGTCTTTCGTAGTGACCATACTATACAAAATGTACATTGTATGTAATAGTCATAGATGATGTTACGTCATTTCGACAGCTCAGATCATATTCACTCTGAGAAATCTACATTGCACAATTTCAAAGAGGAGTGTGTGTGTGCCACCGTATGAGCACCAGACACACCCGAGGGGATATGAAAGAGGAGATAAGGATAATTCTAAACAGGGCTAGGGTAGCACAGTATTTCAATGTAACATCGGCTTCTTTCTTGCACCTTTTAGGTAATGGGCTATGGACCTTAAATGCCGTCCCATTTCAGGAAAACACTTTCTATTGGCAACCTGCAATATTGACCACATACATGTCCCTTAGCTACGTTACAAAAATCCCAGTACTTTAACAACCTAAATCGTGATACATTACACACGCCAATTTGCTTTAACATTGTCTCAAGCAATTCCCTTAAAAAATGTCCATTGTAGCTTATTTAAATGTCAGCGAGCCTATTCGATGATGCATAACACAGTTATAGTCCAACTATAGCCAGGTGTCATGTTTTCTCAAATCAGCAGATGGCGCCTTAGTAGCTCTTTGACCATCACTGAACCCTCAGAACAAACACGTTATCTTGGCCACTGCCAATACCAGGGGCACTGTAAATGCTCTTACATAAGCCACGGATTTTATTAGAACCAAAGCCAAGGTGTCTTTTAGAATGTGCCCAGTCAGGGTGCAGCTTATACACGGGGTATTTAACCTCACGGAACAGTATAAAACCTTCACTTTTCAAAGTCTCAGGCTTATAGCTCCTCCTAAAGTTGGGGTGCGGCTTATACGAGAGGATTTACAATAGAACCATTATTTGAAAACCCAGTGAAGTGCTCCTAGACCAAATCATAATTAAGCCCCATGAATATCCATAGAATTACTCCCAAGCTTTATGGCGTCCTATTCATCTTAAGAAATTTGGCCTGGACTCCCCATGTGTCCCAAGCAAATTTTATTGTATATGTATGGGTAAGCATTACGTTTTTATTGGAACTCAAATTATCAGTTAAAGAAGCCTAATTTTATCTTGAAAGTCTGTGTCTACTCATGGAGTCATGCCATCAAGTGTCTGAATCCTTGTAATTTGGTTTCAAAGCCAAGCCCCTTTCCCCAGATTCCCAGTGGATAAATGTACTCCTTTTTATACTGGTTTGGTTGATTTTACCTTTACTAATAGCTGGCACTATTACCGTAATCTCCCGCGTAGAAGACGCGCTGCGCGTATAAGACACACCCCAAACTCAGCACATGCATTTTCGCATATAAGACGCACATTTTAAGGCTGAATTTTGTAAATCCAGTACTGTTCTATAGTAAAATTACCCCTTGTATAAGACGCACCCCCAACTTGAGGAAATCCTATAAGACCCAGTAGGGATTTGTTTGGCGTAGAGGACGCGTCTTATACGCGGGAGTTTACGGTAGTACGTAAAAATTAACAGAGTTACTGTGGTTCTCAGACATAAATTCCTTTCTTTCCTGTTTGGACAGGTATTTGTGTTCTGCTTGCCCGACACAGCAGTGATTGCATCGATGGATGACCGAATCTATGAGTGAGTGAGTGAGTAATAGATGTTTAACGCCATTTCGACAGCTGAGGTCATATTCATGGCGAGAACTACATTACACAATTTCACAGAGGAATGTGTCAGTGCCCACGCATATGTGCACCACACACATCCTGAGGGGATAGGAAAGAGGAGAAATAGACCCTTTTAAGTGGGCTAGGGAGGCCCGAACCGAATCTATGAGATGAATGATCGAATATATGAGGAGTGAGGGGGAAACCGCTACCGGGGCTTCATGCTCCTACTCTTCTCGAAGGATAGCAAGTGTTATTTTATTTGCCTGGTCCCATAGACAGGGCCAGACAAACCATAGCCTTTGATCACTCAGACATGGTTCTATGAGGGAACTACAAATTCAAAAAAAAAAGTATGTAGGCCCAGACCCGCACATGTGGACACCAACTGCCCACCTCTAGCCACAAGAAACCCCAAGTTTGTTGCCTTTTACAAATCTGGTATGCCCACTCCTTTCTCCTTTGTGGACTCCCAATTAAGTTTTCCTGCTCCATCATGCCCTCCCATGAAGGTCCCCTCTCCACAGGGGGACCTTTTACTGGAAAACATAGACTTTGGGGCCTCCGAAATGCTGACACCCATAGTAACAGCAATCAGTGGCATATATTTGTGTGTTATATCTAACAATCAGAAGTAGGACAGGATCTGTTGGCTTGATGATATTGGATGTCTTTAACACACACCTCAACCTCAAAGCCATAATGCTAATTGAACCATATCGGTTCATGTGGTTCAACAGGCTAAAACATGCCTGTGTTTGCTACATCAGTGGTGGCCCATGCTAGCCCCTCCTAAAGAGCACCTAGCACGGCCAAGACTACCCATCTTGCCAAGTCACAAGCTTGTTCCCGGGAATTTATGAACGACCTTTGAGCAGGCACCCTTACTGACAGTCTGTGCTGCAAAAAAAATAAATAAATAAATAAAAATTGTTACACATTTTTCAACTTAGCCCAATTCTTCAAGACTGTATTATAATTCGAGAATCTTGATTTCTGAACTAACTGACACCCACTTTACAACATGACTATCAGTACTAACAACGGGGAAAAGAAATTGTTGGAAATTCAGGGCACCTTTATAGAGGGTCCCTGACCACATGTCTTCATTAAACTCCCAGGTATGGAAGTCACTAAGCACCAAAACCCCTGAAATGCTTGAAAAGAACCCCTTAAATATAGGTTTTGTATAGGAATGTATAGGTTTTTGGAACATGAAAATCCCTGAAATCAGGGAAATCGCTGAAGACTTACATCCCTGAGTTGGGGGGAGGGGGACAGAGAGCACTTTAGACAATCAGAGTGGGTGGGCCATGATAGCCTAAGGAGTGATCATTATGTAAAGGAGCTCTGAGTTGTCTGTCTGCCACAGGGATAACGTCGGCAGACTTTATAGCTCCTCGATTTAGTGCGCCTTTAACAACTGGGGGGGGCGGGGGTTTGAGGTTCAGAATTGTTTTAAAGGGGGGCTGGCATGGAAAATTAACAACATGGGTACCGATTCAAACAGCGATCATAAAATCGCGGGAACCAGCGGAAAAATCGCGATGCCCTGATTGGTCAAGGGGTGATCACGTGACTTTTTAATGCTGGCATGCATTACCATGCCAGGGCCCCTTTAAACCCCTTGACCAGGGTGAAGGGCAACATTTTCTCAACCCCTCTGTCTCTGAGGAGGGGGGTCGAAATAATTTCACATTTTTTTCAGTGAAAAAGCATGCAGTTAATAAAAGGGTGCATTCGCATGTGAATTTCGTACCAGGGGCAGGGGGTGGTAAAAAAAAAATTATACCCTTGGAAAGGGGGGGGGTCAAAAATATTTCTGCACAAACCCACGGGGGGGGGCACTCTCTATGTAAGGTATACACATATGTTGGCTGGCAAGGGTACTTTTTCAAGGAAAAGTCCCTAGCAAGCCTCCTGTTTCAGCCAGCAAGGGTCTACTTTTCAGCAAAATGTCCCTAGCAAGGGTCAACTTTCAGCAAAATACCCCGATTTACGCAGGAAATTTCGAAATTTTCTTGGACATAAGCACAGTTTTCATGAAAATAGCATGAACCAAATTCAATTTTCTCCCCAATCAGTGTAAATTTAAGACATTTTGAAACAAATCTAGGATTATTGAGTCAAAAGTGCCCTAGCAAGGGTAGGCTTTCGAGGAAAAACCCCGCGAATGAGTGCCCTACCAAGGGTAAGGGTTGTCGTGGGTTCAGCCACACACCTGTATCAAAAAAAATTGAAGTGCCCCCCCCCCGGGCACAAACCCCATATTGATGGCGGGGGGGGGGAGGAGGGGAGAAATAAAAATTGCTTGTCCGCAAAAATCCACTAAGCCCCCCCCCCCCCCTGTACAGCACCTGGCAATACTTGTCTCATCCCTAAAAACTGGCACCTTTGCTTGTAAAGGCCTAGTCTAGACATGCATAATTTCTAAACCCTGCTGAGCCTGAGGCTGCTGAAAATGAACCTTTTGGTGGCTTCCACAGAACTTCAGACAAAAGTTGATGCCTGTCCCCTGGTGTCTATCCTTGGTTTATGTTGAAATCATCTTTTATCCGGTTAAATAGGTAGGCAGAATATGGGCCATGACCTTCACCACAACCAACAAGGAAGGAGCAATGGAGGGTTCCCTCCCTCCAACATACAATGATACATGTATCTGGTAGATCATCAGGCCACATTCTCGTTTAAATTTCTGCCCAATAAGGCAATATACGTCATATCTGTGACAGTTAGACACATGATCTATGCCTTGATATCATTTATAATCCTCAAGCGATAGTCTCTGCACGAAGTGCGCCCCGGAAGACGGTCCAAAATCCAAATCTATCTGCGTCCCCTCGGTCGCAACAGCAACAGCTCTCGCCCGTCCGCCATCTTGGATAAACCTGGCAAGGAGAGAATCTAGGCCACAAAGGACACTTTTATTCTAGATATTTCCAAGTCACACGCTGCAGCTCACTCCACAAACATTAAAAGAAAGAACCCCTTATTAATCGTATATCCATTTTCTCTATAAAATGGCAACTGGCAGCGCACCCGATCACCCATTTGCCAAGTCCTTTGCTCAACAATTTCAAGGTGCCAAGCCAAGCACCATGGATACCATGGATGGCCATTGCCCTCAAAATTGTGCTGAAGCTAAAAGCGCATTTACTTTGGATGGCTATGTTTAAATTCTAAGTACTCCACGAACACCGTTGACTCGTACTTTATACTCCTTATTCTTTCCTATCCATCTCGGAAATGACAAGTAATGTCGATGTTGGCTTGGGCAACTTCAGAACAATGGCCATGCCACATCACTTTGGTGCAGTTCGATTCAGAAACCGCGAGGTAGCCCCGATTTAGGTGCGCAGCCAGAGACGAGTTTAGTGCTGCGTGCGCAGATGACGTCACGAGCTCCACTCTCCTGACAGGTGCCCGCTCCTGTTTGTGTGGCGGCTACGGAGAGTGGCGCGTAATGTCTTCTGCTTGGAGAGTGAACGGGGCAAGCCGAAGCCCAATGTGTACTACAACCATGATGCCAACGTGAATGGACCCTACGGGAATACTATGCTAAACCAAGAGCTATGTGCGAAAATAAGATAGTTCCTACATCATGGTACGGGAGACCAGATATCTTTGGGTCGGAAATTTGCCGGAGAAGATCACTGAAGAGAGGGTTATTGAACATTTTGAACGGTAAGTTGACAGCGTTGGATTTGGCGGTCGTGCGCCATGTTAGGCCGCCGTAGCACTGCCTCGCATCTGACCTCCCCAGCTTGTTGTGAGGAGGGAGGGGAAAAAAATACTGCAAACCCGGTTAAATTACAGAGTGTACCTGCCATACCAATGACAGTGCTTGCTCGTGTATGTCTTCTGTGCTGTGATGCTAAAACTGGCGTGGTAGACGATGTGTTATCCTTCAAATCATGCAATTTGTTGAGGTACATCAGAGCGGAATTTGCACGTTTTGAGTTGGGCACGGGTAGCCTCCAACAGTGCGCCTGTTTTCCGGATCGAGCCACGGCCACATTAATTTCCTATCCAATAGTTCTTGTTGTCACGTAATTTGCCTTGCAGATTCCACTGTCTAGACCTTCTAGGATACCTTAGCAACTGGAATGTATACTTTTTATATGTGCCCATCAAGTGTTATTAGCTCTATTTCGTCTCAACGTGGCAGTTTGGAACACAGACATTCGTTGGTGGCACAGGCAGGGAATCTAGGCCAAGCACAAGCTGTGTTGTTTGGGATATTCGCCAAGCCAGGCCCATGGCCCCCTATAAAATAGGCTATTTTATACAGCAGTGAAGGCAGACCCTACTCCTGAAGGCTGGAGCAAGTCCCATTTGAATTCCCATTATTTTGCCCCATGAACAAATGAACCTTGTGATATCATATGTTGTGTTTTCCTAAATTGGTGTGATTGTAGATTTAATACTGGTATACACTTTGCCTAGCACTTACTTCTAATACATATTCACTGTTCATTGACATTTTTAAGTTCCATCTGACTGGCTGGCCTACTACAGAGTAAAGCCAGTCTTGTGCTTGTCATTTATTGGCCATGTATAAAAAAAGAAAGCCTTAAAGGGAAGCCTCTGCCAAATAGCTTGCTTCCATATCCCCTGTTCTGGACATTAATCGACCAACTTAAATCTGATTACTGTGGAGAGGTTGAATTTTCGTTAGAAAAGACCATGGATCTGCCAAAACAGATTAAATCACACCTGCAGTCGGCTTTATGTGTAAATTGAAACTGGTGGTAGAGTCTGATAATGTGATATTTACATAGAAATGTATCTAGAGCAGTACATTCAGCCTAAGCTAAAATATCCATCTTTACCAGTAGGCCTATGTGGTAAATAGGGTCCCCAATACACCAGTGACCAGGTGTACCGGTAGTTAACTTGGAACGCTGAGTTTTAAGAGACGGGTAGGGGCAGGCGAAACTTGTAAGACCGGAAGTTAGCAGTTTTTGAGAAGAGGTTGTTGACTTTGAGGTCAAATTACATGAAAACCATAAAATATGAGATGAAATGAAACCTGTCATGTGATAGAGTAAATATTCAGGATCATGGAGGTGCAGCAGATTTACCTCTTATAAGATTGTAATCTTTGTAAAATTTAGGTTTGAAAAAAAGTAGGTCACCTGAAATCCAACTTAGACGCTTGGTGCACTCAATGCTTTTCTATGGAGGTGACATTTTGGGTGACGGGTCCGGTGTCACGTACGTGATAAGAATATAATGGAAAATGATATATTGCATGTTAATCTTGTTTCTATGGCTCTTTTGGACATTTCTCTCTGTATACACATTAAAAATAATTCAATCTGGTGCTATAATCCTCGGTTATATGATTCATGTTCGTCTTGGAAAGTATTTGCCAAAAATCGTCCGAGGGGCTGAACTTTTACGACATTCCGATTGTGTCTTACTTTGATACAAACATGGCGGTTGTTGAATTAAATTTGATAATATATTAGAGTGTGAAGAAGATGAATCTATGCAAAAACAGGCATAACAAATATGATTTGTGATTATTTGAGAACATTTGCTGTGGTAGGACGACATAGCCTGCCGATTGATGGCAAAATCCAAAATGGCGGACGCGCAATACATATGGAGTACGTTTCTTCTTTGCTGTCACTATAGTGTCAAAAAGGTTAAGACATTTCTCTCTGTATACACATTAAAGATATAACAATTAATTTGACATAGCCGGTTGACGGCAAAATCCAACATGGCGGGCGCGCAATAGACCTGTTAGTCTTTCGCATTGCTGTCACTATAGTGTCAAAATGGCCAGACCAAAGCATTCCGAGTTACCTGCGAGAAATCAATCGCTTAAACAGTGGTTTCTATGTGCTCACTTGATAAAAAAGACGCTATCAACAGCTTGTATGGCTTATATAAATGCATCATGGACCATATAAAATGATCATTTGGACCATCACTTTGGTTGGGTATGGGGGGGGGGGCATCACTTACCTATAACATTCATTTTAATATATATGAGGTCAAGGCCTAACAATGGTAATTTATGACTGGAGGTCGGCCTTTGAATACACAACATGTACATGTCCATGGAATGGCCTGCAGGTCTTTATGTAGGAGACATGTTAAACCAAATGTGGCCTGTTTCAGTGTACTATGTGGGTGTCCCATTACCACATTGTCCCACGTTGTATTTCAAACCTGCTGAATTGCTTTCAAAATTTGAGATGAGCAAGTATACTGGTGCTCATCCTTAAGCTTTTAACGTATGAGTTGTCTCTTAGTTTCCATTTTGTGTTGGGTAGTGCAGTATGCATTTTAAAACAGGGGATAAAACTAAGAAATTACCACCTGGTGGAAATTAAGTATTTGGCACCTGAATGTGAATATCTTTAAAGCATATAAAGAGATTTAGTATACGTATAGTGTATGAATATAACATTCGATATTGTAAGAAGCCTACACAAAGCTTAGTACAGGAATGACTTGCCAGACAGGGATATGTACACTCATATATACATGTATGTGGCCCAGGGCACTACGTGTATATGTGTGACGTTTTGTAGGTCTCAGTGTAGTACATGTATGTACTGTCATTGTGTTCTCAAGATTATATTTGTCATAGATGTACCTTTAAAAAGATATACATACATCTCTATTTGTGGCCTTCAAGTTTGAAGCTCATTTGTACTGATCCATTTAGTATGGCCCCAAACACATCAACACATTGCTTCATATGTCCATACATTAAAACCATTAATCAGGTAAAACCTGTATGTGAATGCTTCCAGTGAAATGACAGCTAGGACCTTTCCATATGGAATAGTTACCATTATTGAATGTGTTCTGTACGGCATTGAACAATTATTTAATATCAATGGGGAGTGTGCATGTAGAGCGATATGGATCTCATTATGCAAGAATGCTAAGATATGGACGATTTTTAGAGCTCTACAAAAGGACCCCCTGGCTCTCTGGGCATTGAATAGCAAATCGTCCCAGGCATTGTTAAAACCTTCAGTGCCATTATTCCCTCACCATTGAAATGTATATTAAGCCAGTGGTCCCCATAGCCTTGAATACGCCCCTATGTGGCATATATTCTGCAGCAACATAGCTGCAGCATTACATTTCTGTGCACATTGTACCTGGGGCCCCCCATACCATAGGCTCACACACAGTGTCGGCCTACCTAGGCTTGGCTGTACGGCCTAAGTAGCTGAAGGTGGTGGGCACGCACACCTGCGGCCATAAGCAAACATGGAGGCCGACAGCTGTTAGAGTGGATGTGGGACCACAGGCCATGGGAAGGGGTCTGTTTAGACAAGGCAAGAATTAGTACTAGATCAACCACATTGACACAAGTTTCAATACCACACTATATGGTGACGACAGGACTTGAATTATGGGTTGTATAATGAGCACTGTTTGTGTATTGGATGGTTTATATATTGGATGTGTATTGGCGGAGACTTTGGCCTGTATACGTATGTGCAGAAATGGGAAAGGTTCAAATCTGTCTGGGTAGCTACACTTGAGTGATAGATTTGAAGATAACATATCATAGCAGCCAAAGTGATTCTCAGGAGCAGAACCCTGGTTGCTAGGGACCTGGCAAAGGGTCAAATTACATAGGCAATGTACTAGAAAAAGTAGCCTTTTTGCTGTTTTCTTTTCAAATATTGGGATTAGAAAATAATGCATCAAGTATGTGATGCAAATTTCGAATATCTTTCCGATTTTGAAATGCATTTTCCTGTACAATGTCTAGATCTTTTCTGATAAAGGGTTTAACACCCTTTTCTAGAACATTTCCTATGTAAAATAACCCTTCATGAGGATTCTTATCAGTAGGGAGATAAGCCTGATAAGGGCCGTGCTGGTTGCCATGACGTCACTGCTGCTCCCAAGAATACACATTGTACACTGTCGGACTCTGTTCTGCTCTACTTAAAAGTCCCTGTGCTAGCTCAACTATAACACCAACGTATTTTATGCCTTCTTGGAATCCATTTGCATCATGAAAGGGGATATTAACAAGGAAGGGGAAAAAATGAAAGAAAAACAACTAATAATTGATGATAGCTTAGGCCTAAAAAAAAGGTTTGTTTCCAGTTACCCGACCGACCCTAGCAAAACAGGGCAGACCCTAGAATTTTTATTTTTTTTTATTTTAGGAATTATTGTTGACATTTTTGGGGAATTTTGAGGCATTTTTCCCAAAATTTTCATAATTTTTCATCAATTTTTCGTGGAGCCTATTTAGGTCCTCATCTATTGGTATACAGTTCATAACAGTCATTCATATATTTTACATGTGCTTCACATTTCTTATGTTTTTTTTTCATATTTCTACAGTTAAATCATAGAATTCAATGTGCCTTCCCATACTTTTCCATACAAAATAATAAAAAAAAAATAATTTAAAATTAAAAAAAAAAATCCGACCTACCGACCCTAGAGATTTCAGCCATGTAACTGGAAACACACAATATTTTTCTTTTGGTCTTATTTAGGTGTATCGTTTGAGAATTGACTGTTTACAAATAGCCTGTGATTGTAATCAGGTGGTTCTTATTATAGAGATAACAATCTGTGGTAGACGTGGACCATTATTCATAGTGCACTGAGATTAGAGAAGCATGAGAACGTATTACTAATATACTTTGTACTTTATCCCTTTGGTATGATAAGCATTGTCTACTGGTATAAAGAAGAAAAAAGAAAACAGTGGCCAGAAGCCTTCCATCTTTAATCAAAATAAAAAGGGAGTGACCCGGCAGTAGTCACTATATTATACTTCACTTTCACGGATAATATATCTGCTCACATTTGACCCACAAAATTGATCTTTACATGTTTATGGACTCATAAATTTATACAATTTACTATTTTCCTGAATTGACCATTCTTACTTTAATAGGCAAAGCTAAAATGAGCATCTACATATACATGTACAGTACTTTGAGCTACATGTATATATAAACCATTAACACCGCCTCTATTATGTCATATTTCTAAGAAGTGTGGGGCCATTTACTCTGACCTACTGCAACACGCCAGGTGATTTCTATACAGGTAGTTTGATTTTCTTGACAGAAATAAAAAAAAAAAAAAAAAAGGTTGGGTGTGGCTTCTGGGCGTACAGTAATAGGATCACCATTAAAGTCAGACAGGTACAAGAAGTGTCAGGGTAAGGGGGGGGGGGGTACCTGGTCGGCCACACCCACTGACTGCTAGTGTAGTACCACAGAGAACCCATGTACAATAGTATGCTGTACAAAATGATCAACACAGGTCACCAGTGTGTCTAATAGCTGATTTATCACAACCTGTACAAACCCATACATGGGCATGGAAAGCAGGGGGGGGGGGGCAGGGGGAACATCCCCCCCCCCCACTTTTGGCCAACTCCTCCAAAGGTCAAAACTAAAAGGTCAAGCAAAGGGAGGTAAAAAATTGCAGAAAAATCCCCTGGTCCCACCCACTCTGAAACTGCTTCCCACGCCCCTGCCATAGGCATAGTCTCTGGAGTCTTTTACTTCATCTTTAGTCCTCTTTTATATTGCACTACCATGTGATGGAGCACACATATATGTGAAATAACAGAGTGGATCTAAAGATTTTGCATTTGATATAAGACCTGACGAGAACACAGAAGTGTAGCATTACAATGCAGACTTTATGCGCTGCCCTCTATTGTATATACGTATATAAACTATGGTCATACCTTAGAACAAAAAAAACAACTCACTGAATACACGTATATCACGTAACCTAGTGTGTAGAATTACCTCTCATGTAACCCTGTTACATTCATGATATATCTACTACATATTGTATGTAAGTACATGGCCCAAGTCGGGCTTCCCTAGCCCACTTAAAAGGGTCTATATCTCATCTTTCCTATCCCCTCAGATGTGTGTGGTGCACATATGCGCGGGCACTGACACATTCCTCTGTGAAATTGTGTAATGTCGTTCTCGCCATGAATATGACCTTAGCTGTCGAAATGGCGTTAAACACCTATTACTCACTCACTCACTCACATGGCCCAAGTGTATTGATGTTGGTCGTGGTGGCAAGGGTTCTAAATGCAATACCAAAAGAAGCACAGCACGTAGTTTTATCAAGGGTGATTTAATATTTAGGATCAGGGAATGTCCCTCGTACACAACACAGTAGATCTGTGTAGTTTAGACCGTTGGCTCAGGTATAAAATAGTCCTGTGTGTGTTGGTGGGGGGGGGGGGTACAATACAGGGCCTCCGTCCGTTGGTCGTGCATGGCTTCACGTCGATGGTAGACCAAACTGCGTAGTTCCCCAGCTGTCAGAAAGCACTGACCGTGTCTGAAAGGTGTAGTAGGGTATGGGGGTGGGGATGACCATGGGGTTGTAAAGGGTAGGTGTCCAGGCCGGATCCCAGCTGACGCACATGCAGAAATACGCACGTTAGTTTGACCAATGACCAAAAGAAAAATAGTGAAACAAATGTAAAATGACTAAGTAATATTCTCTTAAATGGCTTCTTATCGATAATGCCCATGCTTGTGGATTGACTGTTGAATATTTTATCTAGGATATATATGCAGTTTGCTACAAGAGGTGTAAAGTAACCTTGACTGGAATGCCCCCCCCCCCTCCCACCAGCAACATACACTTACACATGCTTCTATCTGTCCCCATCCCCATTCTCTGTTGTCATCCCTAAAGAATGCACATCAGGTCTCCTACTAGTACTCCATTTATCAAGCTGATTTCAATGATATACCGGTCCTCGACTTGCATTTATCACCACCCCACTCCCTTTAACACCTGATACATGTAAAAACGTTTCGCTTGCATTTTTGATCCTATGTTGTGTTTGGATGATATGACGTCCAAGTCTATAGAGAGTGAAAAAGTCGGTCAGTGGAAATGTCATTCAGCATAGCTGAGGCCTGTGCTAGACTACATGTGTAACGCTGGTTCATCGTTCGGTGTCACTGGCTAATCGTTTAACCCGGGTCGTTTAAGTACTGGATGACTCATTTGAATGTGTTTCAAATTAAAGGCTTTACAATAACACTTTTTTTTCTATAAATTATGAATGGCCACTGGGGCAGTGTTCCCGAACCATAGAATGGTAATGAATATTCACCTATAATGATTGTTTCCACATATTAGTTAGATCGCTTTCCCTTTGCCGACCTGAGGCCGAGAATGGTGATATGGAATGGAAGAATTGCAGTATATCAAATTATTTCATTGTGAGATGATTGTAATCCTTATCTTATCTGATTTCAGATATGGAAAGATACAGAGCGTTAAGCTGCTGTCGTCCAAGGATGCAGAGCGTCCATGTGCCACGGTTGCCTTCATGGACATTAAGTCGGCATCCAAGGCGCACCATACGCCCAATGAGTTGGGTGGTGTCCCTGTGCTAACTGAATATAGCGAACCGCCAGGCAGTACGCTCACAATCACGCGCACCCTCGACACTGCCGGCGATAGCAACGCCCCCCAGCGGGGCGTGGGCTACGCCCAGCCACTGGGGGGCAAGGGACAGCATGGCCGGTACCCAAGTCGCAGCTCTGACGGGTAAGTTCCATCTCATTTTTAAATTATTTCATTTTTTTTTAAATAGTGAACAAAATTTGAGCTGTATCATCACAGCTATAATCCAATTTGGTTGTTTAGTGCTGCGTTGGACTCTCATACCTGATATGTAAATAGTTAGTTGCCATGGCTACATACAAATTTTGTGGTACAAGGGTGATACAAGTATTCTGATTATGTGGTGTATCTCTGTGCTATCCCATGCTTTATAAGTTATTGCAAACAGGATTGACCAGGGTAGATTTCAGTTATCGAAGACAGACCCCCCAAGGAAGAACGGTAGTATTCTTATGTATTTGTTGCTTGAGTTTGTGTGATATTTGAAAGGTTGCTACGCTGTAAAATGAAAAAGAATGGTTTGGGCTTTTTGTAATCATAAATAAATCATGCAAGAAATATTACATGAATTACAGGGTTCACACGATTGCTTGACTTTTAAGTTTCTCTTAAAAAAGTAATCTGACATTTATTCTATTGAAAATCAGACCTGTGCACCTTTTCCCCCAAACAGCCTTTGTTCTTTTTTCTCATTTAGAAATACACCGAAAGACAAAGGAAATACTTTGATTTTGTTGGTTGGATTACGCGTCAGATACTACTTGGCTGGTGCCATTGGTGTGTTATGTGTTGTGTAGTGGCAGTACCTTCATTGCCTAGTCATCTTTGTATTCCTGTGCTGTATATATATCCATAGCTCTATATGTACATATGCATACATATACATCTCTTGTGGATCCCAAGTCTTCTCCAGAGAGAAGTGCAACCCCCTTTGGCCATTGGGGGAAGCACTTTCTCTTCGTCCAAGATTATCATTGGATTACCTTCCTCCGTACACCATCCCCTTCGTCATGTGGATTACGATTTATTGGAGTATATCGAAAAGGTCTACCAGCATCACTCAAGCTACATGAGAGAAAAAAGATTTCATAAAGTAACTCAATAAAGGCCATAGAGCCCATTTTTCTGCAGGAGTGAATTATTTTACTTTGATATATAGTCTCTATGCATATGTTTATGTTGCCCCCCCTGCTTTGGATGAATGTACGTCTACAAGCCAGTTTTGGAGTATCTGCAAGAGTTCGACCGCAATAGGATTAAATCTTCGGGCCCTTTGGATTAGTACTTCAATCTGGGTCCACATCCAATGCGCCTCAATCAGAGCGTAGTGCTGGCTACAGACTGGATTACCAGATTACAGAGGTCTGGATTACCATTCTGGATTACCCGCTTCCCAGCACTAACCACCCCAGTCGTGGAGTACATATTTTGCAGCCAAAAGACCAGTCACCAGCACGCGGGGCCAGCAATGACACCCCATGTCCACAGGTTATACCCATAGATGTAGCAGCGTTGGCGAGTCGGGGAGTACCTCTACCAAGAATAGAGTGGAAAGTATGATGTAGCATACCTCCCTCATACAAGACCAGTTTCTCTCCCTCTGACCAGCCATGGTTACTATGGCCTGCTACCATGGAAACCACTGTCCTTGTTGTCCTTGGTTACAGGGACAGAAGTCCATGGCAAGGGAGTACGTGAAGAGCGTCCAGCAGCTGGGTGGTTGGTGGTCGATTGCTTATTGGTTATTGATGACCTCCCTCCCACCTGCTTTACCCATCCCGACTAATTATCATATGTATAATTATAGCCCCTTTGATGTAGGTAAAGCATATATCCCAATATGTCTTTTGACCAAGATGTATAATGATACCCTGCCCTACAACCCAGGCTCTATTAATCAATCCGAATCTCTATTTGACCCAACCCCTTTCTCAAGGAAACAACAGACCCTATTGGTCGAACAGTTTTTGCCTCGTTCCTGCTATTTTGTCATCTTTATGATCCAATTTTTAAATAGTGTCCTCAAAGAGTAACAACCTTTTTGTTGTGAAATCTGTCTGAATACATAATGTACCGTGTTCTGGAATTGAATTCAAATTTTGTAATCTAGTTAGTAATGTAGCATATTTTGTAGACAAAAAAGAAAAAATCAATTTTGTCATTGCCACAGTCCAGCCCATTTGCCCCCGAATTCTTACATTACTGCTTTTTTTTCTGGGAGTAAGCATCATATCTTTTATATAATGATGTTTTAGAAACAATTTTATGTTGCTATATCATGCATTTCTAAGTTCCTGTGCGTGTATCAGGGATGAAAGTCTTCAGGGAATTCCCTGATTTCAGGGATTTTGAAGTTCCAGGGCCCTTTACATTCATATAGAAACCCATGTTTTTTGGGCGAATATAGGACCATTTCAGGGATTTTTGTGCTCCGTGACTTTCATCCCTGGTGTGTATATATATATATATATATATATATATATATATATATATATATATATATATATATATATATATATATATATATATATATATATGCATGTCTAACGTGTGAACCCTTGAAACAGCGTAGCAACCATTCAGTGTCGTACCATTTTCAGGTGTTATTTGTGCTAATATGCTGTTCTGTTTCCAGGAAGATTCAGTTCATGTCAGGAAGGTGTTCTTTCAGAGACTTCCCTGTTATGTGTATTTATTGTGTGTAGCCATGGCAGCCAGGTTATGTTTGAGTCCATCCGACCTCCTAAAGAGGTTTCTGGTAGAGTGATGATAGGCTAGAATACTATATATCTAGGTATATGCTAGATATTAAAATAAACTAAAGTACATGTATGTAGCTGCTGCAGTCATTGTGGCTTTCGCCGAACTGCCTGCATGGCGGCATGTCTGGGAGAAATGAAAATGATCTACTAGTACCAGAAATAGAAAAATAGATTTAGATATGTGATAAAATCGTAAATAATGCAGGCTGTCAAACGGTAGATGAGGAAAATAAGACAGATTTTCAGATACATGCTGTTTTGAGGCTGATGAGTGAGAAAAGGAAATTGCTTTAGTTGGATGTACAGAGTATTGGGGATCCCTACACCTCTCCATGGGATATCGATCTCCTCCCCGAGGCGCATCCCTCTCCACCCAGACTCCCAGGCTGTGCCACACACGGTAGAGGGGGCATGATGGCAGATTCAAGTGTAATATTCACAAGGGATTAATTCATTATGCACCATTTTCTAAAATGAGTTTGAAAAAAAATAGAAGAAAAAAATCACACAGTAGAATATGGGAGACTGGGGCAGTATGGATTGTGGGGTGACTCAGAGGGGATACAGCCTGCTTATGGAGGGGGGGGGGGTGTAGGTCTTGATGGCGGACCAACAAGACAGGGCTCTGTACAGCCAGGGGTAGCCAGGAATGGTACATGGGACGATCGATCGTCCCTGAATAGCACAGCTCCTGCCTCCAAACAGGCACCACCCTGTTTGTATGTAGCCATTGCCATCCCTTTATAGACTCACGTAGGCACCAACACCACACCTGTACCCCTTGTGTATTATTCATGGATTTACTATGGCAATTTTCTGCCATCACAAATAATGATAAACCATTGAGATTTCTCTCAGACCACAATAGCAATTCCACAGCCCTAAGCAGAGTCAGTCCTTATGTCCTGTTCTCATAAGGCTTAGGCCTTCCTACTTTGTAGCTCCTTCCTTGATATTGAGAGGAGGGGAAAATAAATGAGAGCCAGCGACAACTGATTCACACATGACCCTGTGAATTAAGCGTTTAAGGTTGCATGATACCCCCAGGTTCACGTTCCTTTGCCATCATGATGCACCAATGCAGCACTGATGAGTCGACTTGTCAGCTACTCTCCATTTGTTGTATCATGCCAAAATTCCGGGAGTGAATCAATCCTGTAGGGTCGGCATGATGCATGGATAAACTAATTGCCAGATTGTGGTATTATATATATATATATATATATATATATATATATATATATATATATATATATATATATATATATATATATATATATATATATACCAGATTGTGGTATTTAGAGGGTTAACTCTATAGACCTAGTCCTGTGAGTGTCCAGCTTAGGACTGTGTACAGAATGTAGGGTGGGGGGGGGGGGGCATGGGCCCCAAGGCAAATATTTGACTAGCCTCAGCCCATCACCACGGCTCTAACCTCCCTATGGATGAGACCATGTCTGGGGCATTCCCCTGGTCAGAGAGGACTTGAGCTAAATGAGACTAGGTCTTCTTAACAGTGGACCCCAATCACTCGGCCTAACGACCTGTGGAGTCTCTGTAGACACACGACAAACAGTCTGCCGGCATCAAATAGATGAAGCAATAGCCTCTGAAGTGCTCAAAGCTGGATTTTTTTTTTTTTTTTTTATTTCCTCTCTTTCGATAAGTTATGGACCAGGAGTAATTTCAGAAGAAAGTGAAAAGAAAAAAAATATATAGAAAATTGCACTATTGAATGTATTTACGACAGGCACCCAATAGTAACCTATACTTCACAGCAACAGGAATGAAACTGAATTCTTATACAATGCTTAATACTCAATGACCGTAGCATGTATTATTTAATCTGTTACACAGAGAAGCGGCTGTTTCGCTGGCTTCTAACAGGCAGGTTCCTCTTTGAGTCGATGACCAAGGTGGGCAGTATAAAAGGTATAAGATTGTGGAGGGTGGCTACTCAGTCCTGTAAACAAGTCCCGCAGTAGTTTTTGTGCTGTACTCAACCACTGTGGGATCCAAGTGTTCAGCTACACACAATCGTGTAAATCCCCAACAGTGTATATGTAACGGGACAGCGGTATGAGCCATACTACACCTCTACTGAAGGTCTTCAAAATGTGGCTGATATATTCTAACCTCTTCTCCATGGTTGTTTTTTTAAAGTAGGATCAGATTACGGATTTTGATAAATCTAAGTGGGTGAGTTAGAATTTACAAAATACAAATTTTGAGTAAGAGGCAGACTGGGGGAGAATTGTTTTTCCTTTGACAATCAGAGCTCCATAGCAGACATGGCGGTTGGTGCCCTTCTCTCCCAGTCCCTCACCAGTCAGCCAAGTCCCACCTCCTAAAGCACACCTTACACTAGCACTACCCAATATGGAAACCTATTTCAGGAACATCTACCTAGTTCCCATTAAATCAGCGGCCTCATACGACGGCCAGAAAGTAGGCTTAGCTGCCAGTCGATGGCGTGGCTCGGTTGGCCTGCTGCTGTTGGTGAGGGCGTGTGTTGTGGAAAGGGGAGGTGGGGCCATGGCACGTGACTGTTCAATATATCAGACTGGGTAGGGCAGGTAGGAAATGGCGTCGGTGCAGCCTGGAGAGGGAGTTATGGCTTTGGGCATGTTAGTATGGGACCCCCTTCACCCACCCTCCCTATGCCTTACATGGCTGAAAGGGAGATTATTTAATATGCCATAGAGACTCCTCGTGCTGTGGGTGGCTTGCAATATGTTCAGCAGGGCATCACGTGACTACTGAATCATGGTGGAGCCTCACTCGCCAGATTTTATAGGCGGTTTGTATGGCTCATCCACACAATAGATGCTAAGTGGACTATGGGTTTTAGTGAAGAAGTATTTGTATGTGTATCATGAATAGCATTCATGTTAATTGAATGATGGCAGTTAACTAAGTGATCATGCAATGTATTGACATATGATACTGTTGCACAGAAGACAAAATATCACTCGATTAAGCTGGTCATCAACATTTTATTCTCTGCCACCCGTCTCACTAATTTGTATATGAACAATGCCGCAAATCGAATTTCAGGTCTACACAATTTACTGCAGTACTATACCCGCTGCGTATATATGGTAGTTAGCTGCAAGTACTTGGGAGTCGAGTGACCCTTTCTATACGGCCTTAGCTGGTTTGCTTATCAGCCAATGAAATGACACCAACTATTCACTGCGGTCCTCTCCGGGGCCAACTGGTACCCATCTAATAGGTGTTATCAGTAGAACTCGCTGATAACAAGCTCAAGTAATGGCGGCGCCCATGGGACAACCTGCTCGGAATATGTGAGACTCTATATATAGGTCCCTGTATTCACCAGAATATTGCACATCAACACAAAAGCAGCACCAGGAGTGGTCACAGCTGGCTGAGCACCACCTCTCAAGCATGACCAGGCCTGTCTGAAAGCCTCCATTCAAAGGCACCATATCCTTTGGTATTAGATCTCTACAGCCTGCATGATGCCTACAGGTTCTTGTTCTTTGGTCGTCAGGATGTACCAATTTAGTGCTGGCAGAGAGATGCATTCCTTCAAGCGAATATCCACCTCATAGGGGGAAGAGGACGGGATGATGGCTGCAAGCCTGCTGAGTCGGATTAGATAACCAGGGATGCAGTTATGCCTTTTGTGGACTAAAGCACTTTAAGACCCACAAAGGGTTAAATGCCTTATATCATTCAGCTTTAAGTCAACTTTGGGGTGGAAAGAGCACAGGGTAGAAGCACAAAGTTGCGTGTTCTATGGTGTTTGGTGAGGAGGGTGGGGGGGGGGGGCTGCTTGGTCGTGTACATACTCCTACTTGGGCTACCAAAACAGATCACAGTGCTGAATAAAGAGCGCTCTATAACTATGAGCCTAGAGGAAAGTGGGTGGTTGGGTTGGTTGATAATTTGGGGACAGTTGTTTGGTGGGTAAGGGGGAGGGGGTAGTTAGCAGCGGCCTGGACAAGTCTGCTGTTTGGGTTCGCTGTATTCTCAAAAGAGGTCTTGTGTAAGATCAAGTAAACTCCTTTGACTATACAAAGAAAGCCCGGAGGACTTGAACAGACTGATTGTAGTCGCTGTATAAGGCATATAGTATGGTAAATCCTGAGTCTTGAACATCAACCAATCTGTATATATGGGGTCACCAAACTAACCAAGACACATACACCCAAAATATGGTATGCCCTGAAACCTGTTATGCTACTCAGAGAAATTAAGGGTCTATTTCAATTAGGTAATAAGTATTCCAATATGTCTTTCATTCTAGATATCTAAAAGCATTAAAAGCTAATGTAGCTTTGTAGGCTGGGTACACAGTTGTTTTGCCTCGTATCTCTGTGTGTTTGGTAGAGGCAGTAGGGCAGGTGGCTCAGGTAGAAGACCCCTTTCTGCCTAGTCTAGACATGGTAGACCTGGAGGTGGGCGGGCTGTACAAAGGTCACGTCTATTCTGGTCTTTCATGACAGGTTTTGGTGGGGAGGGTTCTCATGTCAGACCTGTTGGACCCATGAGTGGTAGGGGAAGTCTTTCAGATTATTCTGTGGGACTGAAAAGATGTTATGTACTCTAATCATAAAATAAGAGTGTAACTGTAAGGCATATCTGGTGTACAGAGAAATAAAGAAAGAAAGCAATATAAAATGGTTAATATCAAAGGAGAGAAAGGGCTTAGAGGATATGACAGAAAAAGTGACCCATTTGAAGATCTCCCCTGCATAACTATTGTAAGATGCATTCATTATCTTAACCATTCTCTGTAAAGTATGGTCATTTGTCATGAGTAAGATACATCGCTGAGCATGACATATGTATACCCTGTGGAGATTTTCTTCACAGAAATTCTATGTGGTAGACTTATGTATCATATCAGGCATCAAATGTTACTATTGTACATACATGCCTTTCTTGCATGTATGAACATGTAGTGTAGAGTCTTACATAGTTCATCCAGACACTGACATGTGTAGAACATGCATTAGTACTGACCCAGACAGAGACATTTGATACATTTTGATAATGAGCTTCATTTGTGTCTGGTGATTCATACCGGCCCTGTTGATTTGATAGATGTTCAAAACATAATTTCACCTTAATAGTTTTAAGTACTGTTGGAAGCACATTTAACATATCTTATTTCACCTGTAGATCAAGGCAGTTGTATGATTTATTCATTGCATTTGGCTCCGATGAAGCCACATTTTGGTTCAGAATGCCTTCTCTTCGTAAGACCCCACATCTATAATGTTACAATACCACCAAAGCCATTTCTGATGTATATTACAAGGAGATATTCGTCACCTCTGATCACTGAACCCCGCCTGTACATAGAAGCCACTGATGCATCCAGCGAAGCCACAAATCCTGAATTAAGAATTCACTTTGACTTAAGCCTACATGTTAAGCAGTCTGAGTGTAACATGGTTGCAGCCAACTCTGCAAGTAGAATCCAGCAAGGAAACCTTGCATGAGACAGCAACCCTAGGCACAGACAGCTTCAGTGGAAGCCACTAAAACTTAGGGAAGTGGCCTGGAAGCAGGCGCCCCCTCCCCAAGCCATACTCCAGCCTTCTTTACTCTACCTCTCTCAATGCATACAAACATGTCGGCCCAGGACAGGGGTGACTCATCCCTTAGCCCCCCCCCCCTTCCCCTCAATGTACATGTTGTAAAGACTAGGGCCCAACCAGGTCAAATGAGGGGACTGGGAGAGAGGAGGCTGTTAATGGGCCATCATTATTTATGGCATGGAGTGGCACCATTCATCAGAATACTACATGTTGGGCTTTAAAGGGATATTGAGATAGAGGAAGTGTCGATAATGGTTGGGCCTACCTCTAAGAGGACAAGGATAACTGTAGGCTTTTGGTCATATTAAGTATTAAATACATGTACTAGACATTTCCACACAGAACGATTGAGTGTGATGTAATTTTCGACCTAGATCAATGAAGGCTTGAGGAACTGAAGGCCAGCAACATTCAGAAATATCCAATTTAATGCAGGGTGAGAGAAACCTCAGCCCCACCTACCCATACAGACCAATACTATTATACAGATAACATCTTCAACTCATGATAGTAAGACTTATGTCATCAGCTCCTTACCACACAGCCAGCATACACATAGACTAGTACGTGGAGCAGGGTATACTATTATACCAATACTATTATACAGATAACATCTTCAACTCATGATAGTAAGACTTATGTCATCAGCTCCTTACCACACAGCCAGCATACACATAGACTAGTACGTGGAGCAGGGTATGGCTAACCACACACACTTAGTGTATCTTTCTCTATACAAGCCACATAGCCACAGCTGGCAAGACTCACACACTCACTCTACTGCATACATTCAATATCCTCCACATATATGGGGACACACTATACATGGGCGTGGAAAGCAGGGGGGACATATCCCCCCCCCCCACTTTTGGCCAACTCCTCAAAAGGTCAAAAGTAAAAGGTCAAGCAAAGGGAGGTCAAAAATTGCAGACACCCCCCTGGTCCCACCCACTCTGAAACTGCTTCCCACGCCCCTGCTGTAATTTTATTTACATTTAATTCTACCACTCATACATTACACATAGTAATGTTAACATTTTGAATAGGCACCCAACAGTTCTGACCAGTCACTCATTACATCTATAATTGTCGGTCTCACTGGACAGTTGCCAGCAGCAGTTTCTTTCTCCCATCATTTACTGCAACTATGGCAGAGATGCCACTTTTCCTGGTTTACCAGGAATTCCTGGGTTTGATTCAAGATTCCTGTATCAAATTATGTTAAATTCCTGGAAAAATGTGTCTAAAAGTCCAGTTTTCCTGCTTATTGTCGGCCCGTGAGTGGCATCTCTGCTATGGTGATGCCCAGGGTCTTTCTCCAGTGTGTAGTAAACACACTAAGGGCCGCATGATGCACTATACCCTTGGTCGTGTATAGGGTTATTTCAGGAAATGCTTGTTGCTGGTTTCCTGTAGGAGGTATTGTGTAAGCTGTGTGACAGCCAGGGTACCAGCAGTAGGTGAGGTGTCAACCAGCGGTCACCTGCCGCAGGTGTAGGTGTTGTCATAGCAACAGGTCTCACCTCCCCTCCCAACCATTTACCACTTCCAGCATCAGCGATGCCATCCTATTAGCCTAGCTCCCCAGCACGGCGCCTCCAGCATAGGCCTTAACCTATTCAGTGTTGCATACAACATCATGAACTGGTCTTCATGTCTGGATAGAGCCCTCGTGTATGGGATTGATACACACAATATAGATCGGTATGATGCACACCAATCCAGTGCTGCTGGTACCTATGTAAACTTACCAATACTGGATGGTGGGTTTATACGTAAGCACACCCGTGCAATGTGAGTTCCTCTCACTAATCATCTCCTCCAGGTGATGATGGTGCCAATGTTGGACAAACAACTTAATATAACCATCCTACATCTTGGAATTTTCTCTGGCTATTCGAGTACAAGAGCTGTTTCCAGACAAATTAGATATGACCTTTATCTTAAAATACCCAGTGCTGCAAAGGTGACAGGGATGGATGGGGAGATTGGAACAGGATGCTGGCTCCTATTTGTAGTAATGACTTGCACCTGTAGAAGGTAAAACGTTGGCAGGTAACTGGGTGATTACCTCCATCCAGGTGTGCTCCTCCTGACACAGCCAGCACTATAGTAATACTTAGAGGCTGAAGGTAGAACAGGAGAAAGACCCCCCCCCCCCCCAAGCCAACACTTTTCAGAGGGGGCCTCAGGTTTATATTCCAAGACAAGAACCTTAACAACAGGAAAGAAGCAGGGGCCAGAAGACTTATAGTGTAACAATGACAATGCTATTACAAGCACTAATGCATGAGCTTGATGTTAGCAGAATAAAGTAGTGACTTTACAATATCCAGGGTAACATCCAGGTATACTGTACAGCAGGTGTGAAGCGTGATAGGGGAGATGCTAGGTGTGGGGAGCAGGTGTTACTCCTCATTTCTAAAACTTAACCATTGCTCAACATTAGTTCAGGTGCAGCCATATAGGACAGCTGGGTAACCGTACAGATTAATCTCTAAATCCTCCTATTGATTGATTCCAAATTGACAATAGCAGAAATGATTCAGATAAGAGGCCCTGTAAGTGGAGGGTTCAAGGTGAAAAGGTTAAGGGCTGTATGTAAGAGATGGTGGGAAGTGAGCGGGGGGGGGTGGCAGGTGTAGCAGGAGGTAGGCGCGTGGCACTACAAGTACCAGGTAATTATCTACACCTGTCTGCCAAATATACCAAACACCACCTCCAATGTCCCTAGCTTAGTTATAACCCTTTAAGGGGCTACAAGGTGCCTCCACATTTATATACCCTGGCATGATGCCCTATAGCACAGTGAGGATGATTCTACTCACAAGCACTGCTTTGGTACATCCTGCAGATCCGTGGGCTATGCAGTCCTTAATTGACCAGGGCTATATCCATAGGTGATGGCGACCAATGGGTATAATGCATTAAGGCACAGTACATGCACCTTTTAAAGGATTAAATGTCATCTTGATACAGGTCCTATAATTTGTTCACTTACATATTATACCTCATCTACAGATCAGTGTGAGTTGGCTGTGTCTGTGTGTATCAGCGTCGTATTTAGATTGTGAGTCAGCACTGTTGTCTGCCATGTTACCTCACGTTGTGCAAACCCTAACATCTCCTGTTGATGCTCCAGTACCTTTCTGACATTACCACATCTAACAGTAGGTTTAGGATGCTAAAGTTATTTTATCTGACCAGAGGACTCTGAGGTTGATATGTCAATGTCAATGGTGGAGCATATGAGATCAAAATCAAATAATTAGAGGGCCCTGAAGAGTAATTCATGGCTTGCAACAGTATTTATGTAAGATAAATTATGTTTCATATTTAACATACTTGTATGTGTATTGAATGTATATAGCCAACTGTATATGTATTGAACACTGAATAGACAGGCAATGGTATGAATTCAATAGTATTGAGTAGAGGTAGGACAGTTTGAATATATCAGACCATCCCTGAACCAGTCCATACTTGTCGCTACCAACATTTGGTTCCCCCTGTGGAGTGGGGACCTTCATGTGAGGGCATGGAGGAGCAGAATAACTTCATTGGGAGTGGGCATACCAGATTCATAAAAGGCGACAAACGCGGGGTTTATTGTGGCTTGTGGTGATCATGTGGGCAGCTGGTGTAAATATGCGGCAGCCCGGGCCCACATGCTTGTCATTTGCCATGGGATTCCCCCTCAGTGAACCACGTCTGAGTAATCAAAGGCTGTGGTTTGTCTGGCCCTGCCTATGGGACCAGGCAAGTAAAAGAACACTTGCTATCCTTCGAAAAGAGTAGGGGAATGAAGCCCCAGTAGCGGTTTTCCCCCTCAACCCTCCTCATAGATTAGGTCATTAACTCGAAAAGAGTTATAGGAGACGACTAGCGCCTCTCATTACTGTCATTTTGGTGGTGCGAATAAGTTTAAAAAAAGATGGAAATTTTATATATAGTGGCAGAATTACTTATTGAATTAGTCGTGTCATTAAAGGAGGAGATGTAGGGGTGTTGCAGGAAAAGGTATTTCAGTACCAACTATTGTAAATTTTGAGTAATTGTCAGTTGGTTGGCAGCCATAAGACACTTTTTGCCTCCAATGGTGAAGGTATATGATGTTGATCCATGTATCAACTTTCCCACTTTTTTTGGCAATGTGGTGCAAATAGTGCAGTTTTGGCAGGAGTTATGCGAATAGTGGCTTGGTGGTGCGAATAACCTGGGTGAGTAACATCTGGTCCTCCAAGCAGATGACTTGTGAAATTATAGGACTATAACACTACTTAACACCTGCTTGGAGTTGGTTCCTGTCTGTAAATGGTTGTGCTGATGTCAGACCACAAGCTAGACTTTCTCAAGGCTATTAATTTTAATGCTGGAGAAACAATGTAATGGAAAAGACTATCAAGTATAAAGCGGCCAGAGCATTGGGACAGCAGAGAGTGTAACTAACTGCAATTACCTTAAATTCTCTGATACAAGCAACATTACCTGCATTACTGACCTTGCAATAAACTACAATTTGGATTTGATTCAAATATGATATCAACCTCAAATCAAAGAATTTATGGTACATAACATCTGCCAAAAAAATTAAATTTTATTTCTTTTCGAGTTACCAGCAATGCACATTGCTGCCCTATATTTCATCTCATAGATTCAGTCATTTATAGATTTGGTCACTGCTGTCTCGGGCAAGCAGCATATAAATACCTGTCCATAAAGAAAAGAAAGGACTTAATGTCCAAGAACCCTTGTATGTTTGAGTTCCTCGATGGCCCCCGGACGTAAAACTAAACAAACAAACAAACCCACATTTGGTAGCTCCCGGTCTGCCATTGACTTCCAATCCCTAAAGAAACATTATCACTATGGTGATATTGATGTGAATTATTGATTAGTGTTAAACTTTGCCCTGTATTTGATATGTATACTGGGATGAAGTCAAAGCCACAGCCTCTTAGAGTTGAGTAATAGGTTAGGATATGGGGGAGGGGTGGTTCTTGGTCAGTCAGAGATGCCACTTTTCCTGGTTTACCAGGAATTCCTGGTTTTGATTCACAGAAATCTGTATTAAAATTATGTTAAATTCCTGGGAAAATGTGTCAAAAATCCAATTTTCCTGTTTTTTGTCAGCCAGTGAGTGGCATCTCTGGTCAGTGGAAACTAGCCAGAACTAGATGCCAGAACTGAACTGTAACCTGGCCTATGTACTCAGTATTGCTGTGGACGTCTTACCTACCTAAATAGTCTAAGTGCAGGTTAGGCAGTCTCATTGGAAGGTGTCATTATCTAAGTATACTATCTATGTAATGCAGACTTAATGAAAAAATTTAGATCTAATATAGATTAAGAGTCCTTAATAAAGTAGGCCCAATCTCATTGATGCCTATATCAATTTGGTATACACCAGCACCTGGGTCCAGTCCACCGAGGGAGGCCGCCTTTTCAGTGAATGACTAATGTAATATTTTATCTGATTTGATTAATTTGCTAGCATTAGCACTAAGCTGAATACAACCTGGCACAAATAAAGTAGCTCAGGAGCAATAAACTAGGTACAAGCTAGTGCTTCATTGCATATTAGGTTTCGACAATAAAAACAGCATTAATAAGATTGAAGTAATTGAATGAGTGCCTTTCAGTATAAAGACTTGCTAGAAGCAGTCTGTTCCTGGGCCGTGCTGCTGTTTGGTGGGGAGCTTATAATATGATTAGGATGGCAAATGTAGCAATGTATAGATGTTAAGCTAGGTGAAACTGGAGCCTCCTGTCCAGCCTTTGTAGCCCCTGGTGACATTTTACATCTTATATTAGTTTGCCCAGGGTGGTTTCTTGGCTACCTACTCCTGCACATAGCAGATACTTGTGGTGAAAGTACTTCCCATACTATAGTACAGACAACAACATAACATCATAACACACCTATATACTGCACTCCATACCCCAGGGCAAAACCAAAACATGCTGAGCCAGCTCGATAAAAAGAGGATTAGAATACTAAAGAGAATAATGTGATAAAAGAGAGGAAACAATCAATTCACAATGGAATCCCACCCACACTCCCCAATTCTCCAACCACTCCTCGAACAGCGGCACTTGTTTTTCGCAGAAATGAAATATGAAAAATGGCCGTGCAATCCATTTAGTTGATTAATATCCTTTCACCATGATTGCGCAGGGCCGGTGCAGGAGGAGATGATGGGAGGCTGCTTTATTTAAGCTTTTAAGTCCGCCTGCACTCAGCACTGGCAGTGTTGAACCAAATGGAGGAGGCTCCTACAGAATGCAGTTTTAATCTTTAAGGGCTGCATGGTGCCTCCAGGTTCATGCCCCTCGGTCGTCATGATGCAGCAATGCTGGGCTCACTAGCACTGCATTATTGCATCATGCCGAGCGACCCTTCAGGGGAGTATCAGCCCTGTAGTCAGCATGATACATTGATGCAGTCCTTAAATAGTACAGCAGTATTGTGTGTACATACTGCCTATAGGGCTTAGTACTGAGGCCTAGTGGGTCCGCCATTACTTGATCCTGCACTGGGTGAGATAAGCACTGATAACACCCAGCATGATGGGTACCAGGTATTACATAATGTACTCAAAAAGTTCTGCAGTGAATATAAGGACTTATCTGATTGGTCAATAATGCAACCCGGGTCAACCCTATACTACCTGTATTTGTGATTATACCATGGTTATCACATTCTTGAACGATTTTACGGTGCCGGGAGCGGATAATGACGTTCAAATAGTACGCGCTAAGTGAACGGATGTTGACACTTGAGACGAGACGACGTGACAGCAAGTTGACATGATAGATTTAATTCGATAATAAAAAAACTATAGCATTAAGACCTTAATGCTTATAGAGGATGAAAGTAGACATTATATTCTAGCACCTACCTTTAATTTGGCATGATTTGAATTGTATATGATACAGGATTGAAGATATAAAAATCGAATCAAGCGAAATTTCTCCGTCATGTTGACTGCGTGGCGCACGGATTATTTACCGCGGCGAGAGACAAGTTGTCACGTTGGCATATGCTCTATGGGTATTCTGGCCGTCGCGCGCAGTCCTTACCAGCGGTAGCTCTATGAGAATGCCTGTAGGACACACGCCGACCTAACACTTTGCGTCCTGGCAGTCCTGTCGTCTCGCCGAGAAACCAAGATGGCGGAGGACTTTGAACAAGACGTATCGCTTAGATTTTTATTTCTTCATTTTATAAGGTATTTACTTAAGAAAATGGAGGAAACCATGGTATAAACGTCATACATAACAAATAGAGGTTCACTCGTTGATTCTAGGGGGTTAGATAAGAATGCACTCGGCCTACGGCCTCGTGCTTCTTATCTCCCCCTAGAATCAACTCGTGAACCTCTATTTGTTATTTATGCCTTTACTAGCAGGGGGTGGTGGGGAGGCTGCCAGGGATGCCACTTTTCCTGATTTATCAGGAATTCTTGGTTTTTGATAGAGATTTCTGTATTGAATCGTATTGATTTCCAGAGAAAATGTGTCCAAAATAGTAAATTTTCCTGGTTTCTGTCTGCTAGCAAGTGGCAACTCTGAGGCTGCATAGTCTACCACCACCAGCTGATAAACAGCTCGTCTTACATCCCCATCCAACACGCCACCCAATGCCCTTAGCAGCTCCACTACAAAACAGTCCCCCACCCACACACCCACACACAGCCTCATCATCAATCTTCCCCTCTTGGTTGCCTAGCAACGGCCTAAGAAGCGCCATTAGCTGATGGCGTTTGGCGGGCAGGGAGTGGAATGATTGTGCTGATCTACCTGCTGAAGGAAGGCGAGTGAGCCAAGAGCACCAAGCTGCCATTGGAGCTGCTCTGAGCAGTAATAGACCTGCTCCTGTCCCCGATACACTGCATCTCCTGTGCTGGTGGAATAGACCTGGTGCTTATGGCCTTTGGTTGACGCCAAAAATCTTGTGATAAACTTAGCTATTCCCTTAACCTAAGGAGTGTATTAACCTAAACCTAGTAGTAGAGTCAGGTCAGATGCATGCATGAATACAGTTCTGGGGAGTAGGGGCCAATTCATGTTTCATGGCGACTGATTCCAGCTCAAATTGCATGAGTGCACTGTGTGATCAATAGAAATTAAAACCACTTCTCCTGAATACAGAGAGATGAAGGGCAGGAGCCAGTCTACTCCATGCTAGAATCACCTCCTTTCACCTGCAGCAGCAGCTGCATATCGCCTTCCTCCAGCCCCCTCCTGCAGTATAAGCTTTACGAGGTTTCCTCCTTGGCAGGCACAGGAGGCTGTATGGGGTGGCAGACACCATAGTGAATGGGTCGTTATTCTGCGATAAATCTGTCACTGGATGCCTTTATGAAGATTTTCCCATGGTGATATTGCCCTTCATCCCCGCCCCCAACCTCTTATGGCACGGCACCTACAGCCATGACATCCACCCATTTCAGGTTCTACACGACCATATGTTGTCACCCTGTCCACATCGCCACAACCTCACCCTAATTATAGAAAGACTGAATGTAGCTTGTTTGAATTTGAATGTCAATAGGAGAGTGGTTAGCTGGTGCTACGTGTATAGTATTGCTCATGTAATGTATAACCGGTAGATCCTATAGCAGCTCATGTGATGAATCCAAGACATAAAGATGATATATAAATTATAATGCTTCAAGAACATGTTGCACTGTCAGTCCTGACCAGTAACTCACCAGGGCTGCATAGGTACATCGTGAGGAGAATTCAGGATTGTCACACTCCGCAAATCCTGGCGTGATGCACCGATGCAGTGCTTGCTGCCGGTAGTTAACTGCGTTGGAGCTTCCTGACCCACCCAAACATCAACCTCCATTCATCGAGTTACCCATTAAGGGTTAAGAGGCAGCTGGGTATCCATGATTTTGGCCTGCATGTTATCAGACGTGTAAATGAGGGGCCTCTGCTGTCTGGCATACATTATGCAAAGACATCGACACGGCAAGTAAGATCCCTCAGCAAGAGGCAGAGGGCAACAAGCCCACAGAATCAGACCACCATGATGGCACAGGCACACAGAGTCAATTCAGCAGTGAATAGACTCAGATTGGCTTCCTTGCCTGAAGCCATTAGTACTCAGTCGACAAAAACATGGTGGAAACCCAACGCTGCTAGTTTGGGATAAAAATAGTGCATATCCCAGTTTGTGGACACAGGGAGTTGGTTGCACTGCTATTGACTACTATTTATGCTGATTTTTTAGTGATATATTCTGTATTAATTCTATTAATGACTAAGACAATGTTTTTATTCTCGAAAACTACATGAGATGCCCTCTATCGATAACTAAATGGCAGCCAATTACATTCATGTTATCACCCGCATGTCACTGTACTGATAAAATCAGGTCCCAAAAGGCAACCTTAAAGTGTCCTCTTTTTTGTTTGCTGGTGGCGACCGTTAGAATGCAATTATCATAGTGACTCAGCATGCTCTTTCAAATAGGGTTCGCCTGGCAGCAGTAGGGTAGATTGACCCTGAGTCGAACACAGCGCTCTAGTCAAACATTTGAATTAGATGCTGTCCATACATTCCAAACCCTCTTGGTAAATTATCGTAAATTCCGAGGTTTATTTTCTTGGAGAGAAAGTTAAGAGGGCCTAGCATGCATATAAATAGATTCAATTCAAGTGAATGCATATGTGTCAGAATTCATGTGAATCTACCCTAATGGTATTGGAGATCAGGGTGGGAGCTGAGGACAAATAGTCATGGGCCTTTGTCGCCATGGTAACGACCTGAGATGACCTTGTGTGGTGACCCTGAAATTGGGAGCTGTGTGAGGTGGGAGGTGAGGGTGTCGTGGATCCCTCAGAGGACAACACACCTCCACTGACCCCATCCCTTCATCCTTTTCCCTTTCTCTCTTCTATTAACAAACCATAAACCCCGACTTCATATCAGGAGTGGCTGTTTAATATGGAAATAAGTGAATTGGATTTGGCTTTGTGTCGGCATGTGAATGGGTGTGTGGATGTAGAAGCCTCCTATAGCCAAAGCCCATTGTCTAAATGAGCCAACGGTATAATGAAGAAAGGCTAAGGCCCAACATACATCCAGAAATGAACAGCATCAAAAGGGTTTTTTTTTGGTGTTAGAGGTCTGGAATTCTGTGCATCAAGAAGGATCGACTGATACATGTACTTTAAATAGGTCACACAGTGTATTTTTGATATGACATATACGTTTTCATTTTCAGCCACTGTAGGCTCTAAATGCGATGTACACAACCTGGCTCCCGTTATCTCTGTTATCCTGACACAGAGATAAAGAAACCCTGGTTCTTTGTGGTACATCACTTACTGAGGAAGTCTGGCGGACATCCGGCTCCTTGTCAGTTACTAAAACCAGAACCTTAGTACGCATGCTCACTGCCAATATCCGGTTCTCTCAACTGGTACCTGGCATATCCAATACCCTAGTCACAACCTCCAACTGCGAACCAGCCGAAATCGTAAGGATTTGGCCTAGTTTTGGAGCAACCCCTTCTTGGGTGCCTCCCAAAGAATCCAAACTGCTTGAAGGGAAAGGAGTGGTGGGGGAAGCAAAGCATGGAAGGCAGCTCGCACAAAATGTGGAGGTATTTGGGACTAGAGAAATGGGCAGATCTTGAAGCTATACTGGGTTTTGGTAACTGTTGGTGTCAGCAGTACTCTTAGTTTTGTAGGACTTTGTACAAAGAAGTAGATGAGAATTGTAGGATAACCCATTCTGCATGGATTTCCGTGTTTGTGGTTACCATGGCCATGCTATATAGAGAATGAAATAATGAGGCCCGGGAGGGTTAGAATGTGTTAGTTGTGGCATTAGGTCAGGCCCAGAGTTAAGGTGTATATCCTGGATAAAAACAGGTACTGTTGTTGACTATTCCGGGTGCACAGTGTATATATGACTTGTTTTATGAGCGCGTAGTTTATTAATGCATTGTACCCATTTATCACAATGCTGCATTAAATACGGTCCAGTTGAGTACCTCTCAAGGATCTGTGCTACATTCTTGATAATCAGAGAAGGTGACTTACATTTTGAAAAAGAAAAAGTGCCAGAGTTGTTGGTACATGAATATCATATCACATACTATTGCCGTTAATATTTGATATGTAGCCTATCTATCCCTCCCTGTAGTACCATAATTGCCTCTAGTCAAGTTAATGACTACATCATGATTAATCTCTTAATTAAGACCGCAGGCTGAGTAACAAGAGTAAACATGTACATTTCGCTCCGACATTCATGTACGTTTGTCTTTAGCATCCTTCAATTACTGCACTTCATACCAAATGTATCAAAAGTTTAGCATTGGCATGATGCAGAAATGAAGTATGAAGTATACTTGCCCAGGTTAGTGATGCATTCGTGCATCATGACGACCAATGAGTTCAAGTCTTCAATTAAAGCACAATGCGTTCCTTAAAGAGTTAAAGGGCAGATCGAGTTTATGAGACCTATCCAGCTACCAGGCTCCTAAATAGCACATCTATAATGGTACTCCTCCATTGGAACATCATTTGTGACCAGACCGCCAATGCCATTAGCAGTAGAAGGCCCCTCCTGCTCCCTCACCTCCCCTCTATAATGAATCCCTTAATTATGGAGCCCTAATTGGAACGCCATAGTTGGACCCAGCGGTGATGTTGTCAACAACTAGGGTGTTATGTGGCGTAGTAAAATTGTGTAACTTGCAGGTGGAGGCGGACCCCCCGCTCATCAGAATGCTGTTTTATACTGGGGAGATATATACATATTGGAAAACTGTTGCCTTCCCATCTATGGCCCATCACATCACATATGATTAAAAATATTTTGGTGATAAGCTAAAGCCTAAAAAGCCCTACGTACTCTGTGCTAAGCTGTGACCACATGTAAGCGTCCAAGTTAGGGGATAATATGTACTTACTAGGTAGAATCTTAATATCCTAATTGTTGAGTCATACATAGATTATCTGCTCATTGGGATTTAGTGGTTTTGTCTCCTACTAAGGATTTACTATACTTCAATCATCTCAATCCCTTGAAGTTAATCCATATAGGATTATAGCCCACCTGGTGGTAAAGCTATCCATGTACACTTATGATATGAGATTTTCCTACATACTCATACCCCCATGCATACATATCTCAGCCATTAATCCATGCATGTGGATACTTTACGTTTGATACAGTTGTTCAAACTGTGTATTGGTATTTCCCTGCATACAACCTTGCATGATATCAGTGCGTTATCCTCTAAGGTAGGATAAAGCCGAGACTGATGGACAGATTCTCATGCCAAGTGACTCAACGACCAATGCGGGAACACAAATGGCATTTCCTGGCAGAATCAGGTTTCAAAACAGCCCCCCCCCCCACCCCTCACACACAAATAAACCCCCTTTTCCCCCTTCTAGCACCAGCAGAAGCCTTCCAGGATTGGTAGGTTGTGCAGACAACTCTTTGATGGTTATATTTTGCCACCAGATCAGATTTCCTTGTCACCATAATGCAGCATATTCACCAACACTGCATTGAATGCATTGTGTCGACCATCTGAGAGAGTGTCAACATGGTCAGCATGAGATAACAAATGGGCAAAATGCATTCAAGTGCCCTTAAAGGGTTAACTTGAATACCGCCTCCTCCTGTTCATTGATCATGCTGCTGGTGTTAAAGGAGGTTTGTGAGAGATGGACCTGGTAAAATTAGAAAGTCTGCTGGCCATGTTCTCACACAGCCAAACTTAGTTGTCGGCCAGTGACCAGCAAAGCAGCAGCCCGCTGCCGCCCGACGTGTGGCTGCAAAGGTCAACGACGTGATAAGTCACTCCAAGACAAAGATGGCCGCCAGTGCCACTAGTTCTTGTTGTGTAAGTGTTAGCAGAAGTTCACCTGTGGGAAGGTGCTCGGTGCTTACTGATTAATGGCAGGAAGCCAGGATATAACTGGTTATAACTAGCAGGGTGTTGATGGTATTAGAGTAAGCAGAGCTGAACAGAAATGGCTGTAATCTTATTATAGAAAATAGATTATTATAGAAAATAGACTGAATAAACAGAGCTGTAGATATATTCTCCAAGACTTTGTCCTAGGATATGAGATAATGATTTATTTCAGAATAAAAGTTTCTAGATAGATAAACCCTCTGTTATAACTACATGTGTTAGCCTGTAAATAGTCCAGCTATACATAAACTACACACCAACATCGAGAAATAGATCCTGCCCAGGTCTCTCCAAATGAACGTAACACCCATCAGTCTCCAACCGATGTTGGATCATTTTAGCTGCGAACATGATATATATATATAAGAGTCTAGGATTGTGCTGTGAGAGTAACCTAGGACTGAGTGTTATTTACTGGCCGACTTAGATGTGTCTTCTCTTGTGCCAAAACTACCGCTACCCTGGTGTTGTCCCTTCTAGGGCCGCACGCATGATGCCTCAAACTCACAGCTTATTTGTTGTCATGATGCATCATTTCAGTGCTATCGAGTCTAATTACCAGCACTGCAGTGGTGCATCATACCGATCCTATGTGAATGATCCCAATGTGCAAACCCCTTCAGGTCGGCATGGTACACTATTTGGCACTTGAAGGGGCAGCTACTCATGGAGCAGCCTCTTCAAGCTCCAGGAGCTACCCTCCTCCCCTTGTCATACTCCTGGGTGTGTACTACAAGAAGAAAGGCATGTCTACCATCCACAAGGTGACTTTTGAAAGCCCCAGGGTGTTGTTTACAGGTAGTACTAATCCCAGTGTATATATTAGTATTCTTGTTTCTTCTCTACCCGTATGACTGTTGGATATTATAACAAGACGATCTGGTTCTGTGTTAGAATTTGCTGAATTTCCCTCATCACCTCTAAGAAATTTGTCTTCAATATCTCCATGATAAACAGTTCTGAGAGAATTAACTACTTACAGCAATCTCAATGAGAACTGAACAGGAGCCTCATACCCAGCAACATAGAACGTGAGGAGGAGGAGCCGGCTGTGAGTTTATGAGGCTGGAAGTGGGTCAGGGGGAGCAGCTCCTTGTGTTTAGGAGCTGCTCGGCCTCTTAGTTTTCTGCTCCACCCTGCAACCTCACACGCCCCAGTAACTCAGCCACCCCACACTTCATACCAGTTATCTGTAACACTAAAACTGTGTAGCCATGCCTAGTTCACCTGACCCTCTAAATGCCCCATAAAGTACTAAGGCATCGGGCTTTTTGTCGCTGTTGATGCACTCACGGGGATGCCGCACGATGCATGTGTGGCTTTTAATGGGTTAACCAGGATCCTAAATCACATCTTCTGGTAAATTTAGCAATCTATGAGATAAGATTAGGATGAAGTCCTTTACCACTTACCAGCAGTACACAAACAGAAAAAGAAGACTAGTGGGGTCCCTGTGGACACTGCACATAAACTACACGTGGGTGTATACTTTGGGAAAGTAGTTGTGGTAATGTTAGTGTTCAAACACAACTGGCCAAAAAGAAATTACCTGGAAATGAAAAAAAAATATTCAAAATGAATATACAGTTGGCTGTTTGAAAGTACATTTACAGAATGTATGTCAGTGCTTAGGTCATTGATTAGCTGAGCCTGAGGTACAATACAGAAGGTGGTAAAAGAAAGACCTGGATGCAGAGGGGGCGGGGTTAAAAAAAACCACTCAAACTCAAAACTCCTATACAGGCCTAGGTCAGTCGTTTCTGAAACCTCTCCTGGCGGGAGGGTGATGTGGATGAGGCAGTGGGGCTCTAAACCTCTAGTTAATAGAAAGTGAGAGAGGAATTTCTCAAAGTCACAAAACCATTGATAAGATGAAGGAAAATTTGTAGAAAATCTAAAACAAATCAGGAATTTAAAATTAAAAAATATAGAAAAAAACAGCCTCTTTACTAATATAAATTACCTCTTAAAGAAAATAGATTTGTAAACCAGGGGCTAGGAGTAGAAGGCCTCAATTGGACCCTTTTCTTATCTCTTATCTCCGATCTTCTCAAAACCACTCCCGACTGACCACCAACTGTATATATACCAAGTACTGCATGCTCAACAAGGGAGTTTTCATTGACATCTAGACATCCATGTACTGGTTTTCTCCAGTGTGATCAAGGCATCTGTTGCAAAGATGTTTCAATCAAAGTTCGCCTTATCACAGTTGTTTTTGTGTGAGAATGTGGTGTAGCTTACTATGAGGGGGAGGTGCACGGCCCACATAGCGGATAAATTTATACAATCTCTAGCGTGGATGCGCCCACCGATGACCTGCTAGATAGCAGTGATAGTAGGGAGTATGGTGACAGGAGGCTCAGATAAGGGCCCACAGAGGTGGCAAGCAGACCAGAAGGGCTTAGTCTGTCAGGGAACTGCCTGATATCCATAGTAAAGGAAGGCTGCTGGTAACTCAGCTTTGGGGATAAACTATGACAATGGCTATGATCATGTATATAGTAAATATGAATTACGATGAATTAAAGATATTCACGCTAGCCATATCATATTCAGATAATGATTTGTTTCTTGTCTATTTATATTGTTCCACCCAACAACTGTCCCAGGCCCGGGTGTGAGTATTTTGTGATGTGTGTCCGTTGACCACACCCCTATAATAGGTTTGTAAAAATGATACCAACAAATTGGGCACTACAAACTAATGGGGTAGAGAACGACACTGCAGGGGGTCTCTTTTAAATGCCGATGGCCTGTTTAGAAAAAAAGGCCAACATGATAAATAATTCCAGTCTGTGAGAGTGGTGTCGGAGGGGGGGGGGGTTAGCCCCTACCGACAGAATTGTTTGTAGAATCGGCTGGTACCCTGTTTCCATGACAACCAAAGGGGTACAGTTTGTAGATCCTCGCCCCACGGGGGTTGGTATGTGGGCTATGTAATGGTAGGGTAGAGACCCGGGGATAGGGAATGGAGTAGGCCCGGGAGTAGGGAGTGAGCATTGTGATATCAGAACCCAAACCTCCCCCAACCCACCATAGCAAACCCCTGCTGCTTGGAACAAAAACAAGTCAGCCCAAAAATAACTGGTTAATGGTCCATGACTGACATTCACTCTTGCCTGCCAACCCCCCATTCACCCCCCCCCCCCTAGCATCCTGTGAAGTTACATAACTTAGTGCCCCCGCTGTTCATTTAGACGCTCTAGACTGGCTCATTAGACCCTCTACTGATGCATACAGTTAGATATAGTTACGTCATACTGACTGACCCAGAATTGGACTCTTGTCAACATCGTTCCTCATCTATTCCTCAGCAACCTTGGAGTGTTAGATAATATAGCACAAATATGAGAAATTCTGTAATTGAATATACCCATCTATGGCAGTGGAAGTGATCGCCTCTGTGCTGAATGAGTAGTGAAAGCAGAAGTGGATGACTGAAGGTTGTAGGGTAGAAGCTAGGATGCTGCAGGTATGTCATTAGTGTGACGTACTACGTCCTGTTGCCTAACTTAGAGAGGCCATCTTGACGTCCTAGTCTCATTACCTAATGACTAGGTTGGCGCCGTAATTACAGATAGGATAGGGAGATGAGTGGGAGGTGGGAGGACTGTACAAGTCCTTGATGGTATCCATGACGACCAAGTCATTGATTAACGTCATCACCAGGGCCCTCCAGACTTACGTCATAGTTCTAATGAAGGTTAGAGGTCGTTTAGATTTCTAATGACGTTCCTGCCCTGTGGGGGGATTCCCTCTGGAGATCAGATAAATGACCTCTAAAATCTGTACACCTTAATAGCGCCATCTTGGAATTCGTTACGTACACAACAATATTGCATTGTAGAAAGAGAGTGGACAGTTTACAACCTTTAAACAAGCGACACTATTAAACCGTGGAGTGAAAGTTTTCACGAGTAGAAAAGTTGACCATATCCTGTGTAATAGGTTAATGTACTGGAGGTGCATTCATTTAACAAGCAGGGGCGGACATGGAGGAAACAGGCGACCAGTTTGTTAGTGGGGCTGGTCTGAAGGAGAGGAAGGAAATGAGAGAAGTGGGGGGAGGGGGTGCCATTTGGGCGCCGCTAATTGTAGGCTACATGATACCTACCGATTCATGATCCTTTTGACATCCTGATGTTGACGAGCCTACTCCTTCAGTATATTGCTGCATCTATATCAACCCTTTGACAGTGTATCTGTATCAGCCTCCTATGGTTGTTATGGTGGTACATGGCTGTAGACCCTGGAAAGTCAGTGTCTAATGCTACACTCATACTTTATGACAACCAAAGGGCATAGTCCTTTACAGGTACGTTATAGTACAGGGGTTAATTGGGGGGGTAGAGAGTAGGGAGGTTGTTATTGTAGGCTGGATGGAGAAACAGCCTCGGCCAGCGTCTATTGATACCAGTAGTGTGTGGAGGGCTAGAGAGGGCGAGCCTGATGGAGGAGCAGCTCATGTGCTGCTCTAATAAGGAGAGAGTCCTCCTGAAACCACTACTCAACCACTCTAGTCCTTGTACATGGTCCCAAGTTTTCATTGGGCCTCCCTAGCCCACTTAAAAGGGTCTACTTCTCCTCTTTCCTATCCCCTAAGGATGTGTGTGGTGCACATATGCGCGGGCACTGACACATTCCTCTGTGAAATTGTGTAATGTAGTTCTCGCCATGAATATGACCTTAGCTGTCGAAATGGCGTTAAACCTCTATTACTCACTCACTCCCAAGTTTTCAACCCTTGAAAGGTCGCATTAAGATACACGGTCCTTTGGCATCATGGTGCACCACTGCAGGGCTGACTAATATGATCTACCAGGTCCGAATTTGTACATCATACCACCCATTCAGGAGTATATCAGAGACTTTTCTGTAAATCCTGTAGGCATTTCCATTGATTTATATGCCCATAATTAGACCTTACTTAACCTACGACCAGTTATTGGCCCCAGATACATTTTTTATACATACAGGTACATGAGGTACAAGCGCTAAGGACCACTTTATAGTGCAGGAGTCAGGTACCGGTAGTAAAGGTGTATACCTGGTGCCTCATTAGGGCAGCATACAGGTAAAAAGGGCAGGTGTATGATGGGGGTCGATCAGGTGAAAACACAGGTGAGACTAAAGGTGAAAAGTGAAGGGGTCTATGACATCAATGGCCAACAGTCAGATCATGTGGAAGGAAAACAATGGGAAAACAGGGATCCCATTACAACGTTGATATCAGGCATTGGACGATGCAGCCATACAGTTTACAGGTGGAGACTCACCCTTTGGTTGCTAGAGAATGCTATGATGTATTCATGTGTCATACTGACCATACAGGGTTGAAACACTCATGCCGGGTCAGCATGATGCAGCAATGCAGTGTCGGACCAGATCTGAGTCAGTGTATCATGACGAAAAAAACAAACATGGACCTGGAGGCATCATGAGGCCCTGCAAGGGTTAGTGATAGAATGAGAGGGGAAACAGGTAGATACGCTCCTATTTAGAACACATCAGCAACCTTGTCCTATCAGAGCTGTCATTGCTATTAAACAAGTACGCGAAGTGTCTGTCTAAATTGCCAGTTAGTTTTCATAGAATTGCGGAAGTCTTGTCTTGCTTTACAAGCCACGTTCATGTTGGCTTCTAATAGATATTGGATATGAGAACTGAAATAGCATACTTGTCCATTGACTTGAAGTCTTATGGTAGACATTTGGAACAAGAGAATCTGAGACAATCCTCTCAGTGGACCAGTGTCATACATGGTGCCCCATATAAAGCTGTGGTCCATATCATATAGACGGGTATGAATGACTTTTATGGCGTCCCTTGGACCAGGTGTCAGCCTAGTCCAGCTGTCACGGTCACACTGATAATAGTGTCATGGTTCTGCCTAAAGCTGGCTCGCCTGTCAACCATACCTGGGTCCACCTGAAGTATTATAAAACCTTGACTTTAAGGCAATTAATACATATACGACGCACCTTTACTTGGGGAGAGTGTCAACTATAGTTGCTGGAGGTTGTACATGTACAAGGTGTACCTTATATTATAACCAATGCCTTGGACATCCGAAGTCACACACTATATATGTCTGGTTGTCACATACCTTTTATGGCGAATATATCACAAATGAGGTCATTTCTTCATTATATCACTCCCAGAATGGCACTTAGCAGTAACTTATGTCAGAATGAATCAGTCATTTATCACCAAAAGTAGATTTGGCTTTCACCACAAATGGCTTCTGATGACCACTTAACGGAATAAATGAATACATTAAATAGGCATTGTCTAGACGTTACTCATCGCCGTATCACCTTAAATACCACATATAGCATTATGGCAAAGGGTCTTCATGATTTATAAATGCATTGTGCCCATCCAACGGGAATGATACTCTCTAAGATTGGTTAGCATGATGCCTGAATGAAGCTCCGGTGATTTAACGTCAGGGATGCATTTCCTGCATCATGACAAGTGGAATTGGCGCATCAAACCACGATGCAACCTTGAAAGGGTTTACTTAATATAGACTGCATCTCATTAAGCTGCAGACCACAACCCGGACCTTACTGAGCATTAGGCATGAAAGGTGCTCTTTTGTAAAGAATACAAAAAAAGCAGTGACTAAAATAGGGAAGATTGTGTGGAGAGGGGCATATCGTAACGCTTCTGTGAATGTGCTTTCAAGTGATTTATGTAGAATACGGAATAAGGGAAGAAGGGAACAAGGAAGGGGTGAACTCCCTGAGGGAGTTTAGTTTGGACAAAAGGGTGGATTTATATAGCCTAGAATGGACTGTAATAAAAGTGGTGTGGGAATGCGGCTTGGCCTTGTGAGGGACTGGATAGGACAGCAACCCTACAATAAAAACAACATACTGAAAGAGAAAATGCGGGATGGACTTTAAATAGAATGAAAAGGGGAAGAGAAAAAGGGGAAATAATCATATTAAAAAAAAAAAGAAGTAAAGACTGAACATGTAAGGGGCGTCATTGGGAGGTGAGCTGTTGGCGATGGCGGAGGGTTGTGTGCTCTGCATGCCGCCACTATTTGCTCCCACAATACAAGAGGAACAGTCCCCCCCCCCTTTCCATCCCACCTCACAGCCAATAACCATCATGTCGTGTGTGTGTGTGGGGGGGGGGGGGTAGATCCAGGCACCCCAGGACGTGCTGATCCTGTGTAGATCTGGAGACTGGTGCAAGGGGGGGGGGTGTAGTGTGGATATGCTGTTGTAGAGTTGCAATGCTTAGAGGGTCCCACCGGAAATTGGCCCATTAAGATCCAGACTGCCTTAGTGCAACGTGATACCCATGTGTTGCAGGGATGCATAAATGCAACCCCCATGATCTGACTCATCAGTACTGCATTCATCTAGATCATGCCCACCCTACAAGTCTGAGAAACTTCCGCTAGCACTACCTTGGAGCATAACTGTATTGTTGTGTACTAGAGGAAGTCGACATGGAGGACCCTGGAGAGGCTGACCTGGATGCTGCTGATGCTGCCTCAGTAATGTGAGGGTATACAGGGGGCAGGAGGGAACTGGGGTAAATGTTAACTAGAGTTGTTGGCCAGTCTAACCCCTAGTTTGGGCAACCAGCAGCTACCCCCATATAGCAGTGCAGTAATATGGGCTGAGAAAGGCAGCAGAGTGCTACATGGCTGCATAGAGTATAGAGACTAGTGTGAATATACTTTCAGATATTCACTTCATTGCATCTCATAAAAAAAAAACATTTATACCGTCATCTTTCAATCTCTAAGGTAAGGCTTTGTCCTTTGCTGTACAAAGATGGGAATGGCATTGATAGTTTTAACTCGAAAGAGTTTAAGAGTCGGGTAAAAAACGCACCCATTCAGTGCTTCTTAACAGAGAGAAAAAGTAAGACGCTTTTCCGGTCTATGTTAAATCCCATAAGAGGTGCAAAGTTCATCAACGTTCCCGCGTTTTTGGTCCGGAGTGGTGCAAATAATTGATGAATGTTGATGAATTTGCCATCATTCGATCCGTCCGCGCGTCTCCAATGTCGTAAAAATGGTTATTAATTTTTTTTTATAAATTATTCAGTGTTATAACATAGAAATATGATAAAGCATGGCAAGAGGATATGATTTGAATCGATATGTTTTATTAAAAAGATAAAAAATTCGCCCTGTCGTTAATTCGCATCACTTATACGCGAGGTTTTAGTACTCCCTGGATCCACAAGGGGGACATCAAGACCTTTATTTTGATATGTTACACTCTCACTAAGCCATAGTATGACATGGGTTGTTTGGGAGGTTCCTGGGTGCCTTGGGTACACATAGGCTTTTTAATTTTCAAAATCCATTCAGTAGAACAAAAGTTATGAATTTTTTATTTTTTTGATCATTTTCTGAAACTCTAGGTGCGTCTTATACGCGAGGTGTGCCTTGCACGTGGGAGATTACGGCATGTGGTTTTTCTTTTATGGTATTGACTATTTGGAGGAGGGGGTTAGAGGGCTATGGTTGGGTGCAGATATCAGGTATTGACTTGACAATTACGCTGCCCTGTACCATGTAATGCTGTCCCTGCCCTCCCCCAACCCCCGGGAGGTGTATTGAGTTTTGCAACAATAGCACCCTATGCTAAACCATTACACATGCACCCCAAACACACAGAGTAACATTCACAGTTGTGTGTGTGTGTGTGTTGGGGGGGGGGGTTGTGTGAGATGTGGTGATGCTGAGGTGATGCTGCTGCCCTCACGTTGCTCTCACTGTAGTGGTGGTTGGGGGGGGGGGGTTATTTGGTACTACAAAAGGTGGATAAACAGCACGTGCCTGACGTGTGCGTGCCTGCAGACTGCTCTATTGTGTCTATGGCCACACCCACCTCACCCCCTCCCCCCCCCACACACACACATCTACCATTATATCGTTTTAGCTTCACAAACTATTCATCCTTCCATTAGACATGCAGCTTTATAAATTGTAGGAGGCTAGTGTAGAATAGGGAAGTGTCCTTGTCAATGACAATGACTGATTTTTTTTTATTCCCGAAAACTCATACGAGCTACATATCGGTACTGAGAAGTATACAACACATCATCTTGATATTGATTATTTTTATGCATTACCTGTTCTTCTTAATGTCTAGATGTATTGGCAGCCCACAAAACTGCAATTTTTTTTAGGATTATGAAACCATCCACTTCATCATCTCCAAGTCCCAAATCGCTACATCTTGTAGCCAGGAGTACACATGACCTGCTTTCCCTGTACATTGAATCTTGGATACACTAGAATGGGAGTAGTCTGTAAAAAAAACATCTGTACTGGTTGTATCAGGGTGACGGGTGTCACACAGCAAGGATGTGTCACACGAGCTGTAGAACGTGTGTGGACAAGGAGCTGGAGGTGTCAGTAGAGGACATTCAGTGGTCTTCTCAACTTTTTGATTTTGTTTGGATTGTGCTCTAAGTTTGAACTATACTACCAAAGATAAAACTCATCAAGAGTCTAGCAAATTGTCTATATACACATGCACAGAAACGTGTATATAATGAGTATCCCCCAATAGCTGGGTCCTACAGCTTTAACACAAAACAACCTTAATACTAGACAGAGTCTAGGTCATAGTCCGTGTGTCTGGTGATGGAAGCCTGGCTATGATGGTGGTAGAGGGAGAGAAAAAATAGTACATTGCCCCACATTGTCTCATGGTGACAGCCCCCCCCCCCCAACACACACACCAACATCAGCTCAGTCCCATCATCATGACTAACGTTGTCCTGTGACAGCTCCTGTCACGGCCTGTGACAGCCCTTCGTGACTGTACAGTACCTTCCAAATGTTGAGTGGTACTGGATATAAGCGTCCTAGTATATTGGCCATTTTTATACTGTACCTACAAAAATAGAATGCAAAAACATCATAATGCAACGGAATCAAGTAGGAAACATTTGGCCTTGATGTCATTGGTTTAAATTCATTCTCCACTATTTCAAAGACCATGAAGGGCTTAAGAAACGTTTGAGCAATTTTTGTGAGGTGGTGTACGGTTAGGGCGCTGCCTGCTGGGCGGGCGGCGAGCTACAGACAACAATACTAGTACCTGGTGTGCAGATGTTACAGTGATGGATGGGCTAAAAAAAACACAGAAGAGGAGGCCCTATAACCCTGACCCCCCCCCCCCCTTCTCCATCTTCCCAGCAACTCCCTCCTTCTTGCCCCCGCTGAGAGAAAGGACATGTACTCTGGCACTCTTGAGAACAAAGCCACGATGTAAAAAAAAAACAACATTTCATCATGAACTTGTAAACAAAGTATCCAGGGTGTGGACTGTGTAGCTACTACTATTCCATACTGGTGACCGCCTCAACCCCATGGGGAGGGCTTATTATCCCCCCCCCCCCTCAGGGTTCATACAGAGGGGTGACTTGGATATCATTGATGATGAGCTTGTGTTTTTGTGAGATGACAGCTGAATTCACGATGGATTAGTATTATGAAGTGTATTTGGTCATGTAGACGTGTACGTGTGGTATGTAAAGTGCAGAGCAGACGACATTTTGTCACCACGACCAGCTGTCGTCTGCTGCACCCAAACATTAGTTTATACACCCCTTGTAAAGTTGTCAAACAGTGCTGACCTAGTTAGATGCGCACGCAGCCTGGCATGTAGGATGACGCCTGGGAACTGGGTCAGCTCACTGGTCAGCACTGGAGTGAATGGCAGAAGCTCACACATTTTTTTATATGTGACATCAACATGGCAAATAACTCACCAGAAACCAACACATACCTCTCCAAACTTAGACTGACAACAGGTGAACAACTTCCAGATCCAGTGACTTTTGATGACAAGGAGTGGTCAGTTAATATGAAGCTGTGGCCTTCCTTAGAATTCCCCCAGATACATCTATACCTTATAAACACACCTAGTGAGTACACACATGACAGCAAACGTGCATATAAAAGCCTGGATGCCTATAACTATGTTGTATGTGGGCATGTCCAGAGAGTGACTTACCACAATATTTCCACTGATAATGAGTACTGTTACCTGAGGGCCAAAGTGCTCCCCAGTCAGAGACAGGGAGATAAAGCTACTATGTATGATGCCTGGATTTGCGTACAGAAGAAATCAGCCGACATCTTGACTGCATACTGTAGCTGTATGGCAGGGTAAGTATAACCCCTTTTTATCTATGGTTAGGGATTGGGAGGCGGTGTGCGGGGTGGTCGTAATTTTTTTATATGGGAGGAATAATTTAGGGAAAACAATGTAGTTTAGGTTAAAAGGGGAACTTTCACCTGTAAGTGAGTGGTCATTATTTATCAACAGGGTGGTGGTGTTTTTTTTGCATGGACGCACAAAAATTTGTACGCCCCCCCCCACGCCCTAGGTGTGGAGAATTTTCGCTCCGGTTTGCATAGGTTTTTTTGCTAAAAAGAGGGTAAATTTTTTATGCCCCCTCGGGAGGAGTCTAAAAACTGTACGTCCCCCCCCCTTGATAAGTAATGACCACTCCCTAATGTGTTACTCATTGCACTGCACTGATGCATCATGGTGATGCATCATGGTGACACAAATGTTTTAGTCCAGGAGCCAGCCAAATGGTTTTTACAGTAGTGCATTATGCTGACACAAATATTTTAGTCCAGGAGCCAAATGGCTTCTAGTGTTACTCACTGACACAACATTGATGCATCATGGTGACACAAATGTTTTAGTCCAGGAGCCAGCAAAATGGTTTTTACAGTAGTGCATTATGCTGACACAAATATTTTAGTCCAGGAGCCAAATGGCTTCTAGTGTTACTCACTGACACTACATTGATGCATCATGGTGACACAAATGTTTTAGTCCAGGAGCCAGCCAAATGGCTTTTACAGTGGTGCATTATGCTGACACAAATGTTTTAGTCAAGGAGCCAAATGGCTTCTAGTGTTAGTCACTGAAACTACAATGATACATCATGGTGACACAAATGTTTTAGTCTAGGAGCAAGCCAAATGGTTTTTACAGAGGTGCATTATGCTGACACAAATGTTTTAGTCCAGGAGCCAAATGGCATCTAGTGTTACTCACTGACACTACATTGATGCATCATGGTGACACAAATTTTTTAGTCCAGGAGCCAGCCAAATGGTTTTTACAGTGGTGCATTGTGCTGACATAAATGTTTTAGTCCAGGAGCCAAATGGCTTCTAGTGTTACTCACTGACACTACATTGATGCATCATGGTGACACAAGCTTTTGAACTAATTATATTTTGTTTTGTATTTCAGTGGTGGAAATGTGTGCAGCCATGCAGCCTCCATAATGATCAAAGTTGAGATTGCTGTACGTATAGGGCTTACAGGAAAAGCAGCCTGTACATCCATAGCATCACTATGGAACGACATGTCTAGAACAAAAGTTGATCCAGCACCTCTCACAGAGATAGACTTCAGCAAACCAAAGAGAACATCCTCATCTGAGAAGAGGAAAGCACCATCTGATGGATTCGAATTGCCCTCAAGTAAGGCACAGAGAATCTCCCATTCGACAAAGAAACTATGCCATGAGCCTGAGAAAAGGAAAGATCCCCCTACCACTTCCAACATAAGAGGTATTTTATACTCATTCATTTGCAAACCTTACCTTAATACCCTGCAAATATAATGCACCTTATACAGGCAAGAATGGACTCTTAGTATGGTCTGATTATGGATTCACCATATACAGCAGGTTGCAACTTACATGCAGGAGGTTAGGTTATTTATTCTACCACCTGGAAATCTTATGTTGTATCAAATTCCATTGATTAAACCTTTCAATGTATCATTTAAGAAAATAAACAGGCAATTTACAGTATTAACAGGGCAAAATGATTGGTGGTTGTACACTGACAGTGAAAATTATGTCTTATAAGCTGCATCTTTTGTTTTACAGTAATAACTGATGATGACATCCTAGAGCTTCGGGATATCTACAGCAGAGCTGCTGTCCTCACAAGTTTCGATCTTGGTGCGGAAAATTCAGACACTGATTCTGCCTCAGAGTGTGAGGACACAGCTCATGATTCTGATGATCTAGTACCTGATCCAATAACATCTCATTTTGATCCAACATCCAGAGACTTGTCAGGTGATGAATTACAAGCTAAATCTACCCGTGCCTTCCAAGCCTTGTCTGACTCCTGCACTGTGGACAAGCTAAGATCCCTTGAGATCATTACTAGAAAGCAGGCAAAGTGTCCTGCTTGGCATCTCCACAGGAAAGGCAGAATAACAGCATCTAATGTTTGTAGTGTATGCTCAGTATCAACAGATATAAATTCAATATCATCTCTGAATAATAAACTGATGGGTTACTCTGATCAACCTCAGACAGAGGCTATGCAATGGGGCACTGACCATGAAGATCAGGCACGCCAAGAGTATCTACAAAGAGGTGAGGAGATGCATGATGATCTGGAAGTGTTTCCCTGTGGTTTGTTTATCCCTAACTCCAAGCCGTACATTGGTGCTACACCAGATGGTGTAGTTACCTGCACATGTTGTGAAAAAAGGGTTCTTGAAATAAAATGTCCTTTTAAGTACAGAAAAGGTCTTGATGGCTTTGAAGATGACCGTTCCTTCTGCCTTTCACCTCAAGGACACCTCAAGAAAGATCATAAGTATTACTATCAAGTACAGATGCAAATGTATGCATGTGACGTGTCCAGGTGTGAATTTGTTATATGGACAGAGACAAATGTGCATATTGACATTGTGTATCGAGATGAAATCTTTATACAGGACTGTCTCCCCAAACTTGAAATGTACTTTAAAAACCACCTCCTACCAGAAATCATTACACGACAAAATGATCCTTCCCTACCTTCTACAACAAGTTGTGGACTGTGTTTGAAGCCAAAATATGGGAAAGTGATAATCTGTTCATTACCATCATGTCAGAAGTTCTTCCATTATGCATGTGTAGGTATAAAACGTTTAAAGAAAGGATGGTTGTGTCCTCAATGTAAGTAACTCCCTCCAAAGTACTAAATGGATAAGTCAAGAGAATGCAACACATTCTAGCTCTAGGTCACTTTTTTTCATTTTATTGACACCAACATATAGTTCACTGTACTGAATCAAAACATACTAATGTGGTCTTGAGATGATTTGATATGAGCTCATATAAAACATGATAAAGGTACAGATTTCTCTTGGACTATATTTTGATGACCAATGAAGGCTTAGCCTGGTTCACATTGCCAACACAAGTTGCAATAAACTAGTAATAATGAACAACTTAATTTAAAACTTGATAATTCAGGCTAACTATAAAATGTGTAGTGAGTCTAATTCTATGTGTATTTAAGGGATACCATTTATAGTTATCTATACATCTAGTTTGGCATTTGTAATGTAATGCACTAGTCAATGAAGACAGTTAATTGCCTGGTGTGAAAGCAGCTATCAACCTATCATGGAGGTAACTATCACTGATGCCATTCCTGTGTCAGTGGTTGCTATGCTGTATTCAAGAAATCCTGAAAACAAAATAAACTTCATCAGTGATCCATTGGAAACACTATTGTCACTGAGTCTTATTTCATTATGATTGACACTCTAGATGAGCATGCACTCTTTCATGCTTAGTCATAAGCCTATACCGGTCGCACAATTACAAACTGATGATAATGTCTTTGTTTTGGGCTGCAATCAAGAATAGTTTAAACTCATGTAGATAGCAGTTGGTTGGTACTGTCATCTAGGCTTGGGTCAACTGAAGTAGGTAACAGTACGTCAGTTATGCAATCTAGGCATCGTTTAACTGAGTTAGTGGCGGTTAACCACACTCTGAGAAATGTTTGTCAGACAGGCACAGACAATGACCATTGGATTCAGCAGGTCAGCCATTGATATTGGGACAATAGTGTTCAATATTCTGTTGTCTTTCCACCTGCCAATTACCCTCTCAACATGAATTCTGCTTCTGGCTAGTTCACGGGATTTATCTACTTCTCCGGGATCGAGCTGTTTCTTTCCTCTGGTGAAATAGGGGATTCTTAGAGTTGCCCCCACAACAGCAAGTTCCTCCCTAATCAGGAACCCTCTGTCTGCCATCACCATATCACCTGTTACCAGGTTATCTAGAAAGCCAGATTTGAGGGTTATTTCCTTGTCTGAGACACGGCCACCCCAGCCAGTAGACACAAATGATATTGCACCGGCCGGGGTGATACCAATGAGAAATTTAATGGTATTATGGTGTTTGTAGTTACTCCAAGTTTGTGCTCTTGGAGTAAGCTTGGACGGCCGTTCAATAAATATCTCTGTGCAATCGATGACACAAACACAATTTCTGAATTTCCTTCTGAAGACGCTGGGCATATTTTTTCTATTTGCTTCCTTTGATGGCCACTTAATCAAAGGTGCTAATGTCTGAGCCATTATAGGTAGACAGTGCCTCAATATCTTTGAGACATCTGGTGCAGATATTTCAAATCGGTATGCAAGGTCTTTGTTTAGAAGTCCAACACGTAACTTTATAACCACCAACAGAATTTGATCTACTATGGATAGTTTAGCGACTTTGTTCATGTTGTCCTTCACCTTTGACACTATCCAATCAAACAACAAAATAGCATCAAGGCCTGTGTAGAATTTGAATTGTTGTCTGTCTTTTACCAGCATTTCATATCCAAACCTTTTCTGGTTAACCTTTTCCTTTAGCTGGTTGTTCTCCTCACGCAATGCATACACTTCTTCTTGTAGATTACGATGGTCTTCTTCAAGTTGTCTGTACTTAGTGGAGAGTTCATCAAAGCACACCTTGCTCACTGTTTCTGTTAGAAAAAAAAAGATACAATTGTAAGAATGCAAAACATGATTGTATTAAATGTTTACCAGATAAACAGGTGCAAGTGCTGACCTGTGGGGTTAGTCAGAATATCCAATATGTATATATCACACAATAATAGTTCTAACATGAGAGGAAATTTATACCACATGTAACCTATACCATTGGCTACAACACTCACCAGGTGTGGGTGTGTCAGGTACACAAGGGGTGGTATTTTCATGGGTGTCATCATTTGATTCGACTTCTGCAGTCACTTGTCCGCCATTAGTATGGGTCAACGGTATATTTTCTTTTTCATTACGTCGCTTCTTACTCCTTTCAAAGCGTTCCTGTTTCTGCTTATCAGCACATTCAGATTTTGGCTTGAAGGAAAATAGCGATGGCACAAAGTCAGGGCTACTGGAATCTAAAGACATCTTTCCTGAAATGAAGAACAGAGTAGTTTAAGTCATGCTGTAAAGTTGGTATTTTAACTACAAATAACACTTACCCAGCTGGGGTCCTGTTCAAATCTGACAACTTTCTTACATTGGTATATATCATGTAGTTACATGTATACATGTCAATCAATACTTCCTGCTTCCCATTGGCTGCCTTACTCCCCTTAGCCCCTCCTCCTAGGTGCCCACTACTCTACAGCACCAGTTACTGTTACACAACCATGAACCCCCTCCCTCTTTGCATACCAATCCCTAAGTCCAATGATATCTATTTTATTGTTTAGTTGCTATCCCTTATCAATCTATTATGTTCCCCCTTCTCGACATTATACCGTTGCATTGCAACTCAAAAGTCACTTGGCTCCTGAACTAAAATGTTTTGTACCTGCATGACACAGTAATACAGTGCCAGAAACAAAAATAAAAATTTGGCTTCTGGACTACAACATTTGAATTCATCATAATGAATCAACATCAAAAAAAAAATTTTGGCTCCTGGACTAAAAAATTTGCGTGACCATGATGCATCAGTGCAGTGCCAATGAGATTTTGGCTCCTGGACTAAAAAATTTGCGTGACCATGATGCATCAATGCAAAAGCCATTTGGCTCCTGGACTAAAACATGTCTTATCATGATGCATCAGAATTTGGCTCCAGGACTAAAACATTTGTGTCATCATGATGTACGCAAGGTGTGGCCTATATGCGTCGCGCGGCTTATACTCGGGACGCAGCTTAGAGGCGAGGCGCGCCTTATAGGCAAGGTTGACTCTTAGGCAAAGTGCAACTTTTAGGCATGCCGCGGCTTATAGGCCCGGGGCAGCTTATACGCGGGGCGAGGCTTATAGGCGATGTGCGCCTTATAGGCGAGGCACACCTTATAGGCAAGCGGGACTTTTAGGCAGGGCACGGCTTATATGCGGGGCGCGGCTTATACTCAGGCCGTGGCTTATGAGCAAGGTTTGGCTTATAGGCAAGACACGACTTTTAGGCGAGACGACTTTTAGCTGAGGTGCGGCTTATAGGCGAGGCGCTACCTTAAGGCGAGGCGCGGCTTTTACGCAAGGTGCGTAGCTTATACACAAGGTGTGCCTTATATACAAGGCGTGGCTTATATGCAAGGCACAGCTTATATGCCGAGTATTATGATACGATTTTTTTATCATGCCCATGGTTATTTATTCCCCCCTCCCCTTACTTAAAAATGATCATTCCGTACGAGAATAAAGAGTGACACAAATATTTTTGACACCCCCTCTTTAGGCCATGATAACATTTTTAACCCTCTCCAGGACAGGGGGGGGGGGTCAATAAAAAAAGCATGGGGGGTGAAATCTCACACCCCCCATATCATCAAAATTTTGACCACACCTAAAAATAGAAATAGCAGCATACATACCTGACAGAAAGTGTGCACTGCACACTCTGGCATTGTTGATCTTTGATTCTGGCCATTGGGCCCTTTGTAGTGCAGCAATCCATAACTGTCTCCTGTTCTGATGAAATGGATGGCTCCCTTTAGGAATCCTATGAATCTTTATCCCAGGCATGTCTGAGTGGTTCTTACAGTCATATGCACAGCACCAGGAAGGCATGGCTGTTGTTGTATGTGTGGGTGACTGATCTTCTGACTTTGTTTTATCAATGAAAATGAATACAACTTTCCCACAGCCTCAAACTATGGACAGTGTAACATGTATAGAAGTCTGATGTGTAGTGATTTTAACTTTCAAGCACTCTGTGGGCCTATAATATCAGCAGAACAACAGCCTATTTTAGAGATGTACATATAGCTTCCAGTAACCCTCCAGCATCTTGACCTAGATTCCCCATGCCAAGCTGCGCACGCACCCAGGGTCAATGAGTGTGTGACGTCACCACCCAAGGGGTGTTCCCACTCTATTACAATATACCTCCTCAGGGGCGTTGGAAATAAGCCTATATATAAAAATATAGCAGCCCCCCCCCAACCGAGACCCCTGCCCCCCCCCCAATAAAAATTTGCTTCCTACGCCCCTGCTCCTCCATGTCAAAACATGGGTATCATAGTTGTAAAGTGAATACATGGGAAGCATGACTAAGGACCTTTTCTATTGTCCTGCTGGTACCCGACCTGATTCACTGGGACCGCGCCTTTAGCATGAAACACCCGCGGGCGATCAGCGATTGCACCAGGATGTGCCGATTGTCGTCTGACTTTTTGGCGGGAAAGATTTGGGCTCGTGCTTTGTCTGAGTGTGTGTGTAAAGGCGAGGCACACCCCCCCCCCCCCATCACGTACATATCCCCCCCCCTCCCCTTACGACCTTTTAGGCACAAATGCCCCATAAACCTTCACCCTGCGTACTTTTAAACCATGCTGTCCTAAGTATGCTGGCCTCCTCTAAGGCCTTTGTCACGACATTACAATCGTCTCGATTGTTACCGACCTACTAAACACTCCCATAGTCAAAGGGAATAGTGCCAAAAAACTGTCTCACTTTTCAATGGTCTGGGTACTTAACCTTGCCTACTCAGATTGCCATGATACGTGCTTTTGAAACCAATCTGTGTTTACTAGGTAGTTAAGAATGGTCCAGCTCCCTCCCAGGGGCGAAGGATGAAAAGAGAATTTACCCCGGAAATTTACAAAATCCTACCCTACCAAGAGTCGTATCTCGTCATGTAATAGTTATATAACTTGACAAAGGCTGTATACATTATGGGTAAACAACTTTAGATCTAATAGTTGGATCGTCTCCAGGGCATGTAACACGGTGATATAACCATGGTAACAGGAGATGGATTATCTCAGGGACCAGCCCTACGGTGTAGAGGTTGCCATGGTAACGGTTGGATCCCTACCAAGATCCTGCACCCAGAATTTAGTATAAAGCAAGCCAATGGAGCTTGGTACCGAGTTTGGCTGAGGGACCTAAATACCTAAGATGAAATGAATCGATGGCTCATTGAAGTAGTGTGAAGTCAAAGAATGAACAGAGTGTGTAAGATTTTAGTAATCCTTTAGCCTACAAATGCACTAATATATATATATATATATATATATATATATATATATATATATATATATATATATATATATATATATAAATATATATATTATCATTAGTAGTAGTAGGCCTACTAATAATACTAAATATCAAAAAGCTTCTCAACCCCGGGGTTCCAACTGTCCAAGCTGCAATTCTCAATTTGACACAGCTAAATGAAGCCCATTTCACCCTTGGGATAAAGTGGTCAATAAGCATTTTTTGTGTTGGCCCTGTACTATCCAGTCTGTATAGGTTCTAGTCTGTAGAAAGTAGACGTACTTGTCATGGTACCACAGTGGACTGACCCCCCCCCCCCTCCCTGACGTATCGTCCCGCCTCTGACGGACGTTTTGGTGGGTTGCCAAGGTTACCCGTACCCCAGGGACCTCCATGTATAAAACCCAGTGTCGGAAGGTAGGGATGGGGGGGGGCAGAAAGTTGTTGTTCCCAACTCCAGCCGAGAGGAGACACACAGGCTGACAGGCAGGGCTTCCCCTAGTGGTGCTGCGCAGTGCGCCGTGCGGCAGTGCAGGGCTCTCCAGGCGGGCGGCGGACAGACAGCAGCAGAGACGCTATGCGGCGTGGTACCGGCCGGTCAGGGAGCAGTGGGGGGGGGGGGGGGGGTCAGGTTTTGGACGTCCTACAAAGCCGCTACTGTTCGCCCTTGACGTGCTGTTGAGCCTGTTGGTAGTTGTACAGTTTGGTGTTTCTATGAAGGTGTGTTGTAGCTTAGAGACTGTGGTGGATACAAGATGGCAGGTTGACTGAACTAAGGGACACTGCTGACTTCATCCATCAGGCCACAGTAAACGTACTAGACGTGTTTGTGACCCATATATGGATGCTCAAGTCTGAATGGAAAATGTATTACTATGCCTTGGTCCTACACTTTAAAACATTCATAATACCTATGTGGCAGTGTCTGTAATAGAATATATGGCAGTATTGATAGTACTGCCCGGAGTACTGCGCCTTTCCTATCTAAAGGGGGGATCTCTAATATCGCTATAAATATCATTGCAATGTACTAAGTCTTGGTAAATTGTAGTAATTCTCTAGTCTACCTAGAGCCATTGATTTAAGAGCAAAGAAGGCCCTCGTCCCTGACAAAAATCTTGATTAAGAAAAGGGTGAAGAAAATATAAAATATGCAGTGAGGTCAACCAGGGCCCAGCGTACATGATATATTACTTCGTACTTGGTTGGTACCACGGACGATTTCCATGTGTAAATTTACATTGCAGATTGTCATCTCATAGTCTGACGTAGATGATCTTATCAAGTTGGGTACAGAAGTATGCTTCTCAGAAGACTAAGTCCTGGGCAGGGTTTGGGCTACAAACCATGGTAAATAGGTGGGCTAGCAGTTTTAAAGCTTTCCAGTGAATTGTGACATGTATGACCACAGAGAAAATACAGGAGAGAAAAAGTTTTGGAGGTTCATACATACCTGCATCTTTTTTCTTTCTTTTTTTTTGGGGGGGGGGTAGTTTGAAGGAGTGATGGGTGGATGGGTTGCGGTGGGGGAGCCCTGGATGGGTGGTGGGGTGCAATGTGGGGAACCCTGCCATGTAGACAAAGTGGATGGGTACCTACTGCGTCGTTGGACTCCAGCACGCCCTGCCCCCCCCCCTCCCACCCCTCACCCCTTACGCCTGAAGCAGAAGGCATTAGTGTTAGCAGCAAACTTCTCAAGTCCTGGAGGCCTGCAGGTTGCCAACACACTTCATACCTGTCCTAAAGGTACAGGCCTAAACCCGCCTGCCTCCTTGAAGCTGTGTCCGTGCGCGCCAACCCGAAATAACAACCTTGAAGGTGATCAGATCAGAAAAAAACAAGTACTAACTCAGTTCATGTCATGATGCACTCACTCGCCATCACTTGATTGGGGCTTCTTGCTGACCCATCAGGAGTGTACCAACTCCATATGGCTGGTATGGTGCAAGAATGCAGCCCTATTAAAAGAGGACTTCACCAAGGCTACATCCATGTATTATAATGACAAAATGGCACAATGCATTAAAGTTGGATTGGACCCTTGAGTATTCACTCCCAACTCTTTGTGTTTTCACCATTGATGGTGAGAGATGAAATTAGAAGCCTACATGGTTTAATCACTGGGGCTTCGTTGGCCATTGTCAAACAACCTGGGCGTTAATCTTATTTACCTCCTTCCCGGTTCTGCACTGATTGTACCTTATTGGCTCAGGGACCACCCTGAGTCTATACCACCGGGTAGGTGGTGGCATTGGCAAAAAGTCAGTTATACAATTTTCAATCTCAATTTTCTACAAGAAATAAAGCATGTAAATAAATAAAATTACCATACATCAGTAGTTCATATATCAGTCTTTACTTACAGTAAAGAAAAAAAAATCAAAAATCCATCCATGAGTTAATATAAAATTAAAGAAAGAAAAAAGTCATTTCATAAAAAATATTTTCACCAATCCAGTCCTCCATAGGTTTACCTCCGGGCTGGACTTTTCTCTCTTTGTTCCTATTTGTTTCAAAAACAGCGTCTAAAAGTGAGACGGTTTGGACGCCCTATAAAAAAAAAAACGCGGGAAAATTGATCCTGAGCCCTCTGTGCCAATGCACGTCGTTGAATTTTTTACCTCCTTCCCAGTTCTGCACTGATTGTACTGGTAATGGAGCCAGCTACCACGTCGGCACTGGATTGAGTTAATGGGGTCTTTACGTGATACACGATGCCTTAAGCATCGTGTTCCTTGATGCACCAATGCATTGACGATGTGTGTAATTGCCAGCCCTGCATTTGTGCATCATGCCCACCCACCAGAAGTGTTACCAATCCATTAGGTTCGGCATAATGCTTTTTGCATGTATGCTGCCTTGGCAAGTGTGCAGTATGACGACTTTTGGGTATATATGCTGCATTTATGTGACCATTATAGGGTTCTTAATCAAATTACCCTGGAGGAAGGACTTGGTGGTAGAGGTTCCTGCAGGTGAGAACTGGCAGTGGAGAAGGCAGTATGGAGGTAGATTGGTGGTAGATATATGGCAGGTACATGTGCAGGTAGTTACCAAGTAGGGATTAAGAATAAGGAGGGGGTGTTCTTACAAAACAGTTAATGACCAATACAAAACCATAGCTCAGGGCTCCTAGCCAAGGAGCTGAAACAGCCACTGATATAGTATGTATGGGGCGGCTATAGCATTATGTGAATGATATTGCTACAGTAGGCAATAGTCGTTCACAGTCAAACTTTGAAGAGCTTCAGAGACAGTTCCATATTCTATAGTTGAAAGTCTTCGTCCCAAATTCAAGCCATTTCCAAAGAAGCACAGTAATATTAAACAAAAGAAACAGGAATCCTTTGAAACCTTGTTACATGTACTTGTATTTCTCTGATCCGTTTCTTCTTCAAATAGGTCAATCCTTCACATAGTGGCAAAGTATAATCTGCAGTTTTCAGTTCTTTGTTCTGCTTGAATCAGGGAGTACATATACAACGCAGGAGTTGGGGAGTTCAACATGAGGTAGGGGTCTGACCACAGCCCATACCCCGTCTAACCAGACCCAGTGAGCCTTTCCCTCCAGTAGCTCCTCACACACCATATGGTCTACTAGAGCACCCACCGACCTCCTATCACAACCCTCACCACCCCACTATTTGGAAGGCCGATTTTTTTTTTATATTCTTTTTAACTTCCTTCTCTTGAGAACAGCTTAGGTGGTGTGCAGTGAGCATTTTATTTGTGGAGGTTATTCAGGTGGAGGGAAGTTCCTGCATTGCGTTCCTTCCCAAGAATAAGTTATCCTCAAGGGCCACGTGAGGATAAGTGATTTAATATACCTTTATCTATAGGTATGAAGTATACTGTAGACCCCTTCCTTGATATATTGAATACCCTCTATTCAGAAACCTTAATCAACTGTCGGAAATGTATATTAGAAGCCATAGCAACGCAGTAAGGATGAGAAGTCCAAAGGCTCATTCATGTCATGTGAGATGGAAAAAGAAGGGCATTTCTTCATGTAGAGAGTGCATGATAAGATACTTCACCCGGTTTACCATTGTTATCACCTCCTCTGGCAGAAGTTTACCATTACTTCTAGTATGTACATACTGTCTAACGTACACACCCTATACAGTTAACCCTTTTAGTTTGGCGTATTCATTGGTGCAGGCATTTGGCCATTTTGTTGCAGCCTTGGTAACTCTTTCTAGCATCACGCTAAATCTGCAGGCTTGATACACTCCCAAAGAGTCACCATGATGCAGCGTGTTGGTGAGTAACCAGCACTGCATTGGTGCATCATGACGACAAAAGGGCAAGGACCTGGAAGCATCATGCGGGCTTAAAAGGGTTAACAAATTCCACTCCACATTGCCATGGTAATTTTCCACTCCTCTATAATAACATTGATAAAACTTAGATCAGTCCAGGTCATTCAGTATATAGTGTCATTGATCATTAAGCAAATACATTAAAGACTGGAGATATGGTGTAATATCAGGCGCAAAGTGCAGTGCTCGCTTATCAGTCTTGATAGGAACAAATTGACAGAGTGCCGAGGTACTCGACCCTTGGCCAGCCTGTGCCAGCCCAAATATAACCTCCTCAAAGGATTCATGATGCCTGCAGCGCTCAGCTCATCAGTAGACTCTCATCGTCCTCATGATGCACCAATGCAGTGCGGGTGAGTGGCACTGCATTTGTGTATCGTGCTGACCCATTCGGGAATTGCATCAGTTCCGAATAGTGGGCGTTATGTGTGAATGTAGCCATTACGATTCACGAAAGGCAGCATTCATGCATCATCTTGATCTATGGATGTAATGCACTATGCAATATCAAAAGAAAATAAGACACCCACAGTATCCAACCAACCACAGAGCCCTAGTACTTTAGTACTGGCACTCCCTGACAGCCTCTAGTAGAACTGACAACTCAGTGTGAGTGTGTCTGAAAAAAGAGGAACTCAGCCCTGAGCCGAAAACCAGGAACCGAGACAAGGGGCCCCGTCAATAGTTGCTAGGCAACCATTGACACGGCCTGTAGCTATGGTAACAAAGCCATGACGTCATCAGTGCTAAGGGACCACTTCATCAGAGTTTAAAGACACGGATGTTGCCTCATTTTCTTTTGTGAACTTTACACTTTTCCTTATGACTGTCTCGTTCTGACTGGTCCTATTGACAAGGCTCCCAGGTTGACTTCTGATAGCTAGTATAAGTGTACATAAAGAGGGCCTGGAGCTCACTAGTAGTACAAGCAGTTATATTAGTGACTCATACCAAGTAGACAGGACATTTAATTAACCTAATGAAGACATCTTTACATCCCCCTCCCCCCCCAAAAAAAAAAAAAGGAGGGGGGGGGTGAGAAAAAATACTTTCACCATTCACTCATACACAGGGCTGGGTGGTTGTATTAGACCTCTTCCTCCTTCCCCTTTTCTCCATTACCAAAAGGCACAAAAAGCTGCAACCTCCTGTGCCTCTCCTCCATGGTGTAATTACACCGTCCAGGGGCCTCTTACTGAAGGTACTGGAGGAGGCCTCGGGCCTCTTACTGAAGGTACTGGAGGAGGCCTGGTGCCAACCTCTGGTCGTCAACAACACCCACTTATTCCATACTCCATGGTGCACCTCTCACAGGTAGACAGGGAGGCTGGGTATTGTAGGTAATGGACACAGGCACTACTGGTTCTACACAGCACCAGGGTACATGGATGTTAATTATAGAGTTAGATTGTGCCAGGCATGAATATCTATCATGGCCCTTCCCCAACTTTACACACAAAGTACTTGGGATGTAGAATTTATGAGAATATTTTGTGATAATGTGAATCTATCAATAAAATAGTATTTTGTGATATGTGAATCCAGCAGTTGAACACACAGACACACTTTGCAGATCAAAAGGTTCCAACTGACACAGAAATGATTGAAAATCTATTGATTCTAGTAAATGAAGCGGCTCTCTAAGTATACTAGGAGTATGGTTCTCATGATAGACTGCGGACTAATTCTGTGTATGTATAAATGCTGTTTATCATCAATAAGACCTGTTGTTATCAGGATCTATGTGTGGTGCAGGAGGATGAGGCTATATCTGCCTGGCACGTCTCCAGGGTCCTGTGTATCATACACTACCCACGTTGGGGACTAGATTCTGGAAGCTGGCCAAGCTGGCTTATGTTATTAAACCCTTACAGGCATCATGATCTCTCCATGTTTCATTTACAGATTGATGCACCAAGGCATTGCTACCACAAGCACTGCATTGGTGCATCATGCTGACATTTTGAGAGGGTATCAACCCTATAGGGTTGGCATGATACATTAATGGGGGTCCTGGTGAGTCTACTTTCCAAGGTCACATTCATGTTAAATGATAGCTAATGACGACTAAGGGGCATGTATATTATGCTCCCCCTAAAAGATTAAGGTTTACACAAAAGCTGTTCATTTGCTTTAATGCCTCCATCTAAGTCTTAGCCGCGTTTATGTACTCGATATAGTCCTGCTGGAGTATTAGCGAGGGGAGGGGGAAAGGCTGCACAAGTTTTTATGTCAAGTTAGTATTCTATATTAGGGCTGAGTTGAACATGTAAGGCACCAACAAACTTTCATGAATAATAGTTGGGATCTGAAATCTTACGAACAACAAATTGTGGTGATACTTGAGCAGCGGTAATTTTGATTTCGGTTTACCCTACACTTAATGCCATAAAACCCTGTGTAAGCAGGCTCATGCATAAGCGGCACCCGCTGAGGGCATGGAGGAGCAGAATAACTTCATTGGGAGTCCACGAAGGAGGAATTCTTCTTCCATTCAACCAGTGGGCATACCAGATTCGTAAAAGGCGACAAACTTGGGGTTTCTTTTGGCTTGGGTTGAGCATGTAGGCAGCTGGTGTCCATATGTGCAGGCCCGGGCCTACATGCTTGTCTTTTGCCATGGGATTCCCCCCTCAGTGAACCACCTCTGAGTGATCAAAGGCGGTGGATTGTCTGGCCCTGCCTATGGGACCAGGCAAATAAAAGAACACTTGCTATCCTTCGAAAAGAGTAGGGGAATGAAACCCTGGTAGCAGTTTTCCCCCTTAACCCTCCTCATAGATGCGGTCATTCATCTCATAGATTCGGTCATTCATAGATGTGGTCACTGCTGTGTCAGGCAAGCAGCATATAAATACCTGTCCAAAAAGAAAAGAAAGGACTTACCGTAATCTCCCACGTATAAGACGCAGTGCGCGTATAAGACGCACCCCTAACTTGCCAATGGCTGTTTCGCGTATAAGACACACCTCTTAGGGGTGATATTTTTAATTTCAATACTGTTCTATAGTAAATTTACCCCTCGTATAAGATGCACCTCCAACTTGAGGAAATCCTCTAAGATGCAGTAGGCATTTGTTTGGCGTAGAGGACGCGTCTTATACGCGAGAGATTATAGTAATGTCCGAGAACCCTTGAATGTCTGAGTTCCTCGATGGCCCCCGGACGTAAAACTAAACAAACAAACAAACCCGCATATAAGGTGCACCCCCAGTTTATGGATGAGCTCTAAGCCGCACCTGCTGATCTTGGGCCTCAAAAAATTCAATTTAGTCATGATACATTGTACATATAGACCCCCGCTTTGAAGCGGCATGGTTTCATAAGCCATAGTAATTAATGATGTAAATGTAGATATTAGGTCTTCATGTTGGGAATTATAGCACACCTGTACCCCATGTACAGGTGAAAAATGTAATTAAGATACCTAACTATGAATAGCCTCTTGTCTAACAAGACACTGGAGAGGTCCACACCTGTTTTCATTAAGCAGAAATACCAATCTCGCATAGCAACTGATGACGTTGGTGTTGTCATGGTTTCAATTGTCTCTTTTCCAGGACACACATTTAGACTCTTGAAATCAATACAGGTATGGAAGTCTTTAGGGTCGCGTCCCAAAGACCTTTAAAACATATAGTATACTGATTGGTCCATAGAGGGTTAATTAGTGGAATCGTGAGGTTTGAAATGATGAGGGCGCTTGTTTAGTCAGATACGGTAACATTAATCTGCCCAAAGCCCCCACCCAAGCTTTGGTCTCAGTATCAGTGATGCGGTATCAGTATAAATGTGAGTGCGCATGTTTTAGACACAGTGCCAGATGGGCCTGATGGTGATCTATCTACATAGACTATCCCCCGTGTATCTGGACCGTGTGGACACACAGATGTTACCTCATCGATTATGGACACTCCTCCTGCTGGACGTCACTAATGTTATGGAATAAAATGCACATGTCGGTAAAGCCCGTGATGTATACCATTCATTGTCTCACATGTTCGGTCAGACTCTCAAATGGGTTAATACAGCAATGGGAAATTAATGTATATTCATGTACATGGGTAGACAGTGACATTTACTCCTTTTGTATGTTCTTATCCCCTTGGACCTTCATAAGAGGCTTCAGTTACTACCTATTTGCTTTTTCTTAGAGTAACACATTTTTGCCTGTTCGATGGGTATTTTCATTGCACATGAGTATCTATGATGTGTATTTAGAAAAATTATATATGGACTTTGCATATTTCAATACCTGGTACAAAGTTTCATGATCATGAAAATTCACATTATTTTGTCAATGATAGTCGCTAGAAAGAATTCAGTGTGTAGAACGCCGAACGTGAATAAACCAATATTCAAGTAGACAACAGTTAGTGGCTGCAGATGTTTTTGGTCGAATTCAGGATCAATTCCATTGATTCTAGATGAGAAATACAACATCAGTCCGACAAAAAGTATGATAACCATGTTAAATGGTCTGTGATAATAGATATATGTAGCTGGATATTTCTACAGGAATATACATTTTGGTAAATAATTAGTTGATTCTTCAATTTCGTGAAACATCTTGTGAAATAAAACGCATTATTGTGCTATTGCAAGAAAATTGTATATGATACTGTAAAGAACTGTAGAGACATAAATACCAATATGTGTATAGCACTTTGTACCACCCCTAGAGGCCAATTCAGTAACCAGCACATCTCCATATGGGATGGTTGTCTTAATGCACATACCCATATCATGTATACCATACTACAGGTAGAAGCCCTTAGGGTCGCTGTCCAACCATCAGGGTATTTTATGCTGATTTTCAGCCTCTAGCAGGTGTCATTATCTTTCAAAAACTGTTGGAATCATGTTGATATTCCTAATATGAGCCAAGCAGTGATGGTACAACGTAAGCATAAGGGTGGAAAATCATGGAATCCCAATTGTCTGTATCTATCTTGATAGGGGAGATAAGACGGTGATAACACAGTATACATATTAGCAAAAGTGATGAGCTTATCAATCTTCAAACATGAATATGTCAGGACTTCCTTTATCAATTGAGATGAAATAAAGACCATATTGTAGGTAATTTTGGATATTTTCAGAATTTTCAAATAAAATGGTTACATGGTACCTCTTAAAGTTGGTTACCATGGCAACCAGATCTATGCAAAATCATGCAAAACCACTCTTTTCAGTGTGTTAGTTGCTATGGCAACCAATAATTTTAGTCCAGAATACACCAAAATAAACTAACATTGGTACCATCTTCTTCATGAAAAACTGCCTAAAGTAGGTTTTAGGTGGAAAAATAAAATTATTTTATATTTTTCATGATTTTTGCCTCAAATACTGAGTGAAGTTGGCCTAAACCTCTGCCATGTTTAGAAGCTCATCATATCTCACAAATTCATGGTTTGGGCTATGCAGGGACCACATGCCATAGAACAACTTCTGAGAAAATCATGAGATTTCATGGATTATTGAGGGAGAGCTGGGGTGCTAAATATCAGCCGAAAATCGGCGATTTTTTCGCAGAAATGCACGATCGGTAAAGGATGGATGCCGTAATGCATGACTCCTATAGTGAATAGACTTGGCAGTGCTGCATTTCTATATGATGCTGATGGATAGGCATAATGGGTGAAAGCCGTATAATGTGGGCCTTTGAAGGTTAGCTAAATGCATTACCACTCACTACCACTACCCCCTGGCCCTGCACCCACATACCAGACACCGACACTGCCCACAGTAAAAATAGGATGAATAATGAAGGTTGATGGTACAGCAGGCAGGGCCGGCCACATCAGCTGCTGCTCCCAATGCCCTCAGCAGCCAGCACCGCGCGGAATATGATTAGAATAATGTTGTGTGCTGCCGTATAGGACTGCACTGGGATGCTCCTCCTGCACCCTGAGGCCATGAGCAGGCTGCCTGTATCTAACCACTCCACCCCCTGCCTCCTCGTCCCACCCTCCAGTACACACAGGCCATGCTAATGAGCCCCCATTATGGATCCAGGGGACACTTGGTGCCTGCTTCTAGTGGCAGTAGTGGATATTAGAGATGCTTACCGGAGAGTCCACATTGTCCCTCTATTGCTGCCATCTGGTATATACACAGGGCTCTAGTTCTTACATAATAGGCCTGGCAGCAGCCAGAGGGATATTGTGAGAAGCAAGCAGCTTAGGGAGTGATCATTTTTTAACATCAGGGGGGGGGGGGGGGGGGGGCTGGTGGGTTTGCGCGCTGACGCCCGAAAAAAGTTTCGACCCCCCCCCCCCTCTCGAGGGGGTAAAATTTTTTCGACCCCCCCCCCTCATAAGGTCACCTTTCTGTAGGGGGCGGCGGTATTTTTGTCGGTTGTTAAGTTGGTTTTTACTTTTCATATAGCATTTTGTCATTTACAAAGCAGGTTTTTCATAAATTAATTCTAGTTTTAACTGTTCATCAAGCTTAAAAATGGCTGGTATGTTTTCTCATACCAATGTATCTGGCTGGGTCGGCTAACATTAGGTAGCTTTATAATACGGCAGGTTTTACTGTAGATCTAGTAGTGCGTGGAGTGAGCTCTTGACAGCTCCAGGAGGAAGCAGCCACACTGATTAGGTTCGTTATGTGATCCAAGTTTGTGGTTGGGGCACTAGAAAGACCAGATCTTGCCATTGGATGAGGAGAGGCACCACCGGCTTGGTGCTAGCAGGACAATATGGGAAGGGTTGGTCCTCAGGGGAGGGGGAGAAACCTACCGTAATCTCCCGCGTATAAGGCGCACCAAGAGTTTTGGAAAATTCTAAAAATAAAATGAAAAATGAATAACTTTGGTTCTACTGAATGAATTTTCAAAATTGAAAAATATAGCAGGCCCTCCCAACCGAGACCCCTGGGGCCCCCCCCCCCAATAAAAATTTGCTTCCTACGCCCCTGCCAGACCCTCCTGGGCCCCCTTATGTCCTATTATGACCAAGGGGGCATGTAAGATATCAAAAGAATGGTCTTGGTGTCCCCCATGTGGATCCAATGAGAACTAAAACCACCCGTATAAGAGGCGCCTTATACGCGGGAGATTACGGTACCTTTTTAGGGCCACATTAAGCCTCCAGACCCTGCAGGTCCTTGGTTGTTATGAGCCACCAATACAAGGCTGCTGAGTCTACCCAGCAGCACTTCATTGGTGCATCATGACCTAGGAGTGTATCAACTCATGGGATCGGCATGATGCAAGAATGCATTTTGATGCTGCCCTTAAATGGGTTGGAGAGGACAGGCGTCCCGGGACAGGCGTACTAGGATGGTGGTTGTGGAGGTGGTGGTGTTCTGGGTGGTGGTTTGATAGTAATGGTGATGGTGGTAGTCTGAGGCCACTCTGCCTTGTCCGCTACCACAGGGCATATTGATCGCCTCCTCCTGCAGCAGCAGGGTGGTGGTGTCTCCACCCCTCCTCTCCACCCTCCCACACACCCCTGGATTCTGCTGACATGACACTTTTACTCCCACCTCCAGTACTCTGCTGCCTGCATTCACCATAAACCACCTCCCCCATCTCTATGAACCACCACTACCTCTCCATAAACCAAAACCAGCACGACTCTCCTGAGGCCTGCATTGCTCCAGGCTAGTAGTGAGGCACAATCGGCAGGAATCACTCATGCATGCTCTGTCAGCCTGCCTCTATTTAGAGCCACTCGGCCACGACCCAGCGAGCAGCTCCTAGCACAGCCAGTAGAAGCCAAGCTGCTCACAGGCTGTAGTGCTGTACCACATTGAATCTCAGGGTATAGGGACAGCTACAGACAGGCAGTAGTCAAGATGTATTGAACCGAGGGGCCATTCCCCCATCCGTACTGCCAACCTGCTTTCCGTACACTACACCATTTACCTAATTAGATACTTGAGAATATTGATGGCAATTTTTATCGACCAGTAATGAGGGCTTACAATGCCCTTTGTAAGATTACCCCCTGGGTGTTCAGCAGTCTGGAGTAGTAATTATCCTCCAATTACTTACCTTTGGATGCAATCTCTGCTAGTTCCAGTTGGTGATGTTTTTTATGTACTTCGTGAATGCAGGGAAAGTGGTGGGGTCTGGGGGAGACCCCCCCCCCCCCACCAAACACAGAGGAAGGGTCTGAATATGTATGGGCAGTCCCAAATTTGCCAATTCCCCATAATGAATTGCTCAAGATCCTCACAATTTATTTGACCAATATGTTTTGGTGGGATGAGGGCTGGGCTTCAAATCAGAGCCAAACACTACCAGTACTTTTCAGTACAAGTCTTATATGGGCATGTATAGGTGGCAACGTGCTCTGCCGAAGATTGTGGTCCTCCCAAATCAAGGTGTGCGTTCCTCCGCCTCTGAATAGTAACACATACTAAATTGTGAACATTGTGTACATACATAGAACATTATCAGCTCAATAATCCAAGAACAGGTTTTAATTCGTGACTAAAAGTTGTTACAATGTACTTTGTCAGTACTCGATAACAAGAGTATATGATGGCACTCAAAGAGGTCCAGTACAACTGTTATCTTTGCTATCTCTTCTGTCCTTTGACTTTGGACTTCATATGACACTGTTCGTTATCAGAGAGATAGTTGGATTCCAGTATGAACCGTTAGAGATAAGAACTGAGATATTGTACCTCCTACGTCATCATCCTTTCAAAATAACCACTATCAAATTATTTTTTTTTACCAGGTACTGACATGTGTTGCCTGCAATCGTAATACAGTTGAGTTGGTTCTTCAAATTGAACTGTTTGTTTCCTTGTAATGTTCCATTATTTTGGTGCTGGATTTATTTTTAGTCCAATTTCAAAACACCAAGTCTGTGTATGTGCTCTGGGATGATTTTGTCAGCTGGGATGAGACGTGACAAGAAACTCAAGTCTGAATCTCTGAGAGAGTAGAAATCATGCAAACTCTAACTTGATGCAAATAGGGGTCTTTGGGACTGGAATTGAAGAGTTTTTGCTGTGGGGGAAAAAAGAAGAGAGCATTAGAATCTTTTCTTAATAAAATCACCATACCGAGCCTTAGGAAATTGTACTGAGGCCAAAAAAAAAAAAGGTTGGTTTCCGGTAACCCGACCTACCTCAGCCAAACAGGGCCGACCTCAGAATTTTAGAAGAAATTTTTCATAATTTTTTCAAAATGTTTCATATTTTTCATAATTTTTTTCAATATTATTCATAATTTTTCACATTCATTTCATATTTTTAGTATCTTAAGATTTCCCTTCCATCCAATCAAGGGACCCTAGATTTATACTGAAGCTTTATACATTTATACATGATAGCTAATATTGATCGTTATCAACGATAAAAACTTAATATTTCGGCCAACATATTTGTCAGCAAAAAAAAAGAAAAAATCCGACCAACCTACCTCAACTTTTTGTACCATGTTACCGGAAACATACAATTATTTTTTTTGGCCTGATCAACATAGATAAGATTTGTTTTAAAAACTGAAATTGCCTGCTAGTGAAATAGGACACCGCAATGGTGAGTTCTAAAAGGGCAACAATACAAGGTTAAAAGGAGGAGTGTTGTAAAAAATACTACTCTTTAATGGAATAGGACAAGACTACAATATGGCCAATAGTAATGAGTGTGTCGCATGAGCAGACTGGCCAGCACTAAGGCAGAGAGAGCTATGTGATAGGGGAGCTGCTCATAGATAACAAGTGAGCTGCTCCCCAACCCTCTGAGTGGATGAACTGAGCTGCTCATGCCTGTTGTGAGAGCACCTCTGTGTGACTGAGAGCTTACATAGTGAGAAGAGAAGGGACAGGCAGGCAGTAGTGTTGGGTGGTGGTTGTGGAGGTAGCCTGGGTGTGCCTGGTTTGTTACATCTACTACCCACGACTAGCACATGCAGCCACTGCAATGCAGCTACAGGACGACTTCTCCTAAGATGGATGGATGGGTGGGACTGGGAGGGGGCTGCTGCCTACTCAGCTGTTACCATGGCAACATGTCTTTTCTGACTATGGATGGCAGGCTGAGGGAATGATGCTTACTGCTGCTGCTCCTTGACTGGTCACGACCCACCCCGTGTGTCCACATTCAACCATGCACTTGGACATTTCATGACCAAAAATGTCTCTCTTAGGTACGTGACCATAAATATGTCTTTGGGGCATGACCATATAAACATTACAGGGATGAAAGTCTTCAGGGAATTCCCTGATTTCAGGGATTTTGAATTTCCAGGGCCCTATACATTCATATAGAAACCCAGGTTGTTGGGGCGAATATTGGACCATTTCAGGGATTGTCGTGCTCTGTGACTTTCATCTCTGACATTATGTTTTAGGTGTGTGGCATGAATGTGAGTTTTGGATTCTCTTAATATGGCTTAGGTCCTCTTCAAATGACAGGGGCGTAGGAAAAGGGGGGCCAGGGGGGCCTGGGCCCCCCCCCCTCCAATCATGAAGGAGGTGGGGCCTGAGTATGTCTGCGCCCCTCCGATATTTTCCAAGAACTCATAAACACAATGGAAAAGAAGCTAGAACTTTACATCTCAAATCAGATTATTATGGTGATGTCATAGGGAGAATGGGGGTCTGAGCCTAAAGTCAGATCCAAAAATTACCAAAAATCACTTTTCTTTATGAATTCTAAATACGCATATATAGACGCCATCACGCATCAGCCGACAATTTAAGGTGGTCGCGATGGTGCCCTCACCGGGCCCCCCCAATGAAGATTTGCTTCCTACGCCTCTGAATGATGATCGTTTTCGATAGTAATAGACATGTATATTGGCAGTGGAAAGATAAAAAGAGAAAACCAATAAAGCGATACATTAGGTACATTCAATCCCCTAACACAGTCACATTTCCCTGTGGTCCTAACATAGTATTAGCCTAGCTGTACTGAGATTGGCAGACCTTGGCTTAGACAGCATCCACTACTACTACCGGGTCCCTATGATGGATGAGAAGCACGCAATAAGGCTGGAAATGGGGGCAGGTGCTGCGGCGGCAAGGGAAGCCGGCGTCGTTTTTTTTTTTTTTTTTTTTATAAAGCCTCCGCCTTTTAATGGAGGCGTAAGCAATTTTCTTCTCTCTAGCACATAAAAATAGCATCAAGCTATCAGCTGAGAGCGGGGAGGAGAAAGATGGATGCAGGGAAAGGGCACTGGGAGGATGGATAAAAGGGGGATGGGGTATTACAGTGGTTAAATGGGCAGATTTTTTTATGTGACAAACCGGCAGATTGTGGCAGTGAGAGAAGATAAGGATTAAGATAAGACATAAGGTAGTACAGATATGAGTGATGCTGCCAATTCGTTCCTATCCCATACTTAGAAAGGTACTGGAAAGAACATTGCCAGGTGTTGATCATCACAGTAACCCTAAGTAGTATAGGACATGGCGATTAAATGCAGGCAGCATTTAGTAATATATACATTGTACTACAACCTCATACAGGTATTTGGAGATGGCAATACATATATCAAAGAACACTGAAGTATGCTGTATTATAATCGTGGAAGAACATAGCAAGACTACCTTGCGGGCTTCCCTAGCCCACTTGGGTCTACTTCTCCTCTTTACTATCCCCCTCAGATGTGTGTGGTGCACATAGGCACGGGCACCGACACATTCCTCTGTGAGATTGTGTAATTTACTTCTCGCCATGAATAATTATGACCTTAGCTGTCGAAATGGTGTTAAACATCTATTACTCACTCACTCCATGACTACCTTGTTGGTGAAAGCTGGAGGTCTGTGTATAGGGAAGTGAGGGTGTCTTTGGGCCTGGGTAACGGACACAGGCTGAATGTCACCTCACCCTCCAAACTCCAGGTCCTCCTGCCCTTCACTGCAGCACCAGAGGACATTGCACTGTCGCCACCTAGTGACAGGCATGGCGTCACCGGAAGTAAAAGGACAGCTTTGTAGCCGTGTCCCAATCTGGCCCCAGCTCGACCACTAGCGTGAGTCATCTCTGGCGACCAGCGTTTATGGGTAAAAGTAGTTCTGGCCGCTGGTTGCTGTAGTGGTTAGATGTAGGCAGGTGATATTCCCCAGAATATGGGGACCCACAATCCCCAAACACGAGAGAGGGAGTTCCCTGAATCCCGACTGGACGAGACTGGCCGTGTCCTCATGGGCTGCCATCTTGGTCAGAAGCAGCAGTGGAGAAAGGTCGTGGGTTATTCTAAATGTATTAGGACTAAAGCAGGGTAGGAATAGGCCAAACTTTTAAGAGGCCAACCAGCGGTCATCATGATGAATGGATGTAAGCCTGGCGAACAACTCATGCTGACCCTTGAGTGTCCGCATGATGCACCAGTTCTTCGATGTATCATCAGCGCAATGGAACAAGACCTTTGGTGCATCATGCGTCTCAGTCTCTCAAAGGTTTACTGTCTTTGGTAATGCTTGATTTGTCACTTCACAAATTAGATCCCATCTATCCACATGTTGGCCTTTACACTAATGTGAAAACAAGACCTTTAGAATCCATTGGCCATGCTTCCCCCCTTTCTTGGGTAAAACGAAATAAAAGCAGAACACGCAAGACACCACAGAGAATGGCTAGGGGCAGAAGGCTAAGTGCACAAAATGGGAAACAGCGTGCATTCAGTTTGTCTTAGGAAAGAAACAAATTGTCGACTGCGGCTTGTAATACGAACAGGCGATTGGTGGGTCCACTCAGAACCTAATACCACTAAAAGCTTTTCTTGTCTGCTAGCTATTGCTAGTGGCTCAGGGAAGGCTTTCTCAGAGAAAAGTGATAAAATTCAGAGCAGAGAGAAGAAAAGGGCCCTGGGTTAGCAAGTTATGGCTTTTATGTTCATTGCTGTTAGAAGGTCTGTGGTTGGGTTATGTACCTTCAGGCTAAGGCTAAGACAGCCATAACCCTTTACCCGCAACATCATGCCTACCACTTCATGTTCATCATTGGCTCCAATAGTGGCAGCGCTGTATAGGTGCATCATCCTGACTTTTCAGCAGTGCATCAACCCTGGTGGGCATGATGCATGAATATGGCCTTGGCGAATTACTCGCCAAGACGCCATTTGCGTATCATGATGACGAAAGGACATGATGCAGGGTCAAACACTTGAGACTGGCCTGCAGTTGGTTATAGCCAGACGCATACAGCGTAAGATGTAAATGGGTCTGCGAAAGGTACTAAAGGAAGTACATGTATTTGGGGGGAGTTGTCTTCACTACGAGAATAGCCAAAGAACCAAAGTCAGTAGCTGAAAAGCTTAAGATTTACATTGCAATTAGCTCTAGGGAAGGGAAGTAGATATTTTACTGTAGTACTAATGTCAGTACATTTGAATTTCTGCTATGAACATAAAGTGGATATATGTGTAAAAAGGTATAACCTGACCAAAGCTTGGTGTGTAGGTTGGACTAGCCCCAAGGCCTCTCACATACATACATGTACATGTATCAAGCTGATATATCTCACCGACATAACCAGGCTGCCACATGTTTGGAGACAGCTGGATGGGGACCCACCAGAGCTGACCCTTGACAATTGTACATGTTGAATATGACAATCACCCCAATGACAGTGTTGATTTAATATGTTTTGATGCATTCTACTCTGTCGTCAGGTCAATTGTGAGATGTCATAAGGACGTATTAGAAAATCGAGCAGTAGCTTTTGCGTGTTGTAAACACTCTTAAGTCCCACTCTGACATTGGGAAAGCCATATAAGCTGCATTTCTGTACCGCTGTGGCTTTATATCATATGCAAAGTGTCAAGTCACCAAGAGTATCTAGGGTTTAAGACGCATAGATTTTTACTTGATGATATTCAAGCAATATGACCTCGTACCAATGAATATTATGATAGGCATAGAGACCTGGACTGGCCCCACTATGGTATGTATAGAGGTAGGCAGGCAGTGGGTAATACATTATGTATGTAAGTCCCTGTGTGCCTGCTCCTCCTCCTGTAGCTCCCACATCCTTACACTCACACCCTGGAGCAGTCTCCTCCAGTCCAGACGCCATAGCCGGCAGCTGGGCAGGCACTGGAGGAGGACCTGGTATGGTAAATCTCCAGTGTACTCTCTAGCCACAGATAGCTGATACTCAGAGTAGTTTATGTACCCTAGTGACTCCAGGGGTGCAATTACCACAGAGGTATGGGTGAAATGTACAGATGTCTAGTGTTCATGCAGGCTGCAAGAATTATAGCAAGACACCAGACCCAGACCCTTATGTTCAACCTGATATACTAATATGTTTTAGGGATGGAAGTCTTCAGAGTTTGCCCCCCCCCCCCTCTCTGTTTTCAGGGATTTTCTAGTTAAAAAAAAACAAACTTTCTCTTTCTTATACAAAATCTATATCTAATGGGTCCTGATTGAGCATTTGAGGAATTTTGTGCTCAATTTCATCCATGATGTACTGATATTCTGCATTATTCTATGCTTGGTAACAATGAGTTTAGACTGATACATTATAGATATATTGGATTAAATTGAGTCCTTTTGAGGCCAAATTCTTTGGTGTAACCTTCATGCCCATCGCCATGACGCTTCCCTAGCCCACTTAAAAGGGTCTATTTCTCCTCTTTCCTATCCTCTCAGGATGTGTGTGGTGCACATATGTGCGGGCACTGACACATTCCTCTGTGAAATTGTGTAATGTAGTTCTCGCCATGAATATGACCTTAGATGTCGAAATGGCGTTAAACATCTATTACTCACTCACTCACTGACCCCCACTCTACAGTATTGATGTGTATTGTCCAGCATAGCACCACCCACTCAGGACGAATAACAGATGGAGTGCAGCCTGGCGCACCTTATTGGGCCCCAGGCTGGAATGGCTTTACTTCCACTTGACTTAAGGCTGAAGAACATTAAGTACACCAGCCGTCGTAGTCAGGTCCTTTACCCTGTAATGGCCAAAGAGTGCCCTCAGATTCATGGTCATGATGCACAAATGCAGTGCTGTTGAGTCCAACTCATCGACACTGTTTTGGTGCATCATGCCATCCCGGTGTGAAGTTATCCCTTTTGAAATTACATACCAGGGCTGCGTTCAGCCATCATGAGGAGAAAGGGCCAAAATGTATTGAAACACTCTGCAGCCCCTAAAAGGTCATAGTCAACGTAAAGGCCTTAGCAGAAAGCCTTACTCTCCCCTTCTTCCACTTTCCAACCAACACACCCACTGTCCAACACGACGAGCCTTTGTTATGTACAGAGGGAGGGATCAATATGACCTTGGTATAAGCATATTGTGTCACAATTGAGTTTTGTCAAGGAGAATAGGACTGGTATTACACCCCCGGGATCACACCCCCCCCCCCCCCCTATATGTGTCTACTCTGGGATCCTAGTGAATTGTGAGTTGCTGTGGCTTCAGCCTATGCTGCCTGTGATTCAGAGACAAAGGGGATCCTTACCCTCCGTGTTACTATGACCTCTAGTAGTCCCATCACTCACAAAGTGACAAAGGAGACACCCCCATAGCAACAACACTGGCATGTTATAATATGATACCAACATAAACATGAATTGGGCAGAATGGGTAATTAATGAGACACAGATGGTCATATAACTCTCATATTACGAATCCAGGGCGGACATGTTAATGACCCCAATATATGAATACACAGTATACAATTTAGGATATGTGTTTTTGTTACTAAACCATATATGGCTAGAGTCTTTACTACTTGAATCAGGTGTTTTGAGTGAAAAGGGAGAAAAGGTATATCCTGTGTAAAGTGTCTGAACAGGGAAGCGTTTTATAACATTTAGCTGTATCATAATATCCATTAGGCATTACTAAAGTTGTGATCAATGCTACATAAGGCAGAATAAACCAGGGAAGCCACATTGGAAGCCACTTGAAAGGCAAGTGTCCAAAGAGGTTCAGGGACCCTAGGCTTTGTATTCTTGCCGCTGTATTTTAGCAATGTGGTAAGATACTAAAATGTTCTCATTTGATGCGAGAATACGGTCGCCAATTCCTGCCCTGTGGATGTTACTTACTACATGTAAGTTGAAGCCATATTGTGAGATATGAAGCCCATACTAACATATACCGTTTCCTACTCCTTTACAGCTATATAGGAGATTTACGAAACACTGAGTTGTATGCTAGTTGCAGGGAAGCAGCCTATAGAAGCTGTTTATGTAATACTGAGTTGTATGCCAAGTGCAGGGAAACATAGGTGCAGGGAAGTATAGGAGCTGTTTACAGCCTCTGACACTGTCACTGAGCTGTTCTGTACAACTCAGTGCACACAGACAGCCGGTATGGTGTGTGAAGACAGCGGGGAGGCAGACCAGAGGTGGGGCAGGGTGGGGTTGGATACACAGGGAATGTTCGAGCAGGGGATTTTTGTACGTCGTGTTGCTGCTGTTACTGTTAGTGAGAACAGTAACCATGTACAGTAGGTACTCAGTGGTGATGGGGGGGGGGGGTAGAATCCTGTTTTTGTACTAGAATGGTTGCCTGCTCAATGTGCTACGTCTTATATACTGCTACATACTGGTAATAAATACAATCTGCTACAACTGGTAGCCTAAAATGTGCACAAAACAGTAAGAAAACATATAAATGAATCAGTAAAAGGCTGTAATCGGTTTGCACAAAAGGTGATTCATTTCAAAATGAATGGCAGACATTGACTTTATCATATATGGAGAACCCAGGGCGGTAACGCTATCTAGATCATGTTTAATTTATCACTCACAGTGCATTGCACCATCCTACAATAGACGGTGCAAGAATGATGATTAATTCTTCACGATCCATTGACTGAGCCATAGTGATGAATACAACGCTACCACAGACTAGTACCACTACAAAGTGCCCCACCCAGCACATCATGTATTATTACTTTGGTATAGTGGACACTATGGACGTGACCAGAGTATTGAAATCACTTATAATACTCTGGTAAACCACAGAGCCTTTCCTCAAGCCCCTGTTATAAAGAGAATCTGTCTATATGAGGGCACATTTGCCTCTATGTTTGGTGATCATGTGTACGTGTGTGGTGAGGTGGGGCCTGTTTGGTTGAGATCAGGGGCGGGCGGGTAAACAACGTGATGGGAAAAGCCCCTATTATGGTTGCCTCAGGGTATATTGGCAAAGCTGCAACAATAAGGCATGTGACTACCATAGGCTTTAAATTTACAATATGGCAGACCAACGCCATAAACATGAAACGCACAGAGGTACTAGTAGATCAATATGGATCTGCTATATATATGGACGTGTTGGGTGGTTGGGGGAGGGGGTATAGCTAGAAGTGAGGACGTGGCAGAAGGGTATAAGGTATTTGGAGGTCGTGGTATATCAGGGCTATGACCTTGTTATCATAACGACAACGGTCTATTCCCATAAAGTAGTTTGTAGATAATGCACCAATAACGTACATAATGTGTGCTAGGGCCACCAGACTAGTGACTGGACTTGTATAAGCCCATTACCGTATTTTAAGGCTCTATATATTCCACTTTACAGTACAATAGGTACATATACTTATGGAATACATGTATATACAGAGAGACATAGATGCGTCATTGGTCTATAAAACTGCTATTCTGTAAACACACGGATGTATATGATATAAAACAGTGACATTTCTTTTGATCTATTGAGAGAAAGTTGAAAGAAAAAGAAAAAAGAGACAAGGGTTAGAAATCACATAAAACGCTTATCACATGATCAGACATGTCCTACGTTCACCCAATGAAATTTTAATAAACCAATACCACAAAACAATCACATGACTCGTAAAATACCACACCGTATGTACGCATGTATATTTAATAGGGCCAAAAAAAAATATTGTGTTTCCAGTTACATAGATTAAATCTCTAGGGTCGGTAGGTCGTTTTTTTTTTTTGTGTTTTTTGTGTTTTTTTGTTTTTTTTTGTATAGAAATGCATGGGCAGACATGTTGGATTTTATGATTTTACAGAAAAACATAAGAAATGTGAACCATATGTAAAAGAGATAAATGACCGTTTCGAAATGTGAACTCAATGAAAAATTATGAAAATTAAGGGAAAAGTGCATAAAAAAAATTCCCAAAATATAAAAAAAAAAAATTCCAGGATTGGCCCTGTTTTGCTAGGGTTGGTCGGGTAACTGGAAACAAAACTTTTTTTTTAGGCCTAGGTACACAGGTGTAGATATCAATCGACCCGTTAGCAATTATTTATGACCCTTTGAGAGCTACATTAAGCTCCCAGCCCCATTGCGTTGTCATGATGCACAAATGCAGCACTGGCGAGTCCTATGATGCATTTTAGTGTTATGCTGATCCTCTCAGGGAGGGATGCAGAGCTGGGGAAGTCTCACGAGGGTTACATAACTTGCATTAGAGCATTACACAATCATTATAGATTAACTTAAGACCATTAATCCTGCTATAGTGTGGATAGGATCTATATTAAATCCTGGCCCAGCTGAAAGTGGAAGGTGGGTGGTGGTTGGTAGGTTCAAGATTGTGTATTGTAGTAACCGCTATAACATGGTGGATGGAAACATAGAGGAGAGAGGGTAGACTGCCTGCAGTGCCCACCATTTCATAATCAGAGACTTTGGGCAAGTCTACTACAGGGAGGTACCAAAGTAAATTGGTATGGGCTCTCTGAACAACACAAGAGTGAACATGTACTATATTCTATCCACCAACAGATGGCAGGTATAGTCTGTGCATGAGGAATTGGCTACATTATAGACCATTGGTTTTCAGGTAATGTGGCTTCAATGTAGGATAATAGTGTGGCTTCATGACACAGTACATTATGCTTGATACTACAATGTAGCTGTGGTAGAAACTGTACAAAAGCTACTGGTGATGGTGGTAGAAGTGGTGGGTGGTGGTAGCCTTTGTTGTCGCTGGTAGCTGCTAGTAACCTCTGCTAGTCGTGTGTAGCCTATAGATTGGTGATAGCTGGTGTCTAGATTCTCTCCCACTATTACCATCACCAGGCCTATAGCAGCAGGGGCAGGAGTGGCACTAAGTATGGATTTTGTAGTAACCAGGACTTTGTACGACTTAATGTCCCATCCATGGTGTCTGTGCTGATCCTCCAGGTTGGCTGGTGGGGCTGGGAGGGCAGAAAGCAGTCATGGCGGACACATCTCTCCAGAACCTTCCCTCTCAACCTCTGTACAGGTCGTCACTCTCCGTGCAGAGGCTTGGTTTGTGTAGCATGGGATTTTAACTGGGGTATCGGCCTGGAGAGTGTTGGTGGCGTGAGTGATGGCTTCCACGTCAGCATATCACCCTCCCCCTGCTACCCCCCCCCCCCTCCCAATCTCACATCCCAACGCGACTGGCAACACAGCCGCCACAGGCATAGGTCTACATAATGCAGGGCCCGCCACATGAATAATACATCTGGCCCCTGCCGAGGGCTCTGAATGTACAATCACAATTGGAGATTGGATGGGAGGGGGAGGAGGTGGTCCAGCTGGATGGCAAGGCTGAAAAACATATACTCCCCCTACTCACTCCACTGTCAGCTCCTCCACCAACAGTACAACACTATGGAGTGGTGGTACTGATCTAGTGCTGGGAGGCAGGCCATGCTGCCCCAACGTAGAAAACCGAGAGAAAAATAAACACAAGTACTAGTCACTAGGTGTCTGATAAAGATACCTGCCTGAAGGACCTATACCAAGTATTGTAAACATACTGAAATAAAAGAGATGTCCACCAAAGAAATCCAAGAAACTAGATGTCTTCAAATAATATCAGACTGTATGTTTCGTCTGCCTTTGGGCAAATAATCCAGGTTTAGAACAGATATAAATAAGCAGTGAGTAATATCAGCAATGTCTTATTAATAACCTCAGAGCGGCATGGAGACATGCCCCCGCTTTGTCAATCACATTTGTTATGAAGGCATTTTTTTAAACAGGTCCTCAAAAAATCAGTCGCAGGTGGGAAGAAATCTGCACATCCCACATGTGGCTTTGCTTCTGTTTTGAAAACAGTAACCAGGAAAATATCACTTGATGCAGTTATTTCGTTGTTTGGAACAGGAATAAAGGTGGAACTAATATATGTGACCAAGACACATTATGTTTACTGCCATTTCGTCAGGCTTGAATTATCTGAAAATAATTCCACATGAGTTTGGGATGAGAAAGAACTAGCAGAGTGACTGAGAGGGATGATGTATTTGATACTAAAGAAGTAGAATTTTCTTTCATTGTCAGAGGCTTCTTATTATTGGTAACTATGCCCACACTAATGAGATAATAAATACACTACAGGCTATAGCAGCTACTACAGGATATAGTTAGATAGTATAACATAGGTAGATATATATGGAGGATTCCACTAGTGAATTCTGAGCATAACACACATCTTTTCCCCCTCTGCCATACTACTTTCCCCCTTGCACCCACCTTTAATCTTAAAGTTCCCTTTACACAACCACTACTATTACTACACAGGTAGGCTCTAACACCTGGAGGAGTGGGGTGGGGGGGAGGTTGAGTTGTCAGGTAAACACCTCCTACCTGTACAGGTACACATCTCCTTCTGCACCTGGTGATGCTGCTCCGTCACCTACAGCACCATTCAGCTTAAAGAGTCATTTTAAGGCCATTAGGAGCATTAATGCAGCATGCCCACTGGGTGTCATGATGCATGATTGCAGGCCTGGTGAGTACTCACCAAGCCTTGCTTACCCTTTGGCGGGCTTCCCTAGCCCACTTAAAAGGGTCTATATCTCCTCTTTCCTATCCCCTCGAATGTGTGTTGTACACATATGCGCGGGCTCCAACACATTCCTCTGTGAAATTGTGTAATATAGTTCTCGCCATGAATATGACCTTAGCTGTCGAAATGGCGCTAAACATCTATTACTCACTCACTTACCCTTTGGGGTTGCTACACTCCTTCAGGGTCAAATATGACCCTTGATGCATTTACCTGGTCATTGCTGCGGCCCTTAAAGAGATGTAAGATGTCAGAGGACAGCCCACCTACACCTGTATGTGTGTTTCTCAGAATTAATCTCATCTTTTTCTTATCTCAGCCTAGAGACTATATCATTTCTATTGGAAATAAGGCGAAGGCTGTATGGGAGTATGTTATAATGGGCTTACCTGTTACCAAGAAAGGTTCGATATAACACTTACAGGTTTTCCTTATTGTAAACAACCACATACTCGGAACCTGTGCTAGAGATACAGGGTAATAAAAGACCAAGTGCCATTAGTAGGCTTTACTTCAATGTCTAGAGCACTGATAAAGGTTGTATGTATTGTGGAATGCTAACCAACATGGTAAAATTGGTTATATGTGATTCTACATTGAGAAGATACACTAGCTTCTCTTCATTGAGAATATATCTCCTGATCTTCATATTTCTAAATCGAAAGGCCTCGGACAGAAAGCTACGGCGCAGTTGTGACCACCTTAGTGAGGCCTCCACCCTGTACCCCCAACCCCAGGGGAGAAGGTGTGCTGGGGGTTGGGGTGGTCTGGTGACGTGGAATGGGTAGGGGTATGGGGAGGAGACAGACAGTGGTGGTGCAACACGTTACTGGCTCTCCCACGGCCTTACCGACCACAAACTGTTGGTAAGCACCCATCTGAAACGTCTGACAATAAAAAAGAGTTGGACTTTACCCTTTAGATATTCGTTATGGTTGGGAGGTTTGCTATAACAAAGTGTCGTGTTTTTTTGCCAAAGTAGAGTTGTAATGTAGGAAATGGTTTACCAATGTGCATGAGTGGAGTATTGCATCCATAGGGTGTAGAGAAATAACATGCTGAAAATTTAATAGACTTGATTCATGCAGTGTAGCATATGGTATGGCTGGTACATTATAAATTAGAAGTGTCTGAACCAGAACTGTTGTACTGGAGAACTGACTGTGTACAGGGTACAATATGTGCAGTACTAATAGTATTAAACCATGTTTATACATGGATAAAAAATAAAAGAAAACAATGTGCAGCTTAAAGTAGGTGGCCAAGGCCTTGGTACAGCTTCTCTGCAAGGTTCTACAGTATACATGTCTTACCTAAGTGGTTACTTTTGACCTTTGGTAATTGCTTGGCGTATAAAAGGCACACATAGAATGCAGCACTACCAGTATAATGAGTACACAGGTGAGGGAGCTGTACAGGTACATAATACCATATCCCTACATCCCATAGCTCCCAGCAGGCTAACCTGAATACCTGGGCAGCTTGGTACACAGGCCCGGGTACACAGGGCACAAGGGAATGAGTCACCCATCAATGCACCCACCCCCTTCCCCCCACCCTCATCATGTCACACACACACCTTAGAGCCCCCCACCTCCTCTGCCTCCCTACCTCGGCTGACGTAGTGCGGCTTGCTGCATCACTTATCCCCCTAAACAGTGTAGTAAGGTCTTTTGTAATGCAGAACAGCTCCTAAAATACATGTATTACATTAGGATGGGTGTACCTCTATCTCATCAATGTACCAGCATAACTGCCTTTCACCGATTTGTGTATAATGATGCATATATATATATATATATATGTCTTATATATATATATATATATATGTCTTATACATATATATATATATATATATATATATATATATATATATATATATATATATATATATATATATATATATATATATATATATATATATAAATGTGGCCGTGCCTTGTGAAGTGTGGAAGTGAGTGTGTTACCCTAGCTCTGCAGTACGACACACACCCCACCTGTTGGACCTCACACACACTAAGACAGCCCTGTGGGGGTGCTCTATGTTTGTGGTAGTATCATGTTTTACTGGACACTTACCAGCTTACTTACCTATGGATAAGATGGACTTGGCCCTGCTGACATGTATATTATGTACAGGTAGGTTTCTTTGTGAAATATTAGAGGTAGGGGCTGGTATTTCAGAACATATTACACAAGTTTCCCAATGAAAGCAATGTATATGCAGATCTCAGAGAGTGCCTCTGAACCTTAGAAGTCAGGACATGTCTTGAATGTGGAGTATTTGGTTACACACAAGTAAGTACCGTAGAGTTGTCTTACTATATGTACCAGGTGAATGTCTTAAGAAGAGGTTCACTCAGGTATGTGAAATTACAGGTAGAACATCCCCAACCATAGTGTGTATACATACTTTATCAGACATGTTACCTGTAATAAGCATGTGCATGTCTGTGTATACATGGCTGTATAAATAGACCAGTATCTTGGAGAGAAATCAATATAGCGTGTCTAAGTAGAGACCAACCATGTATCCTTCTCCTAATGCAGTGTAGCAGCAACACCTGTCACCCACCAACATGGTGAAGGGGGATTAGTGTATGTACAAGTACCTCAACTGGTCTATCTAGCTACTATCGAAAGCTTCTAACATGCAGCTGTTACATGTCTTTAAAGGGCACTATAGTGCATTAATGCATTATGGTGTTTGGTCATCATGACAAATAGATGCAACCCAGGCTCTTCTGTTCAGCGGGGTGCATGTGTGCATCATGAAAACCCTACAGGATTGATTCTCTCCTGAAGAGTTGGCATATTGGACAGTGCTATTGTGTAGAGTCATTTATTTACCCCTTATGGGATTGACATTTTATCTCAACAGAATCATATGTGACAAATTGCTCTGCTCTATAGCATTTTTGCGGACACTAGATCATGGCTATTGCCGCATCATGGTTAGTAAATTCAATAGGCATTCTCTGCTAACCATAGGTCCAGTAAATGTCCTCCCAGGCAGCTAAAGCACTCATTGTATTTGTTAGTGTCAAAGTCTTTGTATGAGTCCACAATCTATAAACCTTAGATATAGCTTACGCCAATGATATCTATATTCAGCCCATGTCCTGGAGACAGCTTCTTCCCAGAGGACCCAAGGTTGGAGGATGGCCTCGCTGGGCCGCATCCCAGTATATGATATTAGTATATCTATAGACTTGTACATATAGATTGGGAAGTGGTCCCAGTATAGATCCTTGAGGCACACCCCACGAATGAGACTACATTATAGTGTCACATTTAGGCACACGGTTGTGAATCCAAGCTGATGCTCCATGACTATTTCATATGCTACTTTCTTCTAAGGGAGTATCAAGGAGCGTATGTCTATAGATTCTGTCGTTGGTGAGAAAACTAGTAAACATGCTACACTAGTGATATGGGATGACACTACAAAGCTTTATGGTGTTAAAGGCAGGTTAAATTGATGCAATAAGTCAAGGCGCTCGGAGTTCATTCACATGATGCATACACATTTGTATGCTACGGAAAAAATGTACGTTGGCTAGATAGATTGTCAGTGAATTCGTTGCTCCCTACATATAACGCCTTGGTAAACCAAGATGCACAGAGATACTACACCCTACCACTATGCATGTATAGATGTAGCATGTAGTAGGAGGGTGTGGTAGATAAGGCAGGAAGCAGTACAGGGAAAGGGGAGCTGGAGCTGATGGCATTTATCTACCCTGTGTGGGCCTTACCCCTCCTCAGCCCCAACCTACTCCAGGAGGGGAAAGCAGGGGGTATGTGTGCCTGCTTCAGTAGTGACAGATTGAGGCCAGTCTCAGCATCCAGCCTGCAGCAGCAGCAGTAGCAGCAGCAGCAGCAGCAGCACTGGAGGTAGCTTATAGTGGTTGTGCAAGATCTATAGTCTCTCCAGACCCCAGGTAGTGAGGCTGAGTCCATGTACTATAATATCTTCAGAGGGTAGGTTGTGGAAGTCAGTTAACCATGATTATTACTCTGCATATATGCACGGACACCCAACACATTTGTCTGTGATATTGAGTAATGTAGTTCTCGCCATAAATATGACCTTAGCTGTGGAAATGGCGTTTATTACTCACTCACTCACCATGATTACTGGCATGTACTGTGCTTGAGGTATCGTAAATGCCTTATATTATAAGTATATATTTTCTGCCTACTGGTCTAGCTTGCTCTCCACTACAAGCTATGGCAAGTAGAGCCTTCAAACAGAATAGCAGTCTTAATCACCAACATAGCCGTCATAGAAGGTCAAGAATAGATGAGACTAGCTATGTCAGAGTTCAAGGTTTTCCCTGATTTAAAGTTGTTATTTTTTTTTTCACTCACTTAAGAAAAATAAGTTTTCTTGTAAATCCTCTTAAAGCAGGATAAAGGAGTCACAAATTATCCCCAGAGGTTCCATACATGTGCACAGTCAGGTCCCACAACACTGCATGTGGTGGCAGCATGCCAGTTTTTAGTTCGAGGTTTTCAAGGATTCTCAAGTTTTTCCTTGAAAACTTTCCCCTCTATATATGCCATCAGAGCAATTACTGATCACTGAATGCATTCACAAAGAATCATCTAGCTAAACCAGGAATACTGGCTGCTGTGCCAATTCTGCAGTAAATCCCGTCTAACACCTTATTAACCAGCAGGCATATCGGATATCTACTAGGTTAATTGACTTGATTTGACAGACAAAGATAAAGGACTTTCTATTGTGTGGTGATTGTTGGTATGTCATATTAGGCATGTTATTGGTACCATATTTCAACTCTAATGACCAGTAATTACCTGCATGATATCTCTATCCTTGGCTTTCATTTCAACTGAAATATTTCAGTCTTTTTAAAATTATTGTCATCCCTACAAAATAAGGACTATCCATATTGCCAAACCAGTTGTGTAAACCACAGTATTGGCAGAAAAAAGAGGGGTCAGTGGAGGCAGAAAGGGGTTGGGGAAGCTGAGGTTGGTTATGGAGGGTTGGGTTGGGTGTAGTTTGACGTCACCAGTCTGTAACCATGGAAACCTGAGGTGTGATGGCATTACAAGAACTACCAGGGGACTGTCATGTGAGTGAGGTATATTGAAAGGGGTGGGATGGATGTGTGGGGGGTTTCTAGTAGCCCCTATCACTACTCCCCATTGATGATACTACTAAAAGGAACCCACCCACCATACCTAGTGTGCTGATGGCATGTGCTGGTACAGAGATAATAGGCATCCATATCTATCCTACCCCTGCCTCTACTATCAGCTTTTGTGTGACTGATAGTAGGGTACACTTCTGAAGGAGGCATGGGTATAGAAGAAATGCCTCATCAGCACATTTTAATGCTTGTCTCCAGTGCCTTGCCTTTGTGGGTAGGGGGCCAAGGCTAACAGATCTGTCCTCTCAGCATAGGAGAATATTAGTATAGTGGTCTGAAAAGGAATATACCGGTACTTGACGTGACACTCCTTCAGTGGCTTTAAGTGGTAGTAGTATAGGAAGAAGGGATGGATTTATGTATCCTGCATAAGTTTACGTACATGGGAGCGACATAGTGCGTTAATGTACTAAACCTGTGATAGATGAATGTGAGTTACTCGCTAGTGCTGCATTGGTGCATCATGTTGGAAGCTTGAGGCTGGGATTCTTTGGCGCTCACCTCTGAGATGAGTGAAAATAATAGTATCAGGATTCAGACAAGTTAACTCAAATCCCCAACCACTACACTATGCCTCCCCCGCTCCTCCTGTGTAAGTTGATTTAGCTTGATAGGAATTGTAGTCAATTTCCACATTCAATGGCTTCTTATTTTTTAGCTCAGTGGAATGGGAGAATGGTGTGACTGGGCCACCAGCGAGTCGATGCTGAATCAATATCGCTTTGAGCGTAGCACGCGCTAAATTCTGGAGGCAGGCTACAAAGTCCATTGAAACACAGCTTTATGAATAGGACACTGTGCCTTAACTGCTAAAACATGCAACAGAAAGTGTGCCCATTCTGTCAGACTTAATCAAGGATAGTGCTTCCATAGTATAATAGTGGAGTTTGCCAGTCCCTAATCAATCATGCATTGTTGTTGATCCATATGGAGTTGGGTCAATATGGTCCCCCCCCCCCCACAGACACACACCTACCAAGGTACATATTCTTGATGTGGTATAGAGAATGAATAGTTTCAATTGCCCTGAGGTCCTCATTATATTCACTTGTGGGAGGGCTATACTTTGTATCCTGCATCATTTTTCTATACTGTTAATTCGAAAAGAGTTATTTTATATGATCGCAGGGGTTGACAAATCAGTTTGAAACCAGTGTGTCCACTGGAAAATTAACGCTGTGTCTAGCAGAAAAATGTTGTGTCTCAGCCCTTTTGGTCAATGTATAAGCCTGGCTTGGCAGCTGTGTCCATTGGACACAACTTAAAAAATAAGTTGTGTCCAGAGAAATATTTTTGTGTCCCGGGCACTGGACACAGGGATTTGTCGAGTCCTGTGATGTGCTTTGCCCTTTGCTATCTATATTGATAAACTTGATACTGTAGACACCCAGTCTAATAGATCCTTACCTTTTGTCTTCCACAGGTTGTCAGAAGAACTAAGTAACTATGACCGCACAGACTGGTACCCGCCGACACGTAACTCGACCAGCGAGGGGTCGTCTTCGTATGATGGCCGCAGTCGGACAGCTACTACAACAACAGTATACGATGGGGAAGACAACTACCCGACAGAACGGGGACGGAGTAAACAGAGGTTTCCTGCTCCCACATCATCTGTGAGACCTGCCTTCAGTCAACGCCAACAGCACTATGAGAGGTAAATATAGAACAGGTCTTAAAGATTTAAGCACCTGCAAATGATTAGAAGAGTTGACATTCACTACTTTATACACGCTATGATCACTATAGGATCATACCGCACTGAGAAATTCGATCTAACTTAGACTAAGCATTGAACATCGAGTGCCATTTCTTGGTCTTAGTTGACATAATAGAAAAGATTTGTTAGAGTTTGCTGCATGTTTATTCTGCAATACCAGATCAATCTCGAAGATTGATTTGAAAATTTCAACAACTCATGCTTGTTTTTCAGGGAGGGCGGGTCCACTCCTCGGTCACAGTTCGATGGTGCGTACCCGGCTGAGAAACACGGTAGCGGGGAGAGGGTTGAAAAGGCCGCCCGTGTGCGCTCTAAGGCTGGTTGGGGCGGCAGCCAGTCCCCAGCCCGGTCCGATGTCTCCTCCCTCTCCTCTCGCCAGCGAAATATGAGCAACTTTGGGCGCTCGTCAAGTCGCTCATCGAGCAGCTCGTCAAGTTCAAGTCGGAGTAGTAGCAGCAGTAGCCGGTCGGGGTCACGGCGAACAGGCACTGTGAAATCAGAGGTAGCCTCCAAAAAGGACATTACAGCCAGCGCTGCATTATCAGGCAGTGGAGTTGGTAGTGGGGGCAGTGGTGGAGGGAGTGGGGGAGAGAACAACGGAGAGAAGAGAAACCTGGGCATCTGTATACGTGGTCTGCCAATGAGATCAACAGGTATGGAAGCTTGCATTTTCGCATTCCTAATCATTTGGCCAATGGACCTTGGTATCTTGGCCTTACTACAATAGCTTTACACCCTTCACAACTATAGGCTATTGACTTTACAGCGCATGTTTACTATCTTTTTAACACCATTCTGTCCTCGTATCTTTGTATAGAACTTTTAAATTGCTTAAAACCGTGTCTGTAACTTTATAAAATAAAAAAAATAAGCATAGGTAGAAAGATAGCTGTTGTCAATTTTTTCCTTGCCTTTTCATCCAGACTCGAGTTTGCGGGACGGTTTGTACCATGAGTACAAGAAGCATGGTAAGGTGACCTCTGTCAGTATATTTGGACAAGGGGATGACCGGTACGCCATTGTCAGCTTTAAAAAGTAAGTATTCTCATCCACATCAGCAGATCTTAGATCTGGAAACGTAAAGCGTGAATGTAAAATTGGTGAATTTGAATCTTGATGTTCAGATGATTTTTTTTTTTATATAATAGTAAGTCAATTCAGTTTTTGACCTAAATCATTTTGATGTAAGCAGGAACAATATGGGGGGGGGCATAAGAGAAATTTTGAATGTGCATTTATCAAGCTTAAATCAATTTAATGGCTTTATCTGACCTATTCTGTGTTCCATCTTTGCAGGCCTGAAGATGCGTCTAAAGCTATCGAAGCCTCTCATGAGAAAATGTTCTTTGGGACCAAAATTCATGTTACTAGTCATGAGGGGTTTGGTGAGTATATTCTTTTCTTTGAATGTGAGTTCATCGTAAGGGAAAGGCAAATAAAAGTCAGGAAACTCCACATGAAATCTTGCTCTGATCTGGAGTGGGAAAATATGTTACTTAAGGCCACACCAAAAAAGGGTTGGTCTATGGATCGCCCTCTCCATATTTTCGGAAACAATTTTTTTTTCTTTGAAAAAAAATCTTGTCTCCGGATTTCGCTCGCTTCAGTTTCTACAAGTTTTCTCTTTGTGATGTTTGGCAAAATTTAAGAAAAAAAAAATTGTTCGCTCGCCTCAAGTTTCCAGCAAGGAATCCATTGGACACAAAAAAAATTCTTAAAAAAAAAAAAAATAGCTCGCTCGCACCATTTTTTCAAAAACAAAATCTGTAGACCAACTTATTTTTTTGGTGCGGCCTAACATTTAATTGAAATGGAAAAAGATGTAAGATACCTCTTGTTTTAATTGTACTGATTGTAAATAGCATTGTAAATGGATTCAATATATATTTGATCCCGATCTGCTTTTCATTGGCCTTTGAAGTAGAAGCAGAAGACGACTTCAAGGCTCCTGATCCAGATCTCGATGAATTCCACCCAAAAGCAACACGGACATTATTCGTTGGCAACCTAGAAAAAGAGATCTCCACCCCCAAGTTGAAAGAAATCTTCAAGCTTTATGGAGAAATTATTGTAAGTAGCTTTTACATCGATTTTAGCTATACTTGGATATCTCACCTAAAGCACCAAAAAAAAATTTTAAAAAATTGGGGAATTAAAAGTAATAAGTGGTTCTCTGTTTAGAGAAGGTAATTGTTTTAAAACGTTGAATTTCTATTATGTTTTCCAGTTTTGAATAGCTGTGTTGGAAGTGAATAACATGAAATAAACTTCTGTGTGTGATTTTTACAGGACATTGACATCAAGAAGCAGGGGGCAGTGTCAGCGTATGCCTTTGTGCAGTATGGTGATATTACGAGCGTTGTTAGAGCTCTCCGCAAAATGGATGGAGAACATATAGGAGCTAACAAAATAAAGGTAGTGGTATCTATCAATACTTTTGACCTTCTTTTCATCCAGGGAAAATGTTCATTTTTTTTTCTTATAAATGAGGGCAGTACATGTATAATGGAGAAGATGGCAGTTTCCTTGGGAAATATATATCCCATGAAGTGATGCCTTAAATAAAGATTTTCACCTGACTTAAATACATAAAGGGTCACATATTGTTCTTAGATGCACTTTGGTTTTTATTATGCATGAATGTATCATGACGACCCTCCAGTTAGAGTCCAGTAATCTCTCAGTGTATGGCCGGCATGATGCATAACTGCATTGCGTGGCTCATAAAGGGTTTAAAATATGTCAAAAGTAGTACTCCAACATTTAGCAATAAATATGGTACGTCTCTGTTGCAGCTTGGCTTTGGAAAGAGCATGCCCACAAATTGCGTTTGGTTGGACAACGTTGCAGACCAGGTCACGGAGAAGGTGTTGTGTCGACAGTTTGGCCGTTACGGGCTAGTAAGCCATAGTGTCATTGATAAGGTGAAGGGACGGGCCCTCATCTATTTTGAAAACATGGACTATGCCCAACACGCTGTCAATGAAATGCGAGCCAGAGTTCTATCGGGGAAGAAGATTCATGTAAGTAGTACAGAAGATATTCAGTATTAAACATACATATGTATCATTTGAGGCGAATTAGTTTGATGCCATTGGTTACTAATGTGAAGACCAGAAAGAACAATGTTTCGGAAATTAATATTCTCCACATCTATGTCTGAGTTTAGGTTTGTCATTGATACAGAACTTGCATCAGAGATCTTATAAAAATAGAAATGATTAATGAACATTTTGAATTCACTGTTATTTCTCCAAACTGAATTGTCAAACCCAAACTGCAGTAACTAAACCTGTTCAAAACCCTGTAACAGGATTTCTTCCTTGCTCTACAGATTGACTTCGCCAGTAGAGACTGCCAAACATCGTTCTTTGAAAAAATGGAGCGGACGGGTCAGCTGCGGCCGGGCGAGCGTCCCGATGAGCGTGCAGGTCGCGTTCACCGGTCAGCCTCCGGGAATTTCTCTGTGCGGTATGATCCTACAGTGACCATAGCAACTACACCTGAGATATCAAAGGAGGTTCCAGTTAGAGAAAAGCAAGTGTTACAATCAATCACCTAACGTATCAACCTCTTAGAATGTACTGGCCTCCCTTCCAAAATTGTGATTATTGCTGTAATCCTCAAGTCTATTCTCCCTACTCTTACGATCAATTCTCAAACTCATCGACCCCTTTCGGCACCTGCTTCAAAAACCCGTAATCCGTTGATAACCCACAAATGTCATCATACCCCGGTGGATACATGTATTCGCATGGAACAGGACCATGCTACCGGCGCTGTTTCCCTATAGCCATTGTTCGTTTTGTCTCAAACTCGGCTGCTTGCTTCTAACATTCCTACCAGCTCTTGTTAAACCACGACACTCCAATGAGATGATTCATGGATATGCACCTTTGTAATCCTTGTCTCAGCGGACTGTAAGTACAGGGAAGATGTAAACTAACCACCTTGTAACACACATGTATGTTGGTAGTATTGGTGGCACACTATTGTTAAAGTAATAGAGATTTTGGAGATCATGTTATGTTAGGGTATAAAATAGAATGAATCAAAATCTACCTGTTATTTAACAGTTTTCATTTTGATCAGCCATATATGTATAAAAGTTTTTATGAAAGTTAATAGAATTATATCTTCTTATTGAAGTAAAGTAGCTTTAAGCATGTTAAACAGATAATCTATGCTGTCAAGCCCAAAAAAAACATTTATCCATGAGTGCAGGTGACTTTCAAGATAGCACCAATTTTATACAATAGATTTGAAAAATGGATAGATTCTGAGAATTTTGTGCAGTGATGGGACATTTAGAGGATAACAAGTGTGACATCTGACATAAGGCAGTTTCGGTCTAGGTCTGTATGGTCAAGTACACCATGATTTCAGTGTTTGATTTCTGAGATGTGCACCATGGATGATTCAGTGTCCAAATTGTGTCGTAACATGTACATTGGCGTAAGTCCAAGTTTGTCTGGTAACACGTGGGTTTCAATGTTATAACCTTGTATGGTAACATGTTCACTGTTGTAACAATCAAAGTTTGTGTGGTAACCTAACCTATGTTCTGTTGTTTCAGGGAGGGAGGGTTTGTGGCGTCCAGAACAACTCGACTGTCGCGGGCAGACAGTACAGACAGTAACTACACATTTAGCAGTCCTGGTTCATCACAAACACGCACCTTCCCCGCAGCAACCACCCCAAACAGCCGTGGTAGCTTCACCTCCCGTGGCCGCTCCAGTCGCTCCTCCCGGTCAGGCTTCTTTGAGGGATCCTACACACAGGATTCTGAGTTCCGGGAACGGAGACAAAGGTAAGATATTGTTTTTCTTTCTATGGGTTTTAGACACAAAGTAGACTACCAAATCAGAATTTAAGCAATGATGAAAATCTCTCTTGAGTCGCTCTTCTTAGATTTACATGATTAGTTTGCACTCTTAAATATCTTATATAGCAAATCAATTTTGGTTAATATTTACTTCAATGACTGATTGTATGGCATGTTGTACTTACACCCTGTGTTTATTGTTGCAGACACTTTGATGACTATGGCCAGGAGGGTGTTTATGGAGAGGATACGTATGAGCAAGAGCTGCGGGCATATGGATACCGGCAACAGGAACGTCGTGAGCGGGGCAGCTTGAGTCCTCGTGATAAGCGGCGGGAGGTTCGGGCTGAGAGCCCTTTCTCCCGTGGCAGCCGCCACCAGAGTCCTGTCCAAGATTCCCGTCAACACGAACGTTATGATGACCGGTACTCTGACCGGTACAGTTATCGGGATACGGACAGTCAGTCAGGTGACCGGGAGAGTGTACGCAGCTACCGCAGTGTGCGCAGTGAGGCCCGTCGCACTGAATTCCGGCAGCAAACCTCCTTCGAGGATCGCTATCCAGAGCGGTTTGTGGAGGAGAAACAGCGTGGGTTCAGCCCCACGAGTAGTGACTATAGCCATCCGAGCCCCAGTTCAGGGCACTACCGGAGTCGCAGTACAAGCCCAGTCTCTGTTGACAAGGATCGTAAAGTGATGAATGTCAAGGAGCGGGTTGTGGTGCGACAAGTGGTGGCTTCCTCTTCCTTGGATGATTATACACAGTCTTCTCGACACAGTAGCCCAATGGATTACGATACTGGGAAGCTGAAGGAACATAAGTCCTCTAAGTACTCTTCTATTCCTGTGGATAATAAAACTAAAGAACACTACCCCGAAACTAGAGACAGTCGGGAACGGTATGGTAGTGAGGAGCGGACAACTATTTCCAAATTAATTGGAAAGACACGCACGGGTACAATTAATGACAGTGAAAAAGTGACCGCTGTGAGTAGCAGAGTGAAAAAGCCGAAGTTTGATTCGGACGATGATGTCTCTGATATGGACCGTGTCTCAGAGGTCAAGGATAGACCTTTCAAAAAGAGACACTCAGAGGATATAGTATTGGAGAAAGAACGGACTACAGACGATGGTAAAAAATTACACAAACACAGGTCGCGGAGTACGTCGTTAGGGTCAAGGACTACACATAGTATACCTAATGACACAGAGCCTGTGGAATATAATGACTCTATCAACAAACCCACCAAGGATGTACCCAGTGAGGTGGGTTTGAAGGTAAAAACTAAAGTTGTGAAATCGGATTTACCTCGGAGTACGAAAAAATCAGAGCAGTATGATCCATTTGAAAATAAATCAGAGACAGGTGAGTCGAGCTCCAGTTCTAGCAGTGGGACAGAATCGAGTAGCTCGTCGGACGAGGAGTCGTTCACAGGGCCCGAACCAGGGGCAGTGTCCTCAAGCACCCGGTTACAAGGGCAACGTGAACACCTCTTGTCCCTTATCAAGCAGCTCGATGAGACTGGCAGCGCTAGTGATAATGACTCCCATATTGAAGATGATGGCACGCGGAAGCGGCTACGCTTAGATGAAGGGTCGGAGGAGAGTAGGGCTAAGAGTAGGCTGCTTCTTTATGAGGAGATCGAACAGACTAAATTAACTATCCAAGAACTTGACCGTGAACAGAGAGAAAAGGCACCACAAATCGATTCATCAAAGAGTTATCGCAAACAAATGGAGCAGCGGAGACGTGAGCAGCAGAAGCATAACCCTGCTCCTGCAGCAGGGTCATCAGAAGCTAAGGCTCCTGCGTCTCCACTGCACGATAGAACAGATACAGACAATGCAGCTGGGGAATCTGGTACCGACTTGATTGTAACAGCAGAGTTCAAGAAAAAGCGCAAGGGCGACCTTGATGCTGACTTGAAGCCAAGGCGGTACCGACCTCAGAATGCCACAGATAATCTGTTTGAGAAAATGAATGACAATGATGATAAGAAAGGCAAGAAAGAATCCGTGGAAATTAAGGAAGCAGATGTTATTAATATTGACAAAATGGAACGAGTTGTGGATGCTCGAAGCTCCTCGGTTGACACAAGTGAGCACACATCCCGACAATCAAGTATTGAAAGCCAAGATCCCCGTAGTCCACCCTTGGAGTACCGGACAAAGGGCATGGTTGAGATAAAAACAGATTCAGTGACTGTTTCTAAAGACTCGCCAGTTGATCGGCGCAGCCTTCACCTGGCTGAGTCTCATAGTAAAAAGGACTTTCCTATGTCATTACCATTGCCTAAGTTTGCACGGCAGCAGCAAAAGGACAGCCACGGTGGGAAGAATTCACCCAAGTCACTTGTGTCCCCCAAGATGACGACGTTATCTGTAGCGGCTATTCCTGTTGGAATTCAGGTGAAGTCACCGCCATTTTCTCCAGGTGGTGCCTTGGCCTCACCGCTACACTCGCCAGCTTTACCGAGGGGGGACACACCCAAAGAGGCATCTTCACTGCCTAACAATATAACAACACCACCCACTGTTAATAAGGACAAGGAGATGAAGGCCCCAGCGGTACCTATAGAAAGGGACAGCACGAAAGGCCTTCAAATATTGACCTCCCCCGGGTCACCCCCAATAAAGACAGACTCTGATTCTGAGATTTCCGAATCAGAACCAGGGGAACTATCACTAGAAGAACGGATACGTCAGATTGATGAGAAGCTTAGTTTGACAGGGACAGTAAAACCTCCAACTACGCCATCATCAACGTTACTATTTGACTACCGTGAGAAGTACAAGATCAGAAAACGTGCTGACTCGGCAACTTCTAGTTTAGGTAGTCTCCCTGAAAAGAATGAGCCATCAGACATTGTTAAATCACTATTGGCTCGAACAAGTATATTTGACCAGGACTCAAAGAGGTTGGAACAAATCCATGAGAAGTATGAGCCCAAGGTGAATGTGGCCCTCGATGATCCGAGGTCACTTGGCGTTTTCCGCACCAAAGCGTCAGCAAAGGAACTACCATTGCTGACGGTGAGCGTGCCGACGTCTCTGGGGCAGCAAGCTGGCAGTGCACCACAGCTCAGCCCTCCCTTTCTAGGAGCCCCAGCAAGTGCGGCCCCAGCAGAGACGACGTCAACTACATCTGCAGGAGAAATGCTGGGGAACAACCCAAACTCTTCCTCAGGGGTCGCTTCAGGTGGGGTTGATGCAGCCTCGTTGCCGTCGCCACCTCTCCATAAGACTGTTGGCGGGTCACCATTATTGCCCCAGCCAGCCGCAGCAGGCCCACAAAGTACGCCCCCAGCACCCATCTCCCCGACTCTCTCCCCAGCATCTGGATCTAGTACTCAACCCTCATCTGCCTCACCCAAGATCTCAGGCCTTGACACGATGCCACAGCTAAGTGTAGCAGTCAATACGCCATCTGTCAGTCCTGGGCTCATCAGTCGCAAGGGGAGCCTAGAAAGTGCAACTAAATCACCGCTCACTCCACCAGTAGCCACCACCGCCACCTCCAATATCGCTTCCATGCCATCCCCATCACAGACACAGCCTCCACAACTAGAGTGTCTAAGCACTCCTAAGCAGAAAAAGGAATCAGCGTCATCATCATCATCATCATCATCATCATCAGTTAGTCAGTCATCACCCTCTTCATCTACTCCGTCCACTCCTGTCTCTATCCTTAAGAAGCAGGAGAGTAATGAGGTGTTCTCCCCCCTACCACCATTAACCCCCATCCTGAAGAAAGAGATGCCTCCTTTGACACCAGTCCAAAAGGAGACACCTACAAAGAAAGACACTAAAAGTGATTCCTATTCAGCAGTATCATCCAGTAGCATGCCCTTGCGGCGAGACTCTAGTGCATCTCTGTTGGGTAAACGCAAGGCGAATGATGAAACCAAAGAGAAACCAGTGTCAGTCAGTAAAGAAAAGAATAGCCACAAGTCGTCGTCTCAGCCTGTAACACCAAAGCCAGAGCCTGGAAGTGCAAAATCTAGTGAACCTGAAGCAAAGAAAGCAAAGTTAGCCACTAAAGAGAAAGCATCATCGAAGTCCTCATCACAAAAAGACAGTAAGAAAGTGTCTACAAAACACACAAGTAGCAGTTCAACAAGCAGTAAATCTCCTGAGAAGAAGCATGTAAAGGCAGATAGCAAAGACCAAGGAGAGAAGAAAAAGCAAGAAGATCGGCATGTCAGGCATATTGAGAAAACTAACAGTAAAGAAAAATTACCCAAGGAAGATGAACTATTAGAAAAACCCAAGACTAATGACTCAAATAAAGACAAAGTTAGGGAACCAGAAAAAGAAGTACCTGTTCCCAAAGTTAAGGAGCACCCAGAAAAGGAGCAGAAAGAAACTGTGAAAAATAAAGACACTAAACACAAAAATGAAAAGGTTAAAGAAGTCAAGGAGACAACTGAGAAGAAGGTGGAAAAGGTGGAGAAAGAGCGTGAAAAGAAGAGGTATAAGAGTGGAGACAATAAGCATAGAGAAAAGGAGAGAACGCCTTCTGCAGATAGCAAAGCGAAGATGACAAATGATACCAAGCATAAAGACAAACACAAAGTAGACAAAGATAAGGTTGAGAAGCCTCACAAGCCAGAGAAACATGACAAACCAGAAAAGGCAGAAAAGCAAGAACGTCCTGAAAAGGTAGAGCCTGTTCAACACACTCAACATGCCGAACCAAGAAACGAGAAGACGAAACCCGAACATGTTGATAAGCCTAAAACTGATACTAAGGAGAAGTCAGTCAAGCATGACAAAAAAGTGGAGAAGCAAGACCCGAAGCTCAAACACAAAGAAAAAAGCAAGGAAAGCAGTAAGGACAGAAACAAAACTGGTCATGACAGTCGAGAATCATCCGTGAAGCCGGAGAAGAAAGTCTCCAGAGATAATGACAAGCGGAAAGACAAGCAAAAAGACCGTGACCAAGAAAAGAGTGAGAAAAAGGATAAGGAGCCAGAGAAAAGCAAGTCAAGAGAAAAGAGCAAGAACAAGAGTGAGAGTGAATCCCAAAATAAAGAAAAAGACAAAGACACTGATTCTTCATCTGAAAAGGCGACAGAGACTAAAGAAGAAATGGAGAAGCGTGAAATGAGGGAGTTGCTGGAGCTCCAGAATAGACTCAATGCTGAGGAAGGTTACCTGACCATGTACGACAAGGTCAAACGGAGGTCTTCTAAGGAGCGAGATAAGGAGCTCGAGTTTGCCCGCCAGAAGCATATGTCTCATTACACGGTAAGAATTCCATACTTTATGTATTTAATTGTCTAGCATCCATACCTTCTTATATACATTAACCAGGTAATTTTTTTGTAATAATTCTACTTTGTTGAATGAATTCAAGTTCAGATCAAATGAAATCAATATCCTGAAACTAGAAAAAAATGAATTCCCACGCTAAATGAATGTCAAAATGTATCAAAGAAGGTCGTTTTATAAACGATTGTTTTCCATGTGTAAGCATTACTACACATAGTTCTTGTGTGTGGCAATCGTTGGATATGGGGCTAATACTTGGTAGTTTTATAGAGTGTGCCTAAGGGGCTTTATGGAGGTTTCAGAAACACCCGCTGAAAAAGCAATGCCCTGAAACCATATTACTTGTTCTCATCATGATTTATTTTGTTTCCACCAGTCGTCACGGAGAATAAAGAACAGGCGGTCTGAAGATGCAGGAAGCAGTACCCAGGAAGACGAGGACGAGAGTGCCAACTCAAGTTCTACCATGGAAGTCATGCCCAGTAGGAGTGAAATGAAAACCAAATCAAGAAAATCACGCATCATCGAGAGCTCATCAGAAGAAGACGACGACATTAGTGCCCCAGAACTCATTGAGCCTCCACCATTGAAAGAGAAAGAGACTAAGAAGACAATATTGAAGGTAGAAAACGTGTTTGATTCAGATGATGATTTGCCAATCACTCCGAAGAAGGTCAAGAAGAAAGACCAGGACAAAAAGGAGAAGCCAAAGAAGAAGAAGCCACAGATCACTAGTGATACTGACGAAGAACCACCGCAGAAGCAAGTGCCGCCATCACCGCTTCCTTCATTACCTTCAGCAGAAAAGCCAAAGAAGGAGAAGAAAGCTACTAAACCAAAATCAGAACAGAACCATGAGAGTAAAGATCAACCCAAAACGCCAAAGATACAGAAGACAACACCAAAAACTAAGGCAAAGAAGCTGCGAGTGTTTTCATCTGATGACGAGACACCAGAGACACCTCCAACAAAATCAGTTAAGAAAGACAACAGTGCAAAAAGGCATTCTCTCTTTGATACAAGCACGACTGAAGAAGAGGAGGCTGCTGTGCAAAAACCCAAAGGCAAGACAAAACTTAAGGACAAGGTCCAGAAGCCTCGGGTTATTGATTCTGAATCAGAAGAAAAGGAGCAAGAAAAACCAGTGATCATCAAGCCCCATAAGGAAAAGACCAAGGAGAAGGAACGAGAAAAGTCTTCAACTGTTGCTGATATGGACGGTGTTGAACCCAGTGCACCTTCACCTGTTGTTACTTCCACTCCCAAACAGAAGAAAAACAAGGATAAGCACAAACCAAGCCAGAAGAAGGAAAAACTAATAAGTCCAGATGTTGATATTAAGGTGGAGGATCGTCCAGAGATCAAGCATGAAAGACCTGAAAAGCACAAGAAGAATAAGGACGAATCAGGAAGCCAGATAGAACGAGACCATCATCTCAGCAAAGGCTCTCATACAAAGGAGAAGGACAGCTTACATAGTAGATCTGTCAACAAGTCGGAATCGGTCCTAAAGGAAAGAGACAATCATGGGAACAAAGAGCACAGGCCCAGGAAAGATCATCCTGAGATTGAAAAGGATGTCATGGATAAAGAGCGGAGTAAAGACCGGTCTCACCAGGACGCTATCTTCTCAATGATGAAGGAGATTCGGGGTGAGGTGTATGAAGACGAACCAAAGATGCCAAATCTTGATGACGATAAGCATCCTCTGGATGAACTACTGAAAGAGGAAGCACGGAGAGAAGAATCTGAGAAAAGGAGGGAAGGAAAATCACATCGTGATGATTCTTCAAAGAAGGATGATTCGAGGTATTTCAATGACACCTTAGGTCCTCCAGAAATCAGAATCAAGACTGAGCAGAGGAATGACATGGGCACTCGAGAAGAACAAGAACCTCCCAAACTAAAGGATGAAGAGTCAGTAAAGAAGCATGGAAAGAAAGATTCTGTAAAAAAGGGCAAAAAGGCTAAGCGCAAGTCAAAAACACATGAAGAGGAAATGACAGTGTGTTCAACCACCAGTCTTGATGAGATTACAATAAAAGAGGAACCCTTAGACCAATTGCCGTCACTCACAAAAGAAGTAATAATGGAGCCTCCAATATTAGATGAGAAGCCGGTGAAAGAAGAAATATCTCGGAGTGAACAGCGCAGGATTGGAAATGATAACATATTTGAGAAGATGGTGATGAAGGAAGAGAAGATGCCAAGTGTAGAAAAAGAAATTCCCCTTGTTGAAGCACCAGCATTACAACCAGTCATTACAGCCACAAAGAAAGACGTGAAGAAGGAGGCAGAAAAGTTGAAGGAGACGTCGCAGGATGAACTTCAAAGGGCGGTTAACAGTATCCTTGGAACAGACACCCCTCCTACCCCGTCAGTACTGATTGACTACAAAGTAGATGAAACCCCTGTAGACACCTTTGTGGACCCGTATGCTGATGTGCTAGAAGACAATCCCCTTGTGATAGAATCTGAAGTCATTCAGGCACCAGATTTAGTAGACAAGGCTGAGGCCGAAGCACCAGAAGTGACTGATGTGGCAACTGTCAATGAACAAGACGAAGAAGAAGCACGTAATGCCGCTGCGGCACTTGCTTTCCTACAAGATGATCAGTCTCAATTACAAGAAGCCATCATTACTGAAGAAACTCCAGTTGAAGATTCTCCGCTTGAACAAGACATGCCAGAAGAAGTGGACCTTCAGGTAGAGGTTATTGGCAATATGGAACCTGAAGATGAAGACACAACCAGTTTACAGTCTGAAGTTGTGGAACCCAGCAGTGAGGTTGTAAAGGAAACGCCACCCGAGGAATCAGCAGAGGTAGATGAACAGCTCAATGTACAGCAGCCTTGCGAAGATGTCAAACTGGGTGATGACGAGGACACACAGAGTCCAGCTCCAACAGAAGTGGCTGTAGAGCAACACCGTAGAACTGACCCTGCTGAAGAACCAGAAAAGACTGAAAAGGTGGAACTACCACAGGACACTCAACCTGATGACTACCCGAAGGAGGCTGAGGTCGAACCTGAGCCTGAGGCTGAGCAGGAACCTGAACCTGAGCTGGAGCCTGAACCAGAACCTGTGCTAGAACAGGAGCCGATCACTGAGCCTGAGGACGAACCAGTTCCTGCACCCGTCTCTCCGGTCATTAAGCCGGAGTCTATCAAAGAGGAACCCCAACCAACACCGGTTCTCATACCTCCCACAACACTTCCTCAAGTGTCACATCCAGCACCTGTACATGTTCCCAAGATCGATCATGTGAAAGAAACTGCTAAAGATCCCTACAACTTCGATGAGGAAGAAGAACCAGAGGAAGGTGTGCCATCAATGGATCTGCTTCGTCACAAGCCTCATAGCGAACCACGCCCTGTTCTCTCAACACTCAAGGCACCTCTAGTTGAAGAAACTTCATTGCAAGATGTGCCCAAAATAAGGAGTCCTGAGCTTGGTAGTCCGGAGAGAAGAATCTTTTCAGATTCCGAAAAAACTGAAACTCCAACACGAAAACCAAAGAGGCAGCGTACAAAGTTAGCCCGTGGACGCAAGAAGCATGAGGCAGAGGTGAAACCAGACTATGAGTTTAAAGAAGAAGAGACAAAACATGAAGTTGAGAAAGAAACAAAGATTGCTGAAAACCACGAACCAGTGACGCAACCTGAGGACAAGCCTGAAGAGAAAATACGGCAGTCCCCACGTGCTAAAGACAAGGGCATGCTATCTTCTCCTTCCGTCAGCTCAGGCTCCCTGTTTGACGGAGACCGGCCTGTCTCCAGACAGTCGGAGAGACCTGAACTGAAAATCACCATCCCACTTGATCCAGAGGCCCAGAAGAAGGTCCGTGAAGGAAGGAAGCAGGGGGCCCTTGAAAGTGTCAGTGCTCCCATGGAACCTGTTAAGTTTTCTGGGCTCCAAGATGAGCCACCACAAACAATTGAACCTCCAAGCAACACCGAAGATCTACCTGTGGATAATGCCACAAAAGAAAACCAAGAGGTTTCTGAGGAGGAACTGGCTACTCATGAGTCTCCTGATGTCACTTCTGCAGAGGTCCTACCTAGTCGACGGACAAAAGGCAAATCGAAAAAGCATAAAGATGGTGAGGAGGAGGAAAAAGACACTCCACCGCTCACAATATCTATCAATCTCAGGGACGTACAACGTTCTCCTTCCACACGTGGACGTGGGAAGCAAGAAGAATTAGCCAAGAAAGATGGCTCAGAGGTGACTTTCTCATCTCGAGGACGCAAGATCATACCCAAGGAACGAGATGGAGAGGTGGCACCTGTGGGCCGTAAGGGACGTAGTAACAAACAAGCAAACACAGCAACCCCAGAGACACCAGAACTACGAGGTCGTGGCCGGCGAGGGGCATCTTCACCTGCCGCAGCAATGATGGAGCCTGAGGCCTCTGTAGGTGCTAAAGGGAAGCCACAGAGGAACCGCAGAACCTCAAAGCGATTAGAAAAGGAAGAAGAGCCTCTAGAGGGAGAAGAGGAAAAGAAAGAGCCCGGGAAGATCCAAGAGAACAAAGATGAGGCAGAAGAAGATGGGTCTGATACAGAGGAGCGCGGTCGAGGAGGCAGAAAGGTTCCTAAAAGAAGGATATCCCTGAGGCGCAATGTAACTGGCAGTGATAAAGAAGGTGCAGAAAAAGTGGAGAACAGAGACGAGTCAAGTAAAGATAGTTTCTTACATGAAGAGAACTCTGCCTTGAAATCAGAAACAGACAGTACAACAGAGGCAGTACCAGAGGTTAACCAACGTCCAAAGAGACCAAGGCGAAAGGGTCGCAAATCAATTGAGGGTCCAAGCATGTCTCCAAGACGAGCTGAAGTGCCTCCAGGATCTCCGAGAGGAAAGGGTCTTGAAATTGGATCCACATCGCCCAAGAACACTGAGTACAAACCAGTGGTAAAACTAGAGAAGCTTTCAAATGTTGAAGAGATGCTCCGTAGCCAAGATAGCAACCGGACACCTAAAGAGGAAACGGTTCGCAAAGAAGAGGAGGCTCGGGAACGTGAGGAGGGTGACTCCTTACAGTGTACAGCTCACTCAGCACCACGTACAGGCATCACGTTCAATATCCGCAGCCTACGGCAAGCAGTAAACTCAAACTTTGAAGGTGACCAGAAAGCAGGGACCAGCAACAAACCCAAGAAAGATCACTACGACTTTGAAGATGAGGAAGAGAAGGCCCCACAAGAATATGTCCCGAGAAGAACAAAGCGAAAGACAGTGTCTGCTCACGAGGATATACCCTTGGATTCTGCTCCTGACACCAAAAGGCAGAAACTGGAAGAAAAACCAAATGACAGTGGGACGAGCGATGATCTGGAGACTCCTCATGACGATCCCAGGAAAGAGGAGGAGGAGAAAAGTGTGTATCTGGATCCTAAGACTGGGTTGTTGCAGTCCATATCTGCGTCAGCAAGTCCAGAAGGACACCAGACCCCAGAGCACAAACCTGAACCCCCTCAGCCCGATCTGAAGAGAGACAAGCCTGAGACCAAGCCCTCAGCTGATGAAGCCAGCACTAAGGCAAACGATCAGCCCCATCCACCACTCAAGCTGGACCTCAGAAAGCTAGAAGAAAAGGTTAACCCGCCTACACAACAAAATGCACCACCTAAGCCTGAGCAGACAGTTCCGCCACTGAAGATCAGCATCCCGCCATCTGTTCAACAAACGATATCCAATCTCAGTAGCTCTCGGCCACCCAGCTGGGAGACCAACATGGATATTGTGATCGAGGCAGTGGCACGAGGAGAGTTTGGCCGTGAGGAGGAGCATGAAAATTCCACTCGTAAGAACAGGAAAAGAAGTCAAGAGCAACATTCGCCACACCCAGTTGTTGAGCCGAAGTCACAGATAACGCCGCCACCTGCAACAACAGCCACAACATCGACGGCTACAGTGTCAAGTGCAACCTCGGGAGCACCAGCGACTAAGGCAGCAAGGACTGTGTCGGGGACAGCGCAGGGTTTGCATGGTGCACCACAGGTGGCCTATCCACCAACGTCAGCCTACCCTCAGACATCCCAGATGTCTCCTGTGAGTACCTTGACCAAAGCGGTACACGCTGGGTTGCCCCACACCACCTTGGCGCCCTCGGTACATGCCATGCCACAGCAGGTACCGCACCCAGGAATGGCGTCCCAGCTACATGCTCAGGTGTCTCCTGGACTTAAGTCCCAGGCACAGCATATGCACCAGGCACAAGCCAAGGTCCAGCAGCAGCAACAACAACAGGTGTCACAGCAACATCCTCAGATCTCACCGGTACCCTCCGTCATTCACCCATCACGCCATCCAGCACCCTCAGGTGAGTTATGTGCCATATCTACTCATAATATGTCTGACTTTGAGGTTTTATGGGTTTTTAGTGTCATATCCTGTGAAAAAATCATGGTGCAAATAATGCTAATTTTCTGCTACATTTAACATGGGCATACTCATTAACCCAAATGTTCAAAGAGTAAATAAAACAAAAACAGTTGGTCACTTTTATTTTCCATAGTCCATGTAGCAACTCAGGCATGAACTAAAAATTGATCCTTTAAATTCCAGTATCAGTAAGTGGTGTACCACCACAGAACCCGATCCGACAACTCGAGCACTCAGGCTACCCAGTTCGCGATGGGCCTAATGAAAAGGATCAGCGTGCAAACCGCCAACACTCACCACCAAACTCCAAGTCTGCCATCTCACCCTCAGGCAATGTACAGATGGATGTGGTTCAGAAGGCGTACACCATATCGCAGCACGAGGCTAGCCCGCCAGGCCAGGTCGGCAAATTGAATGTAAACCAGCCCTTTATGATTTATGCCCTCACAATTTGTGGTGGTAGTGCCTTTTGTAGGATTAGTCTGTGTTCTGTCCTTCTATATGTTCTGTATGTGTATTGTGCCCCTCAAGTTCTTCACATCAATTTTCAAATTACATTAAATAGTAATGAAAAGAATCGTGTTTACTCAGATATGCAGTATAGATGTTTATAAGGAACAATTTTAAAGACCATTATGTCTCATTCACGACTTTTATGGTATGATTTTTTGCCATTCATGATTCCAAGCAAGTAAAAATGTTATACAAAATGTTGAAAGTCCAATTTTCTTGTTAAAAGGTGATTGAGATTGTGCCCAATCCGAACATCATGTCACCCAAGACGAGTCCCGGAGAGCAACCGCTGCATCTGCCACCGAGCCTCACTCAGCAGCAGCAGCAACAACAACAACAACAGCAGCAGCAACAACAACGGCCAGGCTCTAATGCACTGCTGCATGGTCCCCCGCCTCACCATATACCCCCTGGTATGGCATCTAAGGACCACCCGCGGGGACCACCTCCACCCCACATGCAGCATTACCCGCCCTACTCCCACGCCCACCCTGTGAATGTGTCACAGCAGAACCCACCACCCACCCAGAGCTCATCACTGCCACAGACGAGTGAGCTGCGGGCAGCGCTGGCCACCCCGTCCAAACTGCAGCAACAGGAACAGTTCCTACAACAACAGATGAGGCTACAACAGCAACAACAACAACAGCCGCAGCAGCCATCTCCACAGCAAACTCCACAACAACAGCCAATGATGCGGCCACACCAACCACTGACGCCGCATCAAATGGAGCAACAACCCTCACCAAGTAGCACCTTTGGGCTCCACCGCATGCCGTTTACGTACCAAGACCGGCCTGCAGGACACTCACGGGCTGAGCCAAAGGTCTCACAGGAGCAACGTGCGGAGATGGCGGCATCTCAGGCGCAATACCGCGATCACCTACAAAAAGCTGCTGCAAATGCTGCACAGGGCGCTGGTACCTTCCCGCAACAATTTCCAGATCAGCGGATACCCCTGGGTCACCCTGATGGCAGGCCAATGCCCTACCCTGGAGCTGAGTTACGATTCCCTAACCCAATGCCATACGGCAGCGGACCGCTACCAGGCATGGGAATGGGCCTCCCCCCACGGATGGGTATGGACCCGCGGTTTATGTTCCCAGGCGCACAAGTGCCACCGGGCCACCCAGCACATCACGAGTTTATAGTGGCGCAAGGCATGCTGCCGCAGCATCTGATACACCAACAACCACCAACAGCAGTAGATCAGATTCTGCTACAAGATCGACCACCCAGTGCTGCTCGGCCCCTGTCGAGAACAACACCTCCTTCAGCCCAGCCATCCCCACGGGGGACGCCTACTCCAGGCCGTAGCGATATCCCTCCTCCACCCATGGTACCGGGCAGCATACCCAGTGCGCTGGCACAACATCCAAGTCAAGCACTCAACTCATTGATGAAGGGTGGCCTTCTACAAGACTCGCAACAAAATGCGGATAATCTCTACATGATTCTCAGGGTAAATATCTGTTATTTGTAACCTTCAAAGAGAAATTTAAATCAGTTTTGACAATTATTTCTAATTTGGGCTAAGTTGTGTTAAATGCAACAGCAAAAAGAAGGAAGGAAAAAACAGATAATGAGGAAAATATGACAACATATATTATATCAATTACATTACTGGATGTGTAAGATATACTTGAATAGATGAAATATTGTTGATGCTGAGGACTTCCTTCTAGGAACTTCTGAGAGGTGTTTGAATGTTTGAACACTGATTTAATGAACATGAATTCCTTGTTTCAGCGCTACCCAGTTATGTGGCAAGGTGTGCTGGCGTTAAAGAATGACTCGTCCAATGTCCAGATGCACTACCTCGCAGGCAGCCAGCGTCTGGTAAAACTGGCCCTACCGGCCATGACTCTCGATGGTCACAGTGCTCCACTGCGCATCGCACAACGGATGCGTTTGGAGCAATCTCAGCTTGACGGTGTTCACAGGAAGATGCAGGTGTGTATATTTGTGCATTCTTATTGACCATTTCAGTTTTGCAGATATTGGTTACACATTGGTATTATCCTTATTGAAGATTTTATATTTAGTCTTGGATTTAAATCTAGATTACAAGTTTCCCATAGAGATTTCTTTATTGGATCTTGTTTATTTCGTGGGTAAAAATCATCGGCTTCCCTGGTTTTTGTCAGCCAGTGGGTAGCATCTCTGGATCGGTATTTTGGTCATTTTGTTTTAAAAAACCCACTGATGTATATCACCACTGTCAAAAGAATATAAATCTAATAAAAATGTATTTATGAATAAATAAATCTTGATGACTGAAGTATCAGCCGACATTTAAAGTGTAAATGATTCACCTTTTACAGAATGAAGAGGAGTACAGCATGTTACTGGCAATCCCGTGTGGCAGAGACCACGTAGATATCATGACGCAAACAAAGGCACTGCAGAGCGGGTTTATACAGTACCTCGCCTCCAAGCAGGCAGCTGGCATTGTTAACGTAGCAGAGCCCGGGTCGGCAAGCCAACAGGTATGAAATATCAAATTTGTCTACAGCATATATTGTATAAAAAAAAAAAGAATTGTCAGGAATTTTTTTTTCAGAGTACTCAAAGCACACGATTATAGAAAATTGATTAAGTTACAATTGAGTACATGAGAAGTTCCTAGTGTAATAACAAAAGTCCATCATCAAAGTAAATTGTCGTCGATTTTCAGTAAATTGTGACTGGTTGGTATTATTGGGAGGTTGAACAATTTGGATTCTTACTAGCAATGACTAAAACCACTTTCTTTTGCTTTGTTGCAGCCGGCCTACGTTGTGCATATTTTCCCACAGTGCGATTTCTCACATCAGCAGATGGCCGATCTAACACCAGACCTCCTCCACGGCATCAATGAGATCTCACACCTCCTCATCATCATCGCCACTGTCGGGGCCCAGTGAGAAGCCCCTTTTGCCGATTGATGCATGGTGTTTTTCCGCACTGTGGAAATATAGTTCAACGCGGACATGGGAGAAGGCGCGGTGCGGCACTTGTTCCTTGGGTGCAACAAGCTGGTGATAACCTGGGGGGAGCGAACCCGGGATGTGGCCTTGGTTGAAGGATCCCGGGCGGTACTTACAGAAAGAAGAGCCCACGCCCCCCAGGGACACCAAAATGTCCGAGTGCCGCACTTTAACTCCTCTAGGAATACAACCAAAGCGCCTCTCTATCCCTGTCCACATTTATGTCACAATTAATACACAGTGGAAGCAAACAGGATCCTGTTAGTGCCATCTCAGTTTATGCAAGTTTGAATTGTAACCCTGGATAGACAAGTGTTCAACACGACCCACGAAAAGTTTCACTGGTTCTGATACAGACCGTCACTGGAATGATAAGAGTGGGTTACCATGCACAGCCCACAAAGGAAGGGTTACCTGCTTGGGAACCTCACAGATTACACACACAATGCTTAAACCTGCTCACGAACTTGTCATCGCCCACGGATTACGACATTGGATTATCCCGTATTTACTGCTGACAAAAATCTAATTGTGTATATGAGTGTGAAAATGGAAGAGAAGGGTGAGAGAGGATATAGGTATATCCCAGTTTTTTGTCTTGATCTCTTGTCAGAGTCCTCCGTAGGTCGACCCAAATTGGCATCCATCAGCCTAGTAGTGTAAAGACACATACTAATAGACTCGGACAAAGACCGACCGGTATGTGTTTTGTGATGAGAGCCCTTGGAGGCCACATTGCTTAACACTAGACCGACCGCCAGTTATCACTACTGTAATATATATAGTGTATAAAATATGAGTGTTTGCGTGTGTGTGAAAGCGTATGTGTGATAGTGTGTAAATGTGTCTATATTACCAGTCTGACCAAAAATGACAGAGAAACTGGCCAAGTTGAAGCAGTATGTATATATAAATATAGCTGTAAATGTGTATATGACAGTACAGGGGTGTCGCGCTTTGCATACATACATTCATACCTGTGTCTGTGGTAGTTCGGACGCGGGCGCCTCACTGCAAGCAGGGTCGAACCCCCTTTTCACTAAGGAAAGGTATTGTGTTACCTTAATGATAAGCTTCAGGAACTCTTCAGGACCAAGTACATGGGCGCGGCTAGACAGGACATGAGCATACCTGAAGTGGACTATTGGCCATGTCTTGGGACGTGGAGTCGACTCCTTATCTGTGCTCGAGACCAAAAAGTTGGAGGAATAATTATTTACTATGAATTATGATATGGATCGCAAGCACGATAAGGAATTGGGGGGGGGGTTATGTGTATATGTGTGTGTATAAATACTACCCCTGTTTAATTTTTATTCAGGAATATATAAATATATATATATATATAAGATTACTGATCTCATGATGATGATTATTACTATTATATATGGACAGAATATATGTGTAGTGGACACCCTAAAGCCGCCCTGTGGTGGAGATAAGGCCTGAGGACACCTGTTGTGTTGGGATCTCCACCCCATGGCACTGTGTCGCGGTATGGCCCGTGATCTCCGCAGACAGAGACTGCCCCCATCCTACCGCCCCACACCCACCCTTGGGGCCTAATTCATCCTACACACACCCAGGCCATGGGAAACACAACAGGAGGCTCAACACCCCCACAGGGGCGGCCAGAACTGATGGATTTTTTTTCTTCTGTTCACATTTGTGTAATAATATTGATGATAACAAGAAAGGAAGAACTCTATGTTAATTCTTTCATTTGAGCAGGGAAGGACTTATACTTAGCCCTGCTTCCAGAGGCAGCAAACTTTCTTTCTGTTATTTGTAAATTTTGACTGCGGTTGCAGTTAGGCCGACCGCACCGTATAGGATAGTGTAGTATGTAGGTTTTGTTTAGCGGGGGGCATGTGAAGAATGGAATAGAGGAGAAATAGTCTCCTCGCCATGTACAGCTAGTTCTTATTCTTGTCGACGTATGTGTTTACCAAGCGTCTGCCCCTTAATCTATACTCTGTATCCCCCCCGTACTACCTTTCACACACACAAATTATGGACCAGCCGACCAAGGTGCCCTCTACTGTTCCCTCTAATGAGCTTGTACAATGCATTTACTACCCTTGTCTATTGTCCTTTTCGTACACTGAAGACAAGCTTCACCCATCTCGGACACCTGTAGTCGGCTGCACACTCGCATGAGGACCAGACTCTGTGTTGACCGTGACCCAGATTGAATTGACCTTCACTCGATTCAGGTCAAATGTTTGACTTTGACCTGACTCGAGTCGAAGTCAACGAGGTCCAGATTGACACTGGTGAGTTTCGACCTTGAAATTAGTTTTGACTTGAACAGTGTTAAACTTGACCTCGATCTAGGTTGGTGAGCCCATAGGCTGACACACATGTGCTGTGTATGTAATATAGTAATACCGGTAATTATAACAATGGTTGTCACATATACCAAACACATGAAAACAAAGGTTTTACACACAACAATAACGGCAGAGCGTTGGATTAAACTGCCCGTGTCTTGGTTATTTTCCTGTCTGTTCTGGAGTTACAATATTTATTATCCTAGAAAAAAAATATAAATAAGACAAACTCATTGTCGTTCTTTGGTTTCATCTGATGGATTAAATTTAATCAAATGTACATTCATGAATTGAGGTAGAAGCCTACCATACCATGTCACCTCTGTCTTTTTTTCAATCTGTAAAGACTGTAATATAGTGTACTGTAAATTATATGACAAATACCTAGTGGGCTAGGGACTAGTTCAGATTCCACATTTTACATCTAGAATGAGGGCTTCACTGACAATGGTGTCGGCTACCCGGAAGCGAGCGTCTCGATATTGTTTTAATTCCCACTAAACAATGGTGAAGCTAACAGTGTGAGTGGCGTGTCGTAGTGCTTGGTACATGTACAATGATAGTGAAATAATGTGCTGTAACTTCTGTGTCAAAACGTGATTGGTCCAAAAAAAAGGTGTTTTAATTAAAACTAAAAAAGATGATAATTCTGACCACTGTTAGAATTTTCTGATTGTGTATAATGCCGCCTGGTGGACTCTGTTTAAACCACCCGCCTAAGATGCAGGTGGATGTGGTTTGCACCAGGCGGGAGTAAAGTTGCATATATTTGTTAACAATTCTGTTGTCTATTGCATATATATTTTTATCATCATTGTTTGGTAAAACTCATAAAGGATAATGCATTGGCCTCTTATGTGAACTTTTTGAGAAGTCTATTTTGTGCATCTGAGAGACTTGTGTGAGTCTTTTTTTTTCTCAGTGAAATTCAATGATAATAGTTTGCGCTCTGCAGATATGTGGTTAAGAAAAAAGTTATAAAAAAAAGATATATGAGTGGGTGTAGGTGTGTCAAGTCAGTCAGTGCGTCACCCTCTAAGTTATTGTTGAGTCAGCACGGGTGCCATCAACTCGCTACCAAAGCTAAGCCGTGTGAAATAGAGTAACTGGTTATCCCTGAAATAATAGCCATTTTGGACAGTTGTCGAAAAGAACTCATTAACGATTGGAGAACTCAGTCACTATGTTTCATAGGGCATGGTTTCGCTTATGCGAGTTGGAAGTACTTCCCGAGCGGTTTGTATATAAGTATGTAAATAGCTTCAACACTCGCTCGGCATGACGTCATCACAAGCCTCCCATTTCACTCAGAAACCATGTCTGTACTGTGCTGGTCAGATTGTGTGTATATTGTCATGTCATCGTGTCATTTCACCCCCCTCCACACTTTTCACAAGCACTTTATTTGGACACTCTAAATGAACTGATTATAAATCATTCAAGAAATTGGAAGCAACGAAATGTATGGAAGGGCAGGCTGTTGTGTATGATGCTCAACTGCTGTGGCCCATTCCTCACCCCTTCCCATTTTATCCCAGTTTTTAATTAAACAGTGCTCTCTATTAAACAGTGCTACTACTTAGTATCACTCTTGTAGCCTAGCATCTCATCAGTCTCACAGTAGTGGGTGTCTTAGTTACCAGCCCTGCTACATCTATAGCCATTAGAGGGGGAGTCCTAGGGCTGTCTTCTATCTATACTCTAAGTATGATAGAAGACATCCTTAGTTCTATCCCTGCTATAGGTTACTAGCAGTGAACTCCAGCTACCCTGGAGGATTCTTTTCCTGTATCTGACACAATGACACAAGTCCTTTGTATCCATGCTCAAACTGTGTGAAAAAAAGAAGGGAGGGAGAAGAGGTAGAAATATTAAAAGGGTCTATTTTATTCATGGCAACCTTTTCTATTATTTTTGATGCTGGTGCGGATGACGAAATGGTTGGGTTGTACATAGTATTCTCCAGACTGGCGACACAGGGCGCTAGGCTCATGTTTCGTCATTCGGAAGGTCAAGGCCATGCCGTCAGGAGCTTGAAATAAACCAACATGAAGTCATGTACATTATAATAATTTGTGTTCTTGTTCTCTGACATTGTGATATAAGAAAGTATCCAAGAAAAAGGAATATCAGTATATTATCATAGTATATAGTTGCAGTTCCAGGGTTCCCCACTGGTAAGTTTAAAGTCAATTAAACCTATTTTTATTAAAAGGTCAGTTGAAAATACACTTTGGGAAAAAGTCAGTTAGGCCACACCAAATTAAAAAATTGGTCTATGGATTTTCTGTTTTAGAAAATGGGGCGGGAGGGCGAAATTTTTATTTTATTTTTCTAGGAAAATTTATTTGTCTGGATTTTGCTGAGCCAAAATGAGGAGAGGGCGATTTTTTTTTTTTTTTTTTTTTTATTGCTCCATTGCTCATCTTTTGACAGGGACGCACAATGTGTAATACATAACTACTAAAACCATAAGTGATGCATTAAAATAGCTCAACTGGAATCCTTTCTGAGAAAAAAAAAATCAAATTTCCCAGAAAATGAAGCGGGCGGGATCCATAGACATGTTATTTTTCCAAAAAAAAGAAAAAGTTTTTTTGACTAATTTAGGCAGTGAAAATGACTAGATAACAAGGACTTTTCAAGACTTAGTGCAAAATGCAAATTTTTTATAAAACCTTGCTCACGAGTGAATGAATCTTTTTGTGAGCCCCACACATTTTAAACGTCAATAAGTGTCAGGAAAAAGTCAGTTAAAACTGACAAAAAATAGTGAGAACCCTGATTTCAATACCATAGTACTTTATGTATACATATGGCGAACCCACATATAAGGTTAACCCTTAGGCCAAAAAAAAAGTGTTTCTGGTTGAGGCTTGAAGAAACCTAGGTTGGGAGGGGGGGTAAAAACTTTTTTGTGATTTTTTTTTAGTAAGGCATTGACGCATATGAAGCAAAGTGTCACATTGACATAAGTCAAAAGGGGCAAACCTGGGGGTCAATTGTGAGCTGTCAAATAGAGTTTAAATTTAGTTATATCTCACATATACTGTAAACGTAGATATTTTCACGTGTATAAATTTTCGCGAATTTGCTGAAAAAGATATTTTTTGCGTGTATTTAAATTCGTGAATTTGAGATTTTTTTTTTATCAATCCCCACCTTTTCTGAACATTCTCCACCCCCCTCCCTTTCCCTGAAAAGAGCACCAATCTAGGAGGGCTTCATGTAAGAATCTCTTGGTCCCTTATGGATAACTTATAGCAAGACTGTTTCTATAAATGTACATCCCTAAGCATTTACCACAGGGATATAACCATAATGTGGACTATGAGACATTTCATCTCAGTTATTTGTCTATCTAATTATCTACTCTTTATCGTTGTGCTTGATGTTTTGTAATTAGCGCGGCGACTCTAGGTACTACTCGTAAGACTTGTTCACTAGTGTAGTGGTTCTACTTTTCTGCGGATGACAAACGAGTCAACGAAAAGGTAATTCGGGTGTATGCGAACAGGTTTATTTCGTTTACACAGGATAAGGCTACCCGGAGGTAGCTAGAAAAGTTCTCAGCATATACCGGATACTCTCAGTGGTTTCTAGAGATCTTAACCTGGAGGCGGCCAAGCCAACTCTGACGCGGCGGCTGAGCCCTGTCCCCCTTACAGGTAGAGACAGTGGCGCCACACCGTGCTTCCCTCTCACCTCCTGGATAGGTGCTGCCACCTATCCGACAAGTGGAGGGCGGAGCCCAGCTGGCTGACTCACCCACCGCGCCAAAGGACCATAACGTTATTATGTACATATACCTCTACTCTACCCCCACTAGATAAACTAGGGGGATAAATAAACTATTTAGAACCAACAATGGGGTTATATTATAGTTATATCTATCGATAATAATAGAGGTCTAACATTATGGTTGTATGTGTATTAAGTGACAATATAAACATTTATCCAGAACAAGAGATATTGATGAGTATTAAGTAATATCATACACAATATCATAGTAACATTATAGACATATATCCGGAATAGAAGATATATTATAATTTACAGTCGTCATACACCCTTTTTTTTTTTCTTTTTTTTTTTACAAACATATTACAAATTTATTAACAACAATGACTCAGTCATTTTAGCACACTAATAGACTACTAACTCATCCGGATCGCAGATCCGTGGTAATGAGAAAAAAAGTAAGTGAACACAATTAGGCTGGTCCCTGAAGTAAGTCTGTGACTATACACAAGTAGTCGTAGTCATATATATATATATATATATATATATATATATATATATATATATATATATATATATATATATATATATATATCGGTTCTATCACTAGAACACTGACCAGGCATGAAATGTATATCCTATATTGGTGACCCTGGTGGTTAGCTGACCACGGGATGGATGTGATATCGTATATAATATGTAAGATGATAGGGCAGCTACCCTAGTCCTCTGCGGTGTGCTAAAGTCTTGAATGGTTTAATGATATAATGATTCGGACAACATAACGGCACTATCCACGGTTGTGCTGCATGTTTCCTCACTTATTTATAACATATTGAAGAATAGTTCTGTTAAACATCAGGATGTGGACATTGTGATCAGCATACATAGAATGTCGCACCCGGATGGGTTGGTTAGGTAACTCCTACAGTTCCGTTAAACATCAGGATGTGGGCAGGGTAATCTGCGTTGGCAGTGAGTGAGCTGCTCGGTTGGCTGCACAGCTGGCTGCTGCGTTGGTGGTGTGGCGAGCTGCTCAGCTGGCTGGACATCTGGCTGCTGCTTTGGCGGTGTGGTGAGCTGCTCGGCTAGCTGCTGCGTTGGCGGTGTTGTGAGCTGCTCAGCTGGCTGTACTGCTGGCTCCTGAGTTGGCAGTGTGGCGGGCTTCTGCTCCCTAGCCCTTTAAGGGCAGAGCAAAAATTGTTGCCCTGGCCATGGGGACGGCCTCTGAAAAAAGTAGTTCCTAGAGGACGAGCCTATTTTCAATTCCTATACTAATCCTATATAACTGGCGTCAATTATAGTCGACGCTAGGCCTGCCATGGTGTCTACTATAGTAGATGCTAGCCCTCAATGGGCTAGGGGGTGGGTAAATGAACTCATCATTGTCAATAAATTCGAATAGAAGCCGTTATACTTTAGTTTATACTTTACTTCAATATAGATTTCCTTAACACAAAAATGGTATCAACAAAATTAATGAAAATATGTATAAATATATTAGGCCTAAAACAAATTGTAACTGAACATACAAGATGCAAAGAAGAATCAAATACATGTATCGATTGGATCATGACAAACTCATCAAAAGTCCCTGGTTAGGAAATGGAATATTAGCGATCACTATATGGTAGGTTTCACTTTTATTGACCATATTATAAAGGTCAAAAATCATAGAAGGTTTGCATATGACGAATTTGGAGGTACAAGCCATGTTGAGGGCTTAATTTCCTACAGAAACAATCTTCATACCTCCATGAGAATCTCAGGTCCAGACTTGTTTGACCTGTAGATTAGGAAAATCACATTACCATTTATGTCAGATGTGTCCTTGCTATTGTAAAAGAAGCATACTTATAAGAATTCTTTTTCTGGGCACATGTCTGGGCGAATGACATCTAAGGCCCCATATGCACACTTTCTATGATTTGTGACCTAAAACATATCAAGAATGAATTCTATGGACGCTCATATAAAAGATACAATGCTGATATTTTTAGGGCATGTTTAATAAATGCTGATTGGGGTCCATGTGATAATTGTGATTGTGTGAATGAAAGATGGTCATTTATTCTAAATGTGTTACTAAATACTTTGGATATCATGTGTCCCATAAAGAAGTTTCTCATAAAAAACGAGAGGGCACCGTGGGTCACTGATTAGATTCTAGAATTAATAAGGGACAAGGATAATGCTCTGAAAAAAGCTGTTACATATAAAAAACCTACAGATTGGGACATTGCTAAAAAGTTAAGGAATAAGTGTACAAAGTACATAAGAAAAGCTAAAGCTAACTTTGTCAAATCAAATCTTGAGGAGCATGGTACTGATAGTAAAAAAACCTGGATAGAAATAAATGGATTAATCAAGGGAGATGGGAATAAAATGAGATGTCATCTAAAGAATTTTGATAATGATTGTATGGTCCCTGATGTGGAGATACCTGACTTTGTAAATAATTTCTTTCTGAATATTGGCCCTAATCTTGCGCGCAATATGAATGATGTATGGTTATATGAGGGTATGGAAGTAGACAATGCCCTTTATGATATTCATACAGATGAGGAAGAAGTAATTAAGTTAGTTAAGGACATTGATATGAATAAATCATCCTGTATTGACAGTGTTTCCTCTAAAGTGTTAAAAGATGCATTATTGGCAATACCTGGGAGGATTGCTGATCTGTTTAACTTGTCTCTCAATACTGGTAAGATACCTACTGCTTGGGAAACTGGAACCATTGTACCTCTACAAAAGGAAGGTGATAAATCAAATGTTTCCAATCTGAGACCCATTACATTATTACCTGTTGTTGGTAAACTTCTTGAAAAAAATTGTAAATAATAGGTTACTGAATTACTTGGAAATTAACAAAATTTTTGGATGAAAGGCAAAATGGTTTCAGATCAGGTCGTTCTACTATTGGTACAGTGGTTATTTTGCAGATGAGATCTATAGAGGTATAAATGAAGGTATGTTCACTATCTCTACCTTTGTGGACCGGAAGAAGGCTTTCACAGTAAATCATTCTATTTTGTTAGAGAAATTAGAAAAAAATGGTGTCGGAGGCCTACTCAGGGTCTGGCTGGGGGATTACCTCATTGATAGAAGGCAAAGGTCTCTAGTTAATGGTACAATGTCTACAGAGGGTATTGTTAAATGTGTTTCTCACTGAGCAGATAAGCCCATCCTAAAACAGGGTCTCAGAAGTGAGGATTTTTGACCATCTGTCAGTGGGAACAGCAACAATGAACAACTGGACTACAGTCAACAATGAGAGATTATTTTTGAGGGTGGATGGCAGGTTGGTAAGGAGATATTTGTGGGTGAATTTCAACAATTGAGACAACAACAAAGGACCATCGGTAAGGCTGAATATTTACTTCCTAGTCAGTCAAATCAAGTCTACAAGTCAGTCAAGTCAACATACTCAGTCAAAGTCAAGTCACTGTCAACCTGTGTTTATTGTCAGATACAAATTGTGCCATATCTGACATTGTCAAGTCCATTTAAAGACAATTGATGTAGTCACCCAACTCCACCAAACCTTGCTACTCATACCTAAGCCCCTCAAATAAGCTGCCAAGTAGATGCCTGTCTATGGTAGTACGCACTAGTGTGTAACAGTCAAATCACTCAAGCAAATCAGTGACATTTTTCTTTCTACACACAAAATCACTTGTGTAGGTCTACCCACCCTGCCAAACTACCTAAATACCAGCTGCCAGAGTCTTGCGACTTCACTAAACCAGCAACCTGGCCTGACTGGAAGACCAGATTTATGCTCTATTTTGTCCACAAAAAAATTAAGGCTGAATTGGGAGAGATCCAAGTCGCCGCATTGGTATACACAATAGGTCATCAAGCAGGTTATTCAGGTTCGACAACCCACCTGCGCCGACCAAAGAAGTCCCCCATCCCGTCGACCCAAAGGAAGATTTCGACATGGTTATGAAGAATTTCGATGAATATTTCATACCCCTTAAAAATAAGATCCACGAGAGGATGAAATTCAACCATCACATGCAGAAGGACGGTGAGTCAGTGGAGAGCTTCGTGAGTAGCCTTCGCAAGATGGCCGAACACTGCAACTTCGGCAACATCTGGGATCGTCTAATCGCCGGAATGTTGGACGAGCTATTGTCCCAAGACCTCCAGATGGAAAAAGAGACGCTTACTCTAGTTCAAGCCTTCAACAGGGCAAGACACAAGGAGCTCGTCAGGTCAAACAGCAGTGACCTGAAGTCAGTGAGTGCCGTCCAGAGCAAGAAAAACAGTTATAGGAAGAGGTCAGGAGGTCAGTCTAAGCAGAAATGCCCAAATTCTGGATATGTGCATAGGCCGCTAGGGCTCAATGCCTGCCCTACGATTGGAAAAATGTGCAAATCCTGTTAGAAGGTCGGACACTTCGCCTCAATGTGTCATAATAAGAGTGTCAGAGAGGTCTAAGACGACACCGAGGAAGAAGCCCTGTTCTGTGGTGCCGTGAATTTCGACAATTTCATCGGTGCTATAGACTGCGATGACAGTGGCTCAGCGTGGAAAGTCATGCTAGATCTTGGAATGTCATCCGAGATGTTCAAGATAGACACGGATGCAGACGTCTCCATCATGTCCTATTTGAACTACCTCAAAGTGAAGCTGCGACCACCCTTAAAAAACGTCAAAGTCAAATTGTTGAGCCCGGGGGGTCCACTCAGTTGTTGAGGACAGTTCATCGCCAACACTGTCTACAAGGGCTAGAAATACAACTTCTGTGTCCTAGTTGTAGATGAATCTGGCATGAGTCTTCTAGGGCGAGGAGTCCCCCATCGCATGAACTTAGTCATACATATCCTAGCCGTCAGACAGGACATCGGATGCCTCAATCAATGCATCAACGATGCTATTCAGTAATATTAATCTGATTAGTCCTGATGGGCCAATATTTTATGTGATATCATAATCAATTATGCATTTTGCTTCATATCTAAACCATTGATCACATGAATCTATTCAATTCATAATATTCATCTGATTATCCAGGTGCCGATCCAGAAGAGGTGGCCTAGGGGGAGGGGGGCACAGCCAAGAAAACTTGGTCATGGGGGAGCACAGCTATGATCCACCATCATTTTTCCTATAGTTACCCAGCCAGCACACTCACAAGGGCCCCAAGTTCGATTCATCCATAGCCTCTGGGCTGGCCCAGACATGGGCTCAAGCTGGTAAATGTCTGAGCTGGCAGATGGGGCCCAGCCCGAAACCTTTTTTCACTGTAAGCAATAGTAACTATTCCTCTCTTCTCATGGCATTTCAGTTGGCAATTTACCATAAATTGAGCATTGGCATTGTCCACAGCATCGGCAATGTATCAAAATGTGTCTATCAATACCATTCTACAATGTACTTGAAAATAAAAGCATAAAAAGCTGTCATTCTATATAAAGTAGGCTTGGGTCTCCATCTGAAAAATGGTGAGGACCTTGAGGGACTAGAAACTTTAACCTTTGGATATTGGGTCCATGCTCTTCCTACTGAGCTGACTTGGCTTCTGTGATAGTTGTAGTTGTGATGAAGTAATAGTGCCTCTCGCTTAGCTATTTCTCTTCCATTGTAATCACAACTACCACAGCTGCCGAGTTAGCTCAGTAGAAAGAGCACTGGACTGTTGATCAGAAGTTTGATCTAGTCTGAACACATCCTTTTCTGCTGGAGACCCAGGCCCACTTGATATAGAATAAAACAAAAAAAATATATATATAGGAATATTGCTAATAAGAGGGTGGCAAAAGTAACCATTAGGCCAAATTAAAAAAAAAAAAGGTTTGTTTCAAGTTACCCGAACCGACCCTAGCAAAACAGGGCAGACCTACACTTCTTTTTTTTTTTAATTTTAGAGAATTTTCTTCAATTTTTGAGTTTTTTGCCCATATTTTTAAGAATTATGGATACATTCTTTGGATGTACAGTTAATAGATCTGCCCATACATTTCTATACAAAATAAAAAGAAAATCAAAAAAATCCGACCTACCTACCTTTGAGTGATGTAACTGGAAACACATGAAATTCTCTTTTGGCCCCACATATTTGGACTACATCCATCACCCTTCTGATCATACAGTGAAATGAGGTGTCTGGGCTAGCTCATGTGGACCCCATGCAACAGCCTAAACATATACCACCTTTAACCCATCTGGGCCAGCCCAGAAAGCTCAGAGGAATCCCATCTGGGTCCTATGTGGGCATGCTGGCTGGGTAGACACACTCCTGGAGGGTCGAAATTGTACAAATTATAGCTTATACATCATATATGCAATCAATGAATCAGCGAGGCTATCTGCATCCAGACTCTTAAATCATTATGTACCAAAGCCTCATATTATAACTAAATTAAAACTCGATAAGGGGAAACAACAATATAGATTATTCAGAAATTAATCAGAAATGAGGTACTAATGTACCAACACGATGGATACTTAGAGGTGCTACTATTCAATCTATATGGAATTTTCCAACAGATTCTTGGGGTGCCATTTCCTCAGTGACGTTCACCGAACAACCATTCAACTTGACCATTGACCAGCTAAAGATATCATCACAGCATCCACTTCACATTACATATAGGCTCTATATATATGTAAGTGGGGAAGCTATGAGATAGAGTCTATCAGGGAGACCCAACTACTGGTGGGTGGTGCTATATATTCTCTCTGTATCATGTCTATATGTCCACTGAATCTTAAGAGCATTATTACTACCACTGTTAATTTACTTAATCATTGCACTTATATAATGAAGATTATCAATATATATGATGAAGAATATGATATATGTTCTTGGATTTGTTGTATCAGTATCAGAACAAAAGATTAAAAGTTCAGTGTACTCATTAGAAACTACTTTAATAATACACTACAAAAAGGGTGTTTAAAGTTAAATACCGAATCTCTTAACACCAACATTTAAACACCTAATCAAATTGTTTAAGTGTCCAGCACTTGGTTAAACACTTCATAGTTAAACACATTTAAATTGAACATGTTTAGCTCAAAAGAAGTGCTTAATCCCTAAAAACCATTTTACAGTGTAACATTCACCTTTGTGGCAATTGCTTACAGTAGAAAGATGGAGACTACAGCTACTGAACGCATAATAGCCTCTGAGGCAGTCAGCAAAGTGATCAGACCAGGTCAATCAGGAGAACAGGTCACTCAGCTATACGACCAGTGGAGTAACTATGATGAGGTATGTGTTAATCCTCTGCAATATTAATGGCCAGTACATGCCAAACAGCATCTTATGACCATAACCCATCATTTGATGAATTTTCTGTGAATGTCTCTCATTCTTTCTCTAGTAATCAAGTAATGGACAAAGGCATTGTTTTTGGTAAATATCATGACAGTTGACCTTGAATGACCACCTTGTGGAGAGGTCAAAAGTCACCTAGTTTCTGGTTATGTTGAGCTTGAGACCTGCTATCTTTTAGTGTATGCCAAGAAAAAAAAAGAAATTACGGAATTGACATACTTTTATGAAAAACCAATTGTAAATGTTAATTGATTGTGCGAATAAAATTATTCAACCATAACTACACTTGCCATATGGGGGCTACATGATGTACTCTAAGAAATAACTGTTGAATCTACCAGACATCCTCATGAACCAGCGTAATTATAATGTGGTGAAGCAATGACGTTTCTGCAATGCCCCAGATGGCAGTACAGTAAAGCACTGTGGTACAAGTAATCTCTAAGAAAATAACAGTGAAATCCTTGTCTAAAGTTGCCTGAGATCTGTAGTTATTTTGTCTACTTTATTACAGTGTGGTTTTAGGGCTTGTAAGTCAGCTAGAAGAAACTCATAAAGGAAGGATATTTAATGTAATGTGAATTTTATGTAAGAAAAAAAGGTCAAACTGCAATTTTTTTCTTTTACTTTTGGAAATTTGACTAAGTTCTACAATTGAAGTCATTATGTTGAAATGCAATTGTTTTTTTTTTTTTGTTGATTCAGCACATGGATGCCTGGGCCTATGCTGGACCATATCGGGCTGCTGAAGGCCTGATTCATTATCTCTCAGATAACAAGGATTCCTACATACTGGATGTTGCAGCTGGTACAGGCAAAATTGCTGATGAGGTAAGATGTTGTTGCTGTTGTTGTTGTTTTATTGGCATTCAAACATCTTACGAAGACAACACATGTAAATGTGTTAGGTACTGGGAAAAAAATACTAATACAACATCTGTACTGAAAATATTAAATAAAATGCATCAGGATCTATTGTGAGGTTAAAATCTCATGGGTGGAAACTATTTTAAAAACCATTTTAAGCATTAAATCACATAGCAAACTTCTTCCCTGATGAGAGCCTGGGCAGGGTGAGAGGTAAAAATCAGTAATGATCACTACACTGTGAGTAGTAGCCAGGATTATTTTACCACAATTCTTGCTGGCAACTCTGGTTCCAGTACCTTTTGCTGTAAATCTACAGTAGTTGAGTTACTGTATTTTTACAGCAGAATCCACAGTAATCATACAGTGACAACCAATGTGATCATACAGCAAGGCCATTCAGATCTACAGAAACATGTAAATTAACAGAAAAATGTGTTGTAAAATTACAAAAGAATGTCTTGTAAATAAAAAGCAACTTTTTTTTTGTGAATGAACAAGTTTTCCTGTAAACAAGTACAAAAACATTGCTAGATACTCTATCATTGAGATGATATTTGGTATTATCTGTGTGTGCACTCCATGCATGCATGGATACCACAAACCATGCATGCCTATTGAAAACAAAAATGTCTCCAATCCCACTGAAGTGCCATAATTAAGGGTGAGAGAAGTAGAAAACTATCTCACTCAAACTATTTCATGGTCAGTCAGTTTTGACACTGGACTTACCTAAAGGCAGGTAGGCCTATGTTATCTTCAATTACAGACCCCGGCACTTGTATATACAATTGATACAGGTGTGGTGTCTATGGTGTATATTGCTGGTTATTCCTATTTTATTTTCTTCTTAGATAACCTTATACATTATCTTTTGTGCACAATGTTAGATTGAACCTATTGCGGTTATTATTGTATTACAATTAATTGATAAGGACATTATTGGATTGATGTGGTTCTATCAGAATATACATACTTAACAGATGGTACACTGCTGCCCTCCACTGGCAGAACCTACAGGTAAGGCTGTTTTGGTAAAGCCTTTGTAGGGCCACTCTGTCCTAGGGTGACTGGCTAGCCTAGGGCATGAGGTGTATGCAAGAGTAATTATACAGGACAACTCACTGTATACATGTATCTACACATAGAAGCTTGTTACTAAACAGTGACACTCAGTGTGTGACACTCAGTGTACTTGAAAATACTGCATTTTCCCCTGTTGATTTACAGAGAATGTTCCTATTATATACTTAATTATTGGGCCATCCTAAAGTACATGTTTTCCAAATTGTCTTAGTTTATCAGCTCTTCATTGTCTTGCATTATAGATAAAGAAGGCTGGACTCACAAACATTGATGCACTAGATCCGTCTAAGGGCATGCTGCAAATTGCAAGGAGCAAAGACCTGTACAAAAATTACTTTGAAGAGTACTTTGATGACAATGTGAAATGCATTGAGACAAGTAAGTGTTACATTGGTTCGATATAATCTCAAGTTGAATACAATAGCTCCAAGGATGCAATAGCCCTGTTTTTGATGACCAGTTTCAGCATCCTAAATAGCCAGATGATTATAAAAAGCCAGTGAAATTTTGAAATTTTCGAGTGGTTATCTTATGAGCAGACGTGACAGACCATTTCTTGTGAACCTTTGACCTTTTAATGAAACAATTGGGGAATTCCATCAATCTCAACTTATAACTGTTCTATTTTGTAGACAAATATGATGCACTTGTAGCATCTGGTGCATTGGTAGGCGGCCACCTCAAGATGAACTGTTTTCCAGAGATGATCCGCTGTGTGAAACCAGGTGAGGCTATACCGACCTAGTGGGATACATTATTGACCAATGAGATAATGCCTTCATTCAGTACAGAGTTTTTAGTCGACACATGAGGCTGAATCTTCTGGTTAGAATTGACAACTCAGTGAAAGAGTGAACAGTGTTTAACAGGATTGAAGTGGCTTTTCACAATGATTTGCCTATCAAGTGGAAAGGTATAAATTGTATGTGAAATCATTTTGAGTCAACATTTACATGTTTGGTGTTGTAAATTTCCATCTGTGTAGATCTGTCCCATATCTACACAGAAAAAAAAACTTCCTCACTTGAGGCTGAATCCTTTCTCCAAAATGAGTTTGATTTGATACTCACCCTGCTAGCACAACTCATCCTTTTTTACGTAAATAAGATGAGTTTTCACGTAAGAATGACGTAAATTTCACGAGTAGTGCTAGCTGGGCAGCCTGATCCTGAAGTGATACCCTGGCAGATCCTGAGCCTGATCCTAGGGTGATTCTCTGACTCTGTCAGAGTATCATCCTAGGATTAGGCTGAGTATCAAATCATACTCACTTTGGTGACATTGCCTGAACCTGGATCCAGCCTCAAGTGAGTAAGATTTTTTCTTCTGTGTAGTAATGAATATCAGTTCCTGTAATGATCTTTGAATCTTTGGTGCGAATATTTCTGTAGGTGGACTGGTTTTTCTGACCATAGCAGAGACTTCCTATGTCAATGTGGAGGAGTATAAGGACAAGCTTGAACCCTGTATGGAAAGTCTTCAGACGCAGGGACTGTGGCAGCTGGTAGAAAAACTGTTTATCCCAGACTTTCACAGTGAATGTGGTGGATTCCTTTTGGTCTATAAAATCACCAAGACTGCCTAGTCTTTTTTTGTAATGTTATGCATAATGTGTAAGAGGAAAATAATTATGTCTAATTAGATGGATTTATATCTGTTCTGTTGTGGATACTGTCTTGTAATTGTGTCACATCAATAGTATGTTGGTATATTGCTTATAACTTTAACAAAATGTTTTCTTTTATTGCACAAATATGAAAATAGATAAATGAATAAACAAATTAATGAATAAACAGAAAGAAAACACAATATTTTGCAAGTCTTTTGATGGGTAGACATTTTCAGCAATACAACCATGTGATCCGTCCTTCCAGAATTTGACACATACAAGAAAGCAAAAAGAAAAATAGTCCTAAATCTGAATAGAGTGCATCAAGAGTTCTTACTTAGCAAATTGCAGTAACCATGGAATTCTAAGCCAATAGCCAGGGACAATAATATTGTTAATTGACATAGACTTTATACATGCTCTGATAGTTTCAGCATATTAATTTTGTTCGGTACAGCACTGGTTCCACCAGTGTGAATCAGCCAGATCAGTGCTATACTCTTGATATATAATTAATCATCGGACCATTCCAACTGATTGTACGCCTGTGGAACCAGCACTTTATCTCTTGCAATACCATCAAACCTCACACTCCCGGCTGCGATTGCAAATGGGCAATAAATACCCCTGTATGTAGGCAGTAGAACCATCTGTAGATACAGCAGGATCTAAATTTGGTATGTAGGTTCATACTTACAACTACTACAAGTGCAGTGCAGAATAAAAAGCACTCTTCTGTATATCTATGTGGTGGGGCAGACAGTGCATAGTTATTAGTGTAGGATAATGGTAAAGGATAAGATATCTTGAATAGCATCTTTGATAATGGTTGTAACATACATAATAGAGAGTGTGCATTAAACCTATTTTACTAAAGTCAATGATATCAGTGACATATGATATGCCAGCATGAACGCTATATCAGCAAATGAAACCAATCAAATGTTAACCAGTTTTAGAATCATTATCTTTGTAATCAAAATCTCTGTTTGGTCAAACCAAAGGTAGGAAACTTTGAAATCACTGGGGTAGTTGTGGCCAGAATCTTGTGTTATTTTGCTGTGGATTGGAATCACTTGGTTGTGAAATGGCATGCTTCTGTCGCAGCTTGCTGGTTTAGTGTGGCACTTTATTTGTATTTTGCTGCACATTGGCGGCTGATTCCTCTATTTTTCTATCTTCCCTTCTTTGCTTTTGTCTTTTCCTGACCGCGATCCATCTGTCGTAATACAGAATGAGCGGGAATATAAAGGCCAGAATATTGGTGCCCAGGATCAAGTAAGTTACCTGAAAAAAAGAGAGATAAATGACAAATCCAAACCAACCAAAACTAGAGGTTCTATGATCTTATACCGGATGAACATGATACTCTCAAATCGGGAGGAAGTGCTCAGACGGCCGATGGCAGTACCTTGCAGACGTATGGTAGAACTTGTGTGAAGCTACAATTGGATGGAGTACATGACTATGTCATGAGCGCCACCGTTGCGGATATAGCAGATGAGGGGATACTCGGGTTGGATTTCGCATCCCTGTATGGAGTTGTGTTGGAACCCCAATCAGGAGTGTTGAGTGTGAAATACCCGTATCCTGTAAAGGTTAGATGTGTACTGAGACAAGTAAGCAGTATGGCTAGTGTGGCACACACTGTGCGAATCCCTCCGGGAGTAGCCTGTGATGTGCTAGTAAGAAGTGATCCTGCAATGCGCAATAAGCCTGCAGTGATAGAACCGGATGTAGCTACTCTGTCAAGTATCGGATTAATATCTGTGGACACTATTGTAGCAAATGCGTCCTGGTCGGTAGTACCTGTCTCCAATACTGGAAACAGTACTATCTACTTGAAAAAGGGACAAGTTTTTGGAAACGTGACCCTTTCGGAAACTGTAACGGATAGTAAGTTAAACTTACAAAAGGTAACAGGAAATGATGAAATTTCGGAAGACTTACTCAAGTTGTATGAAGAAACTTCATTAGAAGATCCGGAACACCGGAAAGAGTTCTATGATTTGCTCTGTCAGTATAGGACTGCCTTTGCCAAACCTGGTGAGAAACTAGGTACGACAAATAAGGTAGTACATAAAATAGATACTGGAGATGCGGAACCCTTTAAAATACCGTATAGACGGTTGCCTTTAGCGAAAAAGAGAGTAGCTGAAGAGGAAATAAACAAGATATTGGAACAGGATGTAATAGTCCCTTCCAATAGTCCATGGAGTAGTCCTGTGTGTATGGTAACAAAGAAAGACGGTACTATCCGCTTTTGCATAGACTACAGGAAGCTGAATGGATTAACGAAAAAGAATTCGTATCCATTACCGAGAATAGACGAAACCATTGACTCCTTAGGAGGAAACAGTTGGTTTTGTACCCTAGACTTGCAATCAGGTTACTGGCAAGTGGGGATGAATCCTTCAGATATGGAGAAAACTGCATTTTCGAGTCATATTGGGTTATTCCAATATAACGTAATGCCGTTTGGTTTGTGCAATGCACCAGCAGCATTTGAAGCAATGATGGAAACAATCCTAAGTGATTTATTGTGGAAAAGATGTCTTGTATACCTTGACGATGTCATAGTCTTCGGAAAAACATTCGAAGAATGTTCTAATAACCTAAAAATGGTACTAGAACGTATTATCTCTAATGGTCTCAAATTGAAACCTAAGAAATGCCACATGTTTAGAAAGTCCATAAATTATTTGGGCCGCATCATTAGTGATGAAGGAATAAAAGCTGATCCGGAGAAAATCGAATTGGAATAGACCTAAAACACCCAAAGAAGTGAGGTCCTTTTTAGGATTCTGTTCCTATTATAGGGAATTTATTCCGAATTATTCTAGAGTCAGTTATCCATTACAAGCAATAGCTAACTGGACTCCAGGAGGTACCAAGGAAAAATTTCCTTGGACGCATGAACAGGAATCTGCTTTTCAAAAGCTAAAAGACCTGTTCACGAGTACTCCGGTATTACAATATCCGAATGAAACGGATCATTTCATACTGGATACTGATGCTAGTAATGATAGCATTGGTGCAGCTCTCTCGCAAGTCCAAAATGGGAGAGAGGTACCTATTGCCTTTGCCAGCAATACACTGAGCAAAACTCAGCGCAATTACTGCACAACCAAAAGAGAGTTGCTAGCAGTAGTCGTATATACCAAGAAGTTCAAACATTTTCTATGGGGAACGAACTTTACATTACGTACGGATCACTCCTCTTTAAGATGGCTACTGAACTTCCGAGATGCTGAAGGAATGTTAGGCCGATGGTTAGCCCATCTTTCAGAATATGGGCTTGAACATCACCAGATTCAGCATAGACCTGGAGTGAAGCATTTAAATGCTGATGCTTTGTCTCGAATACCAATCCGGAAATGTGATAATCCGGATTGTACTGATTGTGGAGCTCATAGGGCAGTGTTAGCAGGGATTCGAAGACCATTTGAACCCCTAGTTGCCAGTATACTGGATTGGTCTATGGATCACATACGACGTTTCCAGGAAGCTGACTCGATAACTGCGCAGCTACTGCAATTAGTACCAAAGGGTATACGTCCAGTTAGACCTGAGGTCTCTCTGGAAAATCGAGAAATGAGAAGGTTTCTTGCTCAATGGACCGAGCTTGAAGTCCGGAAAGGCGTGTTATACCGTTGGAAGCCATGTAATAATGGTGAGAAAATCATGCAAGTGGTGATACCACATGCCATGAGACATGACATTATGTACTTCTGTCATGGACATCGGACCAGTGGTCATTTCGGAAGGAAACGCTCGTTAGCACGACTTTCCAAGAAATACTACTGGCCTGGCATGACAAGAGACTTGCAAAGATGGGTAACCACCTGTCCGGATTGCTGTAAAAACAAACCCGGACCCGGGATGGGCAAACTTCCCCTATCCCAAGAACTTTTCGGAGTTAGATTCGCGAGAATCGGGGTAGATATCATTAGTGGATTGAATACAACCGCTAATGATAATACCTGTATGATGGTAGTGTGTGATTATTACACAAAATACACTAAAGTATTTCCACTACCGGACCACAAAGCAATTACTTGTGCCGAAGCCTTTGTAAAAGGTTGGGTACTAAATTTCGGTGTACCATTAATGCTACACAGTGACCAAGGCAGAGAATTCGAATCAAATCTCTGGCAGGGTATGTGCGAATACTTAGCTATTTGTAAGACTAGAACCAACCCGTATAGGCCACAAAGCGACGGATTGGTGGAAAGGTTCAATAGAACCCTTATCCAAGTTCTGAAGTCACTTGTCAATGAACATATGGACGACTGGGATGAGCAATGCCATTTTGTGACACATGCTTATAACAGTACGGTACATTCAAGTACAAATTGTACCCCGAACCTTCTAGTATTCGGAGAGGATCTGATAATGCCTGCCGACTTAGTATTTGGAGTCGTAGGGATGGACCCGGAACTACCTTGCCATGTAGTTTTCGTGGAATGTTTAAGAGACAGATTTAAAAAAGCATATGAGTCTGTCCGAATTGATTTGGAGAAAAGTGCCAAATGGCAGAAAGCTGGATATGATACCGATCTAAAGCATCGGAAATTCCAATCCGGAGACAGAGTTCTCAGATTACATGAACCACTTAGACACATAAAATTAGCGTCTAATTGGGATGGTCCCTTCACGGTAACACAAGTTATCAGTGATTGTACCGTAATTATTAAATCTGACCTTGGTCGACTTTATAAGTCAAATGTGGCTAGATTAAGGAAATGGTCTGGGAGGGAGACCTCCACAGAAATGTATGGTGAAGGTTCCGGAAAGATCCTGAACCAGAATCGCATAATAGACCAGGTAAAGAACACTACAGTGAAGCGAGGCCGTGGTAGGCCTAAGAAGTGTTCCGAATCAGTGGCACCCACGCCAACACCGATTAAGCGTGGGGGAGTTAAAAAAGTCTTGGCAGGTGAAGACAAAAAGAAGAGGAAAGGTGTCTCGAAGGCTAAGAAACACCTAGAAAAGGCTCTTCAGACTGTCAGGTACGATAAAGAACTATCCGAGAAGGGGAGATACGTTTGTCGCAGCCCTCGAATTGCCCAGAGGACTGCAGTGACCTAACCTGTATACACAACGGGTGTAATGTTTACATTTAGAGGAACGGATGACCCGAAAGGCTTATTTATCGCCGCCGTATGATGTACCAATGGGTAGTGGACGGATAATCCCGTGGATTTGCTTAAGCTTTCCATAATCTCCACTTAAATCCCCAGACGAGTGATCGGCGTGAGCGATAATTACCTACAAACAATCAGTTTGTTGATGTTCCGTTTGTAGCATGTGCGTTTCCGCATGACGTCACCGCGTCCAGTCTCGGCTGACCTCTCGTGACCTCGCGAGCCGCGGGGAAATGACGTCACGAAAGCTGGCCTGTCGCCATATTGTTTTTCGGTAACGTCCAAGACGGTCGAGCTCGCTCCCTTCTTGGATTTTACCGGTTAGCAAACTCCTCGCTGCTCCTCCAGAGTCTGTCTCCTAGTAGGCAGACTCCGTCTGTGTCGGCCCCGGCGCCGTAAAAGCCGGAAAAAGGAGTAGTTTACTCCCGTGGGTGATTCCCCAGTCATGGCTGAGGAATCCGTAGCTGCAGCCAAGCTATCCGGTGACCCGGATAAGCTGACTCCGTCCGCAGAAGCTTTTCCGGAAGCTTTGTCACCTGTTACACAGGAAGAGAGCGAGATGATGGACGTGGAGGAACCCACGGATCGCTCGTTCGAGGAGAAGCTGGCCTCATTCTCACTGAATGAGCCAGAGAAAATGTTGTCTCCACTCCCACCCAAGGGATCCGGAGGGGCTACGAGTGCTGAACCCGCAGCGACTGGGTCCGAGACCGCACAGGTCGATGGACCGAAGGACCAGTGGAAGCCAGCAGTGGCTGACCCGTTCCCTGCAGAGTATGATGGTCGCTACCTGTACGTCCACCCGGAACTACAGGCACAAGTGACCTATGCTGACGGTACACCAGTTAGGTTGGACCCGATGGTGAGGATAGCTATCGAGGGCGTCATGGTCCCCGAACAGCTGGATAGGACGCCTCCCGAATGGCTCCGAGACTGGCCGTGGTTCCAACGGGGACTCATGGTGGACGCTGCTTTCCGCGAAGTAGTGTACGAAGCCAACAGAGCTTTCCTGCTCGGAGGATATCCGAAGCCGGATAAGACTCTGTGGAACGTCAAGGCGACGAACATTGATTGGGTAGGCTGCATCTCGGAACCCGAGGGGCAGACTTACCCATGTCCTTGTGCCACCCGGCCCCAGTACCGGACCACGAAGGAGTTTCGGGAAGCTGCTGCCAACTTTGAACAGTGGGACGACGGTTATTACATAACCGAGCAGGAGTTAGTGGATGTCCAAAACAATTCACTAACAGGTATGAACCGAACTGCAGAACAGGAGGCCCGGGAAGAGGCTAAGAGGGCAGCGGAAGTACCCGCACCTCCTATCCCCGACCTGAAGCTTGCCACCCGAAGCACAGCCGGTTCTGCATCAGCCACCGGCAGTACTACCACCCCGGTAGAAGCCTCGACCTCCAGCGCATCCGGAACCCAGGAACCGGAGGAAGACTGGAAGGTCAGTAAGAACAGGAGGTCCGCTGCTCAGAAGCTCAAGAATCTACCGGATTCTGCTAGAGCCAAGCCGAAAGCCAGCACCTCAGCCACTGGTAGTACTGCCATGGAGGTTGAGTCGTCAGACGAGGAGTCGGTGCACGAGTCCTCGGTTGAGTATGATGAGAAGGCCACTCCATCAACTCAAACCAAGGCCGAACGATGGGCTAACGCCAAATCCGGATTCAAAACCCGGATTCCGACGTGTTTCTCCGACTGTGCCTACGGAGTAAAAAAGGACGGCTCAACCCTATATGCCTGCCCGGACTCAGTCAATAAAAATAATGAGTCAGATGATGAAGATTGGATGCGTCTTTCGGACGAGGACCCCAATCCGAGCAAAGCCTATCGAAAGATGTGGCTTATGCTAAACCACACCGAAGGGTACTACACTTATACCCAGAGGAGAAAGCTGCGTTGGGCTCTTGAGAAGTGGTACGGTGACGACCAGAAGTCCTGTCCCTTCTCTATCTGCCAGGATGCGAGTGATGTCTCGGTCCGGACCTGGAGTACTCCAGCCCGGTTCCAAAGGCATCTGGTAGAGGCCCACTTCCACCATCACCCGGTTTACATTTGTGATCCGAGTTATGGTAAGAAGGGCAAGAAGTGCACTACGAAGGTTCAATATAACCGACGTAGCGATCTGGCGAGGCACCAGAAGAAATGCCACGCAGAAGGTTTGGATGGGGCTCGGAAGCGTATCATGGAGCTTCATCAGGAACTCATGAAGGAGTTCGACAGTCTGAGCGAGGATGCTTGGTCTAAGATCCGACCAGGGGACCAAGTCCTCTGCGAGGTTCCGAAGACCAAGGATTCGAAACTCCGTGCAAAGATAGTCCTGGCTCCTGGAAAGGGTAAGCTGGACATGCACAAGTCTCTCTGGCAGAAATGCGAGGAATCCGGCAAGGAGGGAAAGAGAGCTTGTGAAAGGAGCAGAAGAGACCAGAACCGTGGTGGTAACGGTAATGGTCAGACCACCACTGCTAAAGTCAGAGCAGATGACCGCTCCAGGTCTCCTCTGGCTCGGCACCCCCATGAGCAGGTTCAGGGCACTCCTGTGTTCAAGAAACCCGAACCTGCCGGATACGCTGGCGCCGTATCAAAGCCTGGGAAAGTTAACCTCCGCAACTTTCCGTCCTTGACCCAAGGACCTGGACCTGAGAGCCAGACCTTGGTCGTTGGAAAGGGTGGTCGACTTGTTCCCAAGAAGACCTCAGCACCTGCTGCCGCCGGATCCGCATCCGCTCCAGCCGCCCTCCCAACCAACTTCACCCCGGAGCAGTTAAACCTTTATCTGCAGATGGGGCTGAAGCAGAACCAGCCTCCTACCTACTGTATGCCAACAGCAGGCGTGTCCGGGAGTCCCACACCCGGAAGTGGTCCTCAGGCCGCATCGACTCCCCCCAAGGCTGTCGCTGCACCAGAGAAACCAAAAGACGCCATTACCATTAAAACCGGTAATGCGGAAGTTTGGTTCGAGAAGTCTCGCCAGGGGGAAGCAGATGTCCAGAAGGCCATCTACACCCACTGGGAGAAATGTGTCCGTGAGAAGGCAACAGAATTCCATCAGGGTCTTCTTAATGATACCCTGTTGTGCATGAAGGAGGTTGCGGATGCTGAAAAGCAGCGCCTCGAGACCCTCATTCGGGACGATGTAAAGTCCCAGGAGGAGGCTGCCGCAGCTGCCCAAGAAAAGGCAGCTATGGACGTACACGTCTTGGAGAAACGTGTCAAAGAGGAAATTACCCGGAATACCAACTTGAACACCAAGTTCATGAGGGTATTCGGAGTCGATCTCGACGAGTCGGACGGCACTCCCGAGTCGGCTCTAGCTCTTCTTAAGAAGAAGCATGCGAAGAAATCCGCCTAAGCATGCTACGGGTTATTTTCTAAAAATTTTTTTTTCTCTCCACTAAATAACCAGATATAGTCTTTGCGGAACCCTACAGGTCTGCGAATGTCTTTTATTAGTATATGAACACCTGTTCTTTGTGTTCCGGGTTCCTTTTTATGACCAGCATCATTGTATGATTCAGGCCGTATAATTCTTATTATACCCTGAATAGTCTATTCGGATTAGGAACTTCACTTACAAACAATCCGATAGTAGACTTGCTGCTGTCAGACGTATCCGGATGCCGGTTCCAGACTTCTGCTGCTATCTGTGCTAACCACTATACTAGGATGGACTTTACGATTTACCTCTACATTTCACCTATACTCCCGAATGGACTTATAATACATGTTACTACTACTTCCGGACCAGCCTATATTGGACTTTTTACTTATGTCAACAATACTTAAATGGATTACGATTCTACACTGTTGACAAAACTGGATCTACACTTTACTTCTACGCTACACCATTCAGATATACTTATGAACTATAGCACTTCCAGAGGATTGTGGGTAGCTGCCCCAAATTCATCTACCGTGTTCACTCTAATAACCAGGAATCATAGACTTTAGCACGTCCATCCCGTGGTTAGCTGACCACACTTACCTTCTAGTATCCGGAAAACTACAGCAGAAGACTCCAGCAGCATCTACCATTTTTTATATTGTACATAATGTCATATGTCTATTTTTCTATAATGTTATTTGTATGTGCATATCCACACTATGGTCATAACTTACTATATATTGTGATACGGGTATATACATATCTGTTAGTACGGATCTCAAATTGCTGTTCATATTAATAATATAAGATCCGATAAACTACACCAGAACTTACATATTATTGTCCTGCGAGACATATTGTATCATAAATATATCTGGTGTTATAGAGGTTATTTGGTACACGGTAATATCATATATATTATTATATTCATTACTACACCGTGATTTTTTTCTTTTCAAGTGTATAATACAAATGGTTCTACTAGTACTACTCACGGAATCCTTAACGGATTCATATGGTTATATCATGTTATAATGATACATGATTATATGTCATTAGATAGTGTAGTTACTTTTAAAGTCTTTTTCAAGACTATATAATCAAATGTGTTATTAATAACTACAAACACATACGGATGTTATCATGTGATTTATTTAATATTAACAGTTCCGTTACACATAACTGTTACTATCACATATATACGAATGATGATACTTGTCCTATTTCTTATACCGTAAACATGATATGTTATCCTAAAGGTATAATAAGCTAATTAACAGTTTCGATACATACAACTGTTATTCATTCAAGTAATTCGTATCATATTACAACATCCAATTTATTATTATGTAACTATATACACTATCAGTATATGTATATGACATTCGAATCATATTTAACTTGGTGTTAATGTTATATCTATGGTTGTACCTCTATTACTAATGGTTTAGACATATAGAAATGTTATCCTAGTAATATTACTATAACTATAACACCCTCCTAAATGTCTGGGGGAGTGGTGTAGAGGTACGTATTGTTTAACCATAGAGTTGGGTACCGTCTGACGTGGCGGGTGAGTCGAGTCGTCGGACGTTCCTCAGGTTCCGGATAGGTGGCAGCACCGATCCGGGTCTGTGGGGACATCTGACGACGAACACCTGGGTCCTTATATAAAGCCCAGGGCTCAGCCGCTACGTCAGAGGCCCTTCTGGCCTCCGCAGAATGTAGATCACCATTAATCATTATTAGCTGCCCCTTCTATACTATCCGGCAGCCGTGAGTGTGCATTAAGTAATAAATCTAACCGTTGGCATACACTTGAAACCCTGTCTTACTCTTTCCTTCCGAATTGTAAGACCCGAACCCCCAGGTCCGTAAGGCCACATGCCCTTACACTATTAAAGCAAAATATCTATTTATGTAATCAACTGAATCAGCATTACTTTTCATTTCACCATCCTCACCAATTAACATAGGCGGATGGTTATCACTAGACGGCTTTAATATAGGATTAATATTTCTCCAAAAACGCTTAGGATCATTTTCAGACTCATCTAACTCATGCTTTACATAATCCGCCTTGGCGTATCTACAACTGACATTGATTCTACATCTTAATTTCCTGGCACGTTCAAGATAATGTGTTTCATGCATTCTTAGAAATAAGGATACACATGTGTCCCTTTCATGGATTAAATTTCTTATATCAGCTGTCATCCATTCATTACCCATGTCTTTGACAATAATTTGGACCACAGGACACACACTATCTAGGTAACATTCTATATGATTTTGAATAAACAACCATGCATCACTCGGATTTTCTAATTCGTAGTACTCCTCCCAATTTGCCTCAGCTAACCAGTCCAAGAACAACTCTTCATCAAAATTCTTATAAGTATGTGTAGTAATTGTTTTTATAGTAAGTACACTTTTCTGTTTCGTTTTAACACAATAGACGGGCAAGTGGTCACTAACCATAAAGTTCAAGGTACCTGACAACATTGTGTCATCATAAGATGTCATTATATTGTCCAGACAAGAGACTCTTTTTTTTATACGGCCGTGTACACTGATGTATTAGCTTATGTAAACCATAATTTCTGCACATGTCTACTATCGTATTTGTAGATTTAGCTTTTTCGGACAATGTATTTATATTTATGTCACCAAGACACCAAAGTTCAATATTGTCAGGTATCACTGTTTTATACAATTTTTCTATATAATTGAAAAATACATCCAGCTTTCCAGAAGGTGGACGATAAACTGTGGCTAATCTCATGATTTTTTGGCCTGGAACTTTTATATCTAGTACCATAGACTCTATGTTACAATTTCTGACACATAAATCATCCACAAGATCGGCAACAGGAGTAGTATAATAGATGGTCTTTTCTGAATATTATCCAGAAAAGACCATCATATTTGGATTATCCAGAGAAGACCTCCTATTTTTAGATTATTTATAAAAGAGGTCGTTTATAGATATATTTAATTTATCTATAAAAGAGGTCGTTTATAGATATATTTAATTTATCTATAAAAGAGGTCGTTTATAGATATATTTAATTTATTTATAAAAGAGGTCGTTTATAGATATATTTAAATTATCTATAAAAGAGGTCGTTTATAGATATATTTAATTTATCTATAAAAGAGGTCGTTTATAGATATATTTAGAATCCAGAAAAGACCTGTATTTTTGAGAAAATGTAGATTGCAAGTGAAACGAGAAGTCATAATATTTTTATTTTTTCTTTATTGTTCTTTTTGAGACATATCATATAGTCAGACAATCCAACAGATAATCCAATTTATTCCTTTATCGTTTATGAATAGAGAGGCGGAGAATGAGTTACAATAACAATGAATAACATAATTGGAATCTTCATGAATAATGTGATTCATTGAACCAATACCATAGTAAATTTTCGTCACCTAGTTCTTTGTTAGAATCAACTTTAAGAATTCCTCTAAAGACATTAATTCATTTTCGGAGGGGTCGATTTCATGAGAACCTTTTTCATCGGTTGGTTCTTCTTCCGCCGAATAAAATTCTGGTTCTTCAGACGACGTTTCATCAGCTAAATGAGATTGTTCTATATCTGATTCTTCAGACGAGTCACTTTCTCCAGAATCACTTTCTTCATAGTCGTTTTTTTCTTTCAATGAAGCAGATATCTTTTTGCCTGATCCAAAACCTTGATCATTTCTTTCGGTTTTATCAGGTGTATATACTTCTTCTAGCTCAGGGATGAGAATTTTTTCTAATATTATTTGAGCTATTTGATCTCCATGTTTTATTTCGAAGACCTCATTTCCAAAATTAAACAGCAAAACACCAATTTTTCCCCTGTAGTCTTCATCTATTACCCCTGCTCCTACATCGATGAAATGATTAAGAGCAAGTCCTGATTTTGGTGCTATGCGACCATAGCATCCTGCAGGTATGCAAAGTATTATATCAGTTTGTACCAATTTTTTTTCTTTAGCAGGAATAATATAATCATAAGCACTATATAAATCAAACCCTGCAGATTTTTTTGTGGATCTGGTTGGCTTCAATGCTTTTGTTGATGCTTTAACATAATGCATAATAGGTTGGAGAATAGGTGAGGCAGGCAGTAAAGCAGATTTTTTACATGTTGTTACTAACAGTGTATTTGGTTTGTCTTTTACAAGAGTAATATAGAAAGAATCTTGACAACGCGCCATTTTGCTGAACGTTATTTCAGTTGTTTTGTTGTTTAATATAACGCTATTCACAGAGATGTTTTCTTTGTTTTAGTTCATTTAAGACGATCTTTGCTGTAATATTTAAGATTTTCATTGTAAATTTCTTCATATATTTTGCTGTAAGCTAATTGAGAGATTTTTTCACCTTTTTCAGTGTTTTCAAGCTTAGAACGTTCTTCTAATTTTATAGGATAAATTTTTTGTAAAACAAGTCGTGCAACAGCATCACCACTTTTTATTTTTAGGTCTTCTTCTCCGAAGTTAAATAAAACAATGGTAATATACCCTCTGTAATCTTCGTCTATTATTTTTTGGTTGATTAACACAAAGTTATGTTTTCTTGATTTGCATAGAGGTAAAATTATACCATAATAACCTTTAGGGATAGCAAGTTTAACTTCTGTTGTAATTGTACATGCTGTATTTTTAGGAACAGTATGGTCATATGAACTGTACATTTGAATCCCTATGTTATTTTCCTCTTCAGTAGGAGAGAAGGAACCTGCTATTTTACTGTATTTTAGAACAGACATTTTCGTTCAGTTTTATATGACATGATGTGATGCCTATTGTTATGATTCTCAAGTAAGTAAATAACCAAACAAACAAAATGAAATAATTTTTTATATGATTTTATTTTGATTGTCACATGTGTAAAGACAGTTTTTCATTTTCAGTTTGTTCCTGTTCTTTTATCGAATTCAAGGAATATCATGTTTAGCACATCATTTCTTTTCATGTCGTGTACTGCTTTCATCAGTTGATGAGTAGCACTGTACTTAGATCTTTGCCACATTTTTAAGACATTGAAGGTTAATTGAGCTATGTCTTGTTCGGGCTGGGACGATATTGTTCTTCTTTCGTCAGACGTGATATGTAGATATGTAGCTATGTCCTTCCAGTCTCTTGACATTTTTTCACTCAATAAGCTGAAATACATTTGCACGGAGGTCGATTCCACGTCATACTCTTCTAGTTTTTTTTCTTTGAAGAAATTTTCAGTGAATTCCACCAAGTCTATTCTGTGGTTTTCCTTTAAACTTGTCATCAGTTCTTCTGTTCGTAAGTAGTAAGGAACTTCTCTCCACCATTTATTCAGCATCTCTATGCCCATAGCAGTTGGAGTTTTCGTCTTGTTCATGCTTTCAAGTTTAGCATGAGGGATGTCAAGATATACTCCTAAGGTCATCCATTGACGTGCTAACGATACAGAGATTTTTTGAAGAAAGATATCTGAATATCCTAAATCATCTTGAAAGTAATAAGTAGGTAAAGGCATTTTTTACCTTCAAAGGATTAGAGTGACAATCAAAAGTAGGAAAAGAAATAAATCAAAAATACATATACCAATGATTTAAATAACACATGTACTTCCTCAACATATGTACTTATGAAGAACTTTAGATGCTCGTAACATGAGGATTATATCTTATCTCAAGGAAGTAAAATTAAGTTCCAGACTGTTACAAAACAGGTATATCGGGTAAATTTATATTAAGCATAAATAGACATAGAAGAAAAGAAAACAGGATAAAAAATTATAGCAGTTATTAATCCATGTATGAAATAGTATATAACGCTTATGAATCCATATGTAGCACAAAAGAAAAGAAACAATAACAAAAAAATTTTATATATTTTAAGACTACCTATATTTTTCATTTTAATCATTTTTTTTATTTAGATAAGTTGCAAGACAAAATATCTTTCCACGAAGACAGATATTCTTTCACTTTTTCTTTATCTTCTTCAGTATATCTTTCTAAGTATATTGGATTTATGTCCAAAAAATTGGTGATAGAAAGATCTCCGTCTAAAATACCATGAACATTTATTTCTTCTGGCTTCAGATCTCGTTCTGCATGACAAGCTAACATGTCTATCACACTTTCAATTAAAGCATATTTTCTCATATTTCCTTCTCTGTAATATTGAGGATGATGATCATTGTTTTCATAGTGATGAAATAAAGCATTTTCCCAAGTTGTTTTTTCTTGAGAATTTTTTGGTCCATTTTTAGTATGGAACTTAAAGGTGTAACCTATGGCTTCTTTCATTGAAAACTTAGATAAGTCATGCACCATTATTCGTTCTGTTAAACACATTTTATCTTTTTTGTCAAATACGTTTTCTAAAAGGTAAAAAGTGAAACATATCATTTGTCTATGCCTTAAAACCTGTTCGAAATGTTGCAAGAGAAGTTTCAAGAAAGAATTGTTGCAAGTTATTTTTTCTTTTTTAGATTTTATGTATTTAATGGCTATATCGTCTTCCCAGTTTGTGTGTTTCAACAGTTTTTTTATTTTAAAAGTGTACTTTCCCATATCAGCGTAGTGTTCTGCTCATGAAGCCAGACAAAAGTTTCTCTTGTTTTTCTGTGATTCGTTGCACAAGAATATTATTTTTGTTTCCTAAAGATTTTATTATTTCTTGATTCTTTTTTCTCTCTGCTCTAAGAATGCGAAATTGGTTTTGTTGCCTTTTTCTTGTTTCTTCAAGGGTTTCTATCTTATGTATGCAATCAGGACACACCCCGTCTTCTAGCGAAGGCTTCCAATCAGAATAACTGTTCATGTTACTTTGACGCAGATCAGTGTTCACATAAAGTCTGTTTGTTCACTTATCTCATCTATGTTTTTATTTCTTAATCACTTTCATGTTTTTTTTCTGAATTTAAATGAAAAGCTTCGTTTGGCTTATTCCTATAAGTCTCCATTAAAACATCAGAAGGCATAGAATCTGGCACATCACAAGTTTCACCGTCTGCTACAATTTTACTGCCTTCTTCTGAGTCATCACCGTCGGCTACTGTACGACCATACGGATAAGAACCTCTCCTGATGTTATATATTCTCTCTGCTTTAGCTAAGTTGTATGCCTTCCTGTGAGCCATTAAATTCATATTTTCATTTCGTGCTTCTCTTAATTGTAAAGTAAGATGGAGATTATTTTTTTCTTCCTCTTTTATGATATTAATGTGTTCACGTCTTTCTTCTTCTAACAGAGATATATAAGTGCCTTGATGTAAGCATATTTTTTCAAGTATTTCATTGCGCTTTACTTCAAAAATCATATTGTTCCCTTTTGTATCCATGATTAAGACTTGAGAAATAATCTTAATTTATATATTTTTTTTAGGTCTCACACGAGAAAGATGTTCATTCTTATAATTATTTGAGTATCTCAGGATCTTTTGTTTCTTCAGTGAATACATTTGAGTCGGGCAAATGTTCTTGATTTGCAATAGTAGTTAGTAATTGATTATTTTTTTCGTACATTATGTTATCAATATCTCGGTTTTCATTTATTTGAGTAGATTTTAAGTCATGGTTAGAAACAGAAGATCCTATGACAGGATATGTCCATGTTTTTCTGTGATTTACATTAGTTACAAAACAAGACAGGAAAGTTTGAGTTTTTTCATTGTTATGATAAATATTTCCGCTTTCTGTACAAGACAAAAATATTTTATCTCCTTTCTGTAAAGAAGGGGAGATAGATTGTTTACGCGTTTCTAAGATAATGACTACGATGCTTAAAATAAGAGTAAAAACTATTCCTCCTGCTCCTACTTTCCCGTTTGAAATCAAATTATTTATTTTGCTTAAACTTTTCATGCTTCCTTCTTTTGTTTTATGTTCGCTCATTTTTTTAAAAAAAATATCTTTTTATGATGATCAGTTCCAATAAATCGGCAAATAATTTCCAAGACAAGATGAAAAAGAAATAATACATTAATCTTTTTTTCTTTTTTGTGTTGTTCTTAGAAAATTATTTTTTGTAGAACAAATTTGTTTGTTACAAAACAAGGATTTCTTTTTGCTTCGATTATTTTGTTTTTTCTTTAAAAAGTATTGTTTTACTTTACTGTCATTCCAATCAGGATCTGAAGTGAAGCTAGATATAACTTGTTGCATTGTCTTATTCTCAGCTCGTTTTTCTAAAAAGAACAAGCAATATAAACCACAAGTCATAGAAAAAAGTCCTTGAATAGAATGAGAGGAATATTTATATTTTTTTGGCAAAGCTTTCAGAAAACTCTTTCGCATAGGACTGAAGCCATATGAATCGAAATATTCAGCTAGTTTACGTGGTTTTTCATAATAAAAAGCTACCCAATGTTCTCCGGGTAAGTTACTGTTGTCGGTGTTGACTACATAACCTGTAGGAAATGATTTCACTGCAGGTATAGTGTCAGCTGAATAAACACCATAATTTCCTCCTTTTTTTCTTTTAATTTTCTGCAAGAAAAAATTTATTTCCGCTCCATTCATTTTTAGGAATTATGCTGTTTCAGATTTTGCTCTTAATATATTGCTAGAATCTAATCTCAGGAGTTCATGATGTTCTAAATATACGATAGCTGCTACTCCATGGGTTAATTCTTCTTCTAGTTTTATGACAAATCCTAAAGAACCATTTTCTGAATATTCGAATGTGCCTGACGTTATTCCGTTTTTAGATATGTCAAAACAGTAAAGACAATGTCCTTTTTTGAATTCGTCGAAAGAAATATCTATCGTATCGTCTCTGAAAATTGAACCTGTAGACCGTATAAGAGCTAGGTAGGCCATATTGTATAAATCATTAGGGTAATCTAATTCATAGTGATAAAAAGGAGTTCCACCGTCGTTCACTTTCAGTTCTATTTCCTTAGCTTTGAAGTGCTCAAATTGAAACGGATTACGATTATGACTTCCTGTAAAGGCATCTAAATGAACTAACCCTATGATGACTCTTTTTGGAAGAGGAGTGTTGTTCACTATATGAGAGGCTTGCAAAATAGATTTCTGAGGACCAAAAGTGACGTATTTCATGTCTATTTTGTTCACAGGATAATCCCAATACGGAGTAACCATTCTAGCATCCATTATTTTTTTATGGAATTTTTCAGACACTCTTATTCTTTTTATGAATAAATGTATGCCCTGTATGTCTATTATGTATTTTTGTGTTCCTAATTTAGACATCAAACAAAAGTCTTTGTCTGCTCTATCAAATTCTATAGTAAGAGGCAGATCTCCAGGTAACACTTTGACCTGAGCAAAAAGGTCATTATGAATTCGTCCTATGACTTCAAATAATTTCCCGTTTTTAGTTTTGTTATAACGTGCTTTCACTCCAGAATTATGATCGTCGCTGTTAACATTTGTTACTTCGTTGAAATCTTTATCGTCTTTGTAATACATAGCCAAAGCTCCCAAGTGTTTAGCAGTGGTTGGATCATAACTTAAAATATATTCCAGAATAGATCTATACCCGTGCAAATCATTGCTGTCTGATATTCGTATTCCTGCTATAGAAAGTTTCACATTTTTAAACATAGTAGAAGCAAAATAATTCACTGGAAAAACTTTAGCTTTATCGTTTATTGTCCCATCGTTAGCTGGAGCATCTGGATTTTGTTTGTCAGCTTTTAATATTTTGCCAGACACTCGAATAAAACTGTCGTGCAAAGAAATGAAATCTGTATGTTTAGATTTTAAAGTGAATTGAACTGTAGTGCTGTTAGGAGAAGCAGTGGGCTCAACTTTTTCATAATAAGTTTTAACTCTACTTATATCTGTTGGAGGAACATGAGTAAAATCAAATTCCGAGGCTACACAAAAACAAGGATCTTCGTCTAACAATGACATTTTTTTAAGGTGATGAACAAACTTCAAAAATATTTGTTTGTTTTTCTCTTCTTTTCAGTAATCTCAGGTTATTTTATGTTAACCAAAGATATCTTTTTTGAAATTTCTTCTAAATCTATTTCTTTTTTTATTTGTGATCGTTTTATTAACTTTTCTTTTCTTGGTTACATGTGAAATAACTTCTTTGCCTAAATCAGACAAAGTTTCTTGAGCTTCTCTTTTTAAAGCTCGTTTAAAGTTTTCACCTTTCATGACATTTTTTGCTACTTTAATTCCTCCTGTTAAGGCTCTTTTTCCTATTCCTTTTGCGGCTGATGCCACAACAGGTTTCACCAAAGGAATAACTGTCTTAAACAATCCTTTTAAAATACCACCTAGCCCATAACCTTTTTGATTTCTGCTTCCTATGAAGGGGGTTAAAGAATAGTATCCTTTTCCATACTGTACATCATAAGGATAAGATCGCTTAGTTAAAAAATGTTTATAATATATATCTTCAGGTGAATCGTTAGAATACATTTTGATGTATTTTTATTTATTTTTTTTTATTTATCTCAAAACAATTTATCTCTACCAGTCAGATGCCCATTCCTTAGAAGAATATCTTGGGTTTTTTTTGGTTCTTCTTCCAGATCGAGTAGAATAAGGTGACGGCTTTCCTGACAAATTTTTGTTTGTTTTAATTTTCCCGAAGACGTCTTCTTGTGGGCTTGGGTAAGATATTTTTACGTCTCTTTCTTTGCTGGGTTGCTTTTCTTCGAAAGGGAGAGGAGGGATATTTTTTATTGGAGTTTTCACTATGCCTCCGCTGGCTTCTCCTATTTTGTCTTCTTCATTTTCAGAAAGATAGTCGGTGTCGTTATTTTTATCTTCAGTGTCTTCTGTAGTTGTTTTTTTCAGAAGGGGCTTTTCTTTTTCTTGAAGAAGAGTTTCATCCAAATTGCCGTCTTCAGAAAATTCATCGTCTGTAGCATCTGTAGAATAATTGCTTTCATTTCTTTGTTTGTCTTCCATGTTTTGATCTTCTAAAGGATATTTTTTTATGATATAAGGACGATTGTTTTTTTTAGTTATTTTTGGCTTATTTAAAAACCACGATTTAGGAATATGATTAGATATATTAACCCAAAGTTCTTCTGTTCCTATAGGTTCTGTTTTTATGCTTGCATTTGAAAAGAATTTCATGATGCTTATCACATTAGAATTTCTGATTAGTTTACCTCTGATGATAATTTCACCATGTTCATTCCATAGATAGTTCAGTTCTATCATTTTTTTGAGAATTTCTTTTATGTAAGGAATTTGTGCTTGTCTTATGTTGGATAAGATCTCAAGTATTGATATACCTGGTATTATTTCTTGTTTTTTTTCTGTAGGAGCAGAATACATGAAAGCCGAGTCTTTAGCTATATTTTGATTTGTGCTTAATATCTTATACGGTTTCACGTTATACATTCTTTGCGCTAATAATTCTTGTTGCCTTTCGAGAGCAGGATTTTTTTCTTGGTCAGTGTTTTTTTCATTAGCATGATTTTTTGCTGAAGATAATTTTTTGTAAGTTGCTAAAGGTATAACGATACTTTTTTTGAAGCTAGCCATAATATTAATTTTTTGCACCTGCCAATCCTCCTATTAAGGACACTGCTAAAGGGAGGAGAAGAGAGAGAAATCCACCTTTTTGTTTTAAAACTGCTTTCCTTTTTTTGTTATTCACACGTCTATTAATAAGATATCTTAAAGTGTTCTTGTATTTTTTTAACTTTGAATAAGACACTGAATTTAATTTAATGTTTCCTGTAAGAACATTAAAAATGCACTGACATATAGAATCTAAATCTTCTTTATCTGCATATTCTATTAACAAATCTCTTTTTCTTTTGTTTTTTGTGTTTCCTAACATTGTCAAAAAAGCTAATCTTTTGACTGATCTGATGTTTGCTGCTTTCTTCTTGATTTTTCTTTTTGGTTGTTTGCAGCTAGTTCTTTTTTTTCTTTTTGCTACAATTGATTTCTTTTTTATTGTTTTTTTGCCTTTTCTTTTAGAAACAGGCATTTTTTTCTTTAACGGTGGCATTCTTTCACACAAAAACTTTTATTTTTTTCATATATTTTATTCAATCTCATGAACTTTATGTTGGTTCATACATGTATAGTTGTTTCTGTTTTATGTTTTGTTAGGTATATACACCTCTTGTCCTATGTCAAATATGTTGCTCCTAAATCTGTATTCTTGAGGAGTTTTTTGATGACCATCTATTAAAAGATAGGAATGTGGTTTCCTAGTTGCTTCATTAAAAATATTAACGAAAGTTTTATAATTTTTAGGCAACAGTTTTCTCCCTAATGTTAGAGGGACAGTTTGATCTAAAGGTGAATTAAAAATAACTAAATACGTCGCATTTCTATTAACAGTTTGCCTTTCTTTTCCTTCAGAATAATAATTTTGTGAAATATATATAACATTTAACGATTCATGATGACATGTTTGAGTGAAAAGTTTTCCTATTTCAGGATTATTTCCGCATTCTTTCATTAAATCATCTAAAATAACAAGTCCATTAAGGTCAGGTTTTATATATTTATCAAAAGAAGAAGGAATACCGTTCAAAAATGTTATGCTTTTCCCCTCCATAAAGTCTTTTTTAGCAGGAGGGGTTTGACCATAACACCATATGACATAGTCTATTTTTTTTTCTATTATTCGCTCATTATTTTTTAATAGATCATACACAAAAGTAGTTTTTCCACTGTTGCTTGGTCCTGCTATGATCATAGAAAATGGAATTCTAATACATGCATTGAAAACAGGGAATTCTATGTCTTCCATTTTTTATTTTCCTTTTATTTTGTTTAATTCTTCTTTATAAAAACTACCACTCAATATTTCATTATTTTTGTCTGTTAACACATAAGTAGCAGGCCATGTTCTAAGAACATATGCTATTTGAAAAATTTCTTCTTTCCAATGAGAAGAATACCCTCTTCTGAAAGCAATCTTATATTTACTTATTCGTACTTTATCTCCTACTTTAAAAGGCAGTTTAATTCTTTTGCTGTACAAATATTTTCCGTATTGCTTTAACCATATTTTTTTTTCGTTTGATTTGGTTACTTCAGAAGGACTTATTCCTAATGTTCTATGTTTACTATGATTATAACTTTTAACTAAATCCTGTAGAACGTCTATATATCTCAGACTCTTTTTGAAAGAAAGATATTTATATATTTTGTCTTGTATGGTACGATTGAATCTTTCTACTATAGCACATTTAGTGTCTTGAGAAGTACTGAAAAATTTTATTTCATTTTCTTTTAAAAAATTTTGAAAAACACCTTTAAATTCGCTTCCTTCATCTAATTGTATTAAGTTGGGCTTAACATTGCTTTTTAACAAAAATTTTTTGAAGCCGTCTAGAGTGACATATGCAGTTTTGTTCACTAAAGGTTCAACATAAGCATAACGTGAAAAACAATCTATACAGGCTAATAAATATTTTATTCCATTGTTTTGATCTTTAAGGTTAAAAATACTTATTAAATCAATTTGCCATTGATCGTTTATGCCTTTCACTATTGTTTTTCTTCGAAGAAATTTATATATTATTTTCTTATGTGAAGTATAAGTTCTAGTGTTACGGAGAAAATTTAGCACGTCCTTTCTCGTTATATTTTCATCTATTTTTTTAGCTGCTTCATATAATTTTTTCACAGAAGAAAAAGATGAAGGATGAGAAGGAGTGAAATAAATTTTTTTCAAAATATTTTCTTTGTCCATGTTTGAAAAATATTTGCTTATGAACATGAAAATAGAACCATCTCAGAGTAGTAGGTGATATAATTTTTGATGAATGAACGACATCTTTTGCAACAGCATTCAGACAAAACATTTTTCACAACATTTTTAAATAAATGAATGACACAACTTTTTTCGTGCACGCGAAACAAAATGGAAATCCGATACGCGTCCATTCCAAGAAAAAAAAGGTAGAGACATATTTTATCCCCTTATGAGTTGAGCAAGAGCACAAATTTCTCTTTCGAGATGTACTTTTTGCTGACACATAGGTTTTAAAATATATGTACCATAAAAAACTTGGCATTAGCGCAAGTTCCTCCATTGAGGTGTACTTTCTGCCAATGCATAAATTCACAGAATGGGGCATATTAGCACAGATTTTAACCCATTTTTACGCGTGAAAAAAGTCATTAAATGCAATGCAAGTTTCCGGATTTCCGTGAAAAAATGAAACAAAAAAATCTTTTTGCCTTATAAAAGAAATATTATTCTATAGCATAGATATTAGTGTATATAGGAATAAACCCATCAGGTATTCTAGTTTGGTTTGTGTTAGTTCCTATAGTTTTTTGTGCATGTTTTCTTACGTTTCCGGTTTTCTTCAACACAGTTTTACCTTTAGTGGAACAAATAGTTTTCTGTTTTTTTCCTTTCTTGACTTCTTTTTCTTCTTTCTCACTTTCTTCATCTTCTGTCATGCTAGTCCCTGCTTTTCTTTTATTTCTTTTTTTGCTTCGATTTTCATTTTCGTCTTCAGGCAAAGGAGAGGCTGTCAGGTTGTCTTTTCCTTCTGATTCTTCGGAGCTAGAGTTTTCTGTGTCGCTGATTTTTTCGTCGATAATTAGCTTCAATTTATTTTGAGCAGACTTAGCTTTGTTCCTCATTTTTTCTTTGAGATATTGTGTATGGCATGAATTACATCTCAAATGATTTTCGTCAGCAGAAAAATAATGGAGAGAATGAAAAGGTTTATGACACCTTATGCATTCTTGAACCATGCTTTTTTGACATTTTTCACAATATTTTTTATCTTGAACTATTCTCCCTTTTCTTCCACAATATTCACACTTAACAGGCATTTTATGTATATTTTTATCTAATTCAAAACAAAGATACTTTGACCGTAGATATCTTGTAATCTTTTTTGCTGTAGCTCTTATCTCACTAAGGTTTTCAATCGCTGTCACTGTCACTAGAGGCTATGTTATCGTCGCTGCTGCTGTCGCTATGAGACTTTGATTTTTCTTTCTTTTTCTTAGTGTTCTTAGTCTTTCCAGGCTTTTCTTCTTCACTCATTTTTTTAATTTTATCTATTTTTTTATCTATTTTATTCCTTAGTTCAAAGAGTAAATCATATTCTTCTTTAAGGAGAGAAATACTTTTGTCTTTTACCATATCATGAAAATGTAAGTATATTTTTCCTTTGAATTTATTTATGTCTATTCTTTTCCTTTTGCCAAAAGCTAAAGTAGGATATTTAGATGATTTACTCATTTTGTTTGTTTGCAGATAGTTTGCTATTGTATTTTTGTCTTTATCTCACAAACTTTTCTTCTTTTTGAATGAATATCTTCAAAAGGAATTTCTTTCATTTTTCTTTTTAAAGGGGGAATCTTATAATGACCATATGCGTAAGATTTAATTCCTCCTCTTCTCAAATATCTTTTATCTTCAAAAGGAGAAAGAGATATCTTTCTTTGAGACATAGTGTACACTTTGTGTTTTATGCTTCTTATGTTATCGAATTCTGCTTCTTTTATTCTATTTTGGACTAAAGTAAGCTTAAAGTCATTGTGCCTTATAGTTTCTATGCTACTTTTTTTGACTCCCTTTATTTTTTTCTCTTCTTCCCCCTTCTCAAACAAAATTGAATACATTTTTGGCCTGAGAGCAATAAATTCTTTAATTTTTTTCCCCCCTGCTTCATCTTTAAATTTACCTAAGACCTTTTTGTTCGTTTCATCATACAAAAAATGATCTTTAGGTAAATTAGAAAAATCAAAAAAATTATTTAGATCTTTTATTTTTTTAAGATAATTTGTATCTTTTATGTAATACACTAAAGAATCTGTGTCTGTATATAACAGTTGAATATGTACGTCTTTGAATTTAGGCAACATGATATTATAATGGAAATTAAACATCCATAGTTTAGATAACTCTAAAACAGAAAACCCAATGTAGATCGGTTTGTCTAGTAAAAGTTTTTCTTTGCTGCTTTGTATTCCTACAAAGTCCTTTTGAAATATATGAAGAGATTTAAAAGTAGGTTTTTTTATAAGATTTTCACTTTCTTTAGGGTCTGAAGTTAATTTCATGTTAGTTCTTTTCTTGACATTTTCCATTGTTTTACCAAATGCTGCATTATTTAATAACTTAAAGAATTCTTTTTCGAAAGCAGAGGTAGCCAAAGTTCGTTCTCTGTTATTGAACAAAATGTAAGATTTCATCCAATCTTTCTGATGAAAGCTTAAAACACGATGAATTTTATTTATCTTTAAACCTAATGCAAGGTATAATTTTAAATTACGATAATGCACTACATAATTTTTTTTGTCTTTTAAATTGCATATAAGCTTTTTTCCTCCTTTTTTATAGGACGTTTCAGTTTTTTTCAATATTTCTTTTGCATACGGAGATAATTCTTGTTCTTCTATTTCTATTTTTTGTGGAGCTAGAGGAAAATCGTTGTGCATGTCATGAAGACAGTCAGGGTAAGTTAAACTTACCTCCAGTATGTATCCTGTTTCATTATGATCTGAAATGCTTTCTATGTTCAGTTTTTGAATTTGATTTTGGGTTAGCCATTTGAAATTTGAGTGAGGCAAAAAATCTGCTAAACATTTGCCGTAAAGGTTATTGCAGTCTATGTAAAAGATGATTTCGTCGGAAAAATTAGCTTTCGCATACCTATGAGAAACATTAGTAATGCCACCCCTTATACCGCCTTCTATAAAATTATATATTTCGATGTCAGAAAGCAACTCTAGTTCAACTTTTGTATGTTTCAACATAGCTTGATAACTCAAACTAGGTGCCGTTAGAAAATGAGCAGGGTCTAAACCGTAATAACTTAAGGCCTTTTCTCTAAAAGATTCAAAAACATCACATAAAAGCAAAACGTCTATTTTCAAGTAGGCTTTCAAATAATCTTTTATGTTTCTACATTTTAATGCTTTAAACATATGAATAGCATGACAATAATCGTCCTCAGTTATATTTTTTTTGGTTAAAGTAGAATAAAATTTGTCTATAGGCGGCAATTTTTTTTCTTTCAAAACAGACCAAGAATCAATGTAATCATAGCACATGACACCTTTTCTTATCATATAAGGAATCATTTTTTTGTTTGAAGTATGTTTTTTTGTTTGAACGAAATCTTTTAAACCTTTCTCTTGCAAAAGTTCAGCTAATTTTGAAAGGGACGTAGGTAAAAATTGGAAGGAATCTATAATTCTAAAATTTTCGAAACTTAAAGTAAGAAATTTTTCAGATGATTTAGCAATCACAGATATGGTGCTCTGGTTTATATATTTATATAATTTTTGGATGAGAAAATGAGTGTCATAATTCATGCTGTTGTGAATTATAATTGGTATCTTTAAATTGTCCATCCTAAGACTAGTGTAAGTAAGATTACATCTATTGCAAGCATAATTTAAATCTCTTCCTTTTCCTTCTTGTCCTATGTGAGCATGATCTAAAACTTTTCTTATACCTTTTTCGGTGAAAGATATCCCGCATATGTAACAATTTTTTTGCTTCACTATATGTGAAATATCGTGAGAAGACAAAGACAAAGGTTTTCTCTTATGATCTAAAATATATGAAATTTCAGCTCTTTTTTTATATAAGTAAGAAACAAATTTTTCTATAACATTTTTTCCTACGTATATAACAGGATCTTGACTGTATTTTTCATATTTCGAAATTAATATAGCTCCAAAGGCATTTAATTTGTGTTCTTTGGAGCAACACGATTTCCCTTTGTATATTTTGCTTATAGTGCGATTATAACATTCAAAATCTGCATATATCACAAAAGGACTTTTAACTTTAAATTTATGGTCAACGAATTTCAAGAAAGTCCCTTTCGATGGAGTAGAATAACCCTGACCACTGTATACATTAGTTTTGCAATTGTTGTTAACGTGCATTTCATATTTTTTTTTTGAGCAAAATGATATCAAACATTTGTAACAAAAGTACCTAGTTTTTTTCCAAAAGAATGGTCTGATAAATTTATGTAAATTTCTGATAAGATAATAGTGATCATTAAATAACAATAAATCAATATGTCTTCCTTCAGTAAGGGGAGAAGAAAGGACTGAAATATACATAGGGAAAGGCTGAAATTCTTTTTTTTCAGATACTAAAAGGCCAAAGACATTTACAGTAAGATTATTTTTCTTTTCGAACTTTGGAATTTCACTCAATTTCACAGGAAAAGAAAGAAAAGAAAGGTTTAATTTTTCTAAAAAAATATCGTACGACTTAGCCAAGTTTGCATTGTGAGGAATTTTATGTAATCCTGCTAAAACAGAGTATACGAAGCATTTTTTGCCGCTTCCTTTTATATTAAGAACTGATTTTTTTCTTTGAATAATGCTTTCTTTCCCTTTTTTCTCACCTCCAAAAGGATTATATTTAAAAACAGAGAGGCGTAACACTTTTATTTCTCTTAAAAACCATCCTGACCCCATGTGCAAAAAAGCATCGAAAAAACCTAATATCACAGAAAAGGAATTTCTTATTAATTCTTCTACGTTATGAGAATCAAAGTTTACTTGAACAGGACTTTGGAACCATGGTTGAATTTCAAAATATTCATTGTTTTCTAGATTATATTTTCCTAACACTGTGCATAACGATAATTGAAATTTAACCCCCCCTTCTTTTTTTTTTTTCTTCAAAATTAATTTTTTAATTTTTTTGGTCTGATTAAGTAAAAATAAATCAGGATCATATTTGTGAAGAGCAGGAGTTAAATCATATTCTACGATTAAATTTCTGAAAGCTTTACTTTTTTTCATTTCTTATAGGTCTAAAATGAAGAACTAAAAAAACTGTTCCATATTCAAATTGAACCAACTTTCCCACATCGTCACATATAGTTATTTCGATTTCTTGTATTTCACTTTTTTTTACCTTTTTATAGTACGGAGAGACAAAAACTTCCTTTATATCGTCTCCGAATTTTTCACTGCAACGAATAGTTCTCAATAAAGGAATTTGAAGATCGCCTACAATTTCATTTGCAACTATATCAGTATAAATATAAATATTAGAAGAAACGTGATGCAAATTAGGAACACCTCCCGCATGAAAATATTTATAATGTTTGTATCTTAAAGTAGTGCTCATTAAAATCTGAAAATCTAATAAACTATTCAATGGAAGCCCTGAAAAAGTTATAACGTCACTGTTTTCGATCTCAGCTTCGTTGTCTATTTCTTCAGATATATCCAATCTCAGCACATTACTTAAATATTTAGACATAACAACTTTGTCTCCTCTCCCTACCTTTAAAATGGGTTTTAAATTTTGCAGCTCAGTTTTCACATATGGTTCTCTACTTTTTCGAAAAAATTCATCGTCAGGGTATGCGTCTATTTTTTTCAAGGCTGCATTTATGCTTTTTATTAAACTATCTAAAGAAGTATAATTTCCATATGGAATTTTTTGCACGACATATCTTTTTTTTATTTCTATTTCATCTAATGAAGTTATTTTATTCACGTCTTGCTTCAATCTGAAATCTTTTCTTTCTACTACCAAAGTCCTATTTCTTTCTGGAATTTCTGGGAAATTATACCAGGAAACTGGTATGTTTACTTCTACTAATCCCACTTCCCATTCTCCTTGTAAAATTAAAATAGAAGGTAATTTAACCCAAAATTTGCTTGTTTTGTTTTCTCGAGAGGGATGAATAGTATTAGAAGGTAAATTAATGTAAAAAGGAGAAGAAACATTCATTATAAAAATATATCTTATTTTTAAACAATAAAATCTTTTCTTTGATAACTTTGAAAGTATTTCTTATCTCAGGGAAAAAAACCACTGGTGGCTCATATGAACAGGATATTTTCTGTTAACTGAAGACCTCTAGTGAGCATTCCTAAAACTATCTTAAACTATACCATATTTAGCACTCTATAGACCTGTAGAGGCTAGGACTGACATTACTTTACTAGATCAGCGAAGACCTCTAGTGAGAGTCACTAAAACTATGTGCATGGTTTTACACTGAAGACTTCTGGTGGCTGATATAAATTATGTGCATGGTTTTACACTGAAGACCTCTGGTGGCTGATATAAATTATGTGCATGGTTTTACACTGAAGACCTCTGGTGGCTTATAGAAGGCATTTTCTACTTACTGAAGATCTCTAGTGAGCATTCCTAAAACTATCTTAAACTATACCATATTTAGCACTCTATAGACCTCTAGAGGCTAGGACTGACATTACTTTACTAGATCAGCGGAGACTTCTAGTGTGAGTCACTAAAACTATGTGCATGGTTTTACACTGAAGACCTCTGGTGGCTGATATAAATTATGTGCATGGTTTTACACTGAAGACCTCTGGTGGCTTATAGAAGGCATTTTCTGCTTACTGAAGACCTCTAGTGAGCATTCCTAAAACTATCTTAAACTATACCATATTTAGCACTCTATAGACCTCTAGAGGCTAGGACTGACATTACTTTACTAAATCAGCGGAGACCTCTAGTGTGAGTCACTAAAACTATGTGCATGGTTTTACACTGAAGACCTCTGGTGACTAATATAAACAAGGCATTTTCTGCTTACTGAAGACCTCTAGTGAGCATTTCTAAAACTATCTTAAACTATACGATACTTAGCACACTGAAGACCTCTAGAGGCTATGACTAATATTTCTTTACTAGATTAGCGAAAAGCTACTTTTGTGAGTTTGTTGCGAATCGTTCCCATACAAGCATTGTTACAATTAATTTTACCACAAATTGTATGTATGTAACAGGAATTAATTATGTGAAAATGAAACAAATTTAATTTTTAGCTCTCAGTGAACAGTTGACTCAACAGCAATTTTTAATGAACTCACAAAAGCAAATCTTTAGCTTTACCTTTAAAGCATTAATCGCAATGCTTTTCCTGCAAAGAATTCCCTGTAGTCTGCGTCAGAAAAGTTCATCTGATTTCGCTGCCTCCTTCATTTACTTTGTTACCTTATTCGTTGTCATATAACTTTGCTGTCTTATTGGTTAACTTCGTTGCCTTATTCGTTATACTGTATTACCTTAAGTTATTGTAGTTTTGTTTCTTTATTCTCAGAGACTTTTTGTAAGCTACTGCTGTATATGTTATAAAATATTTCATTTTTAAAATGTAACATAATACAAAAATATTTGTTTCAAACTTTTTATTTCTTATCAAATAAACAAACTTTTGGTTTTTTTTTTTGATTTAACAAGGAAGTGTCAGATGATTTTCTCATTAACCATAACAAACATTCATGACCAACCCGTGGTTTTTCATGTACCCATTCAATGGAACAGTAAGGACATTTTATTGTTTCAGTCCTATGATACAAATTTGATGTTTGAATAAAATCATCAAAACATTTTTGATGTACTGGCTTATTGCAACAAATCATATAAGCAATGTTTCTAGTTTTGGTAGAAATAATCATTTCAGTGTTGCATAATTTACATAGCATGTATTCTAATGACATTTTATGCAATCTTTGTCTTGTTTTATTTCTCAATTTTTTTGTTATTTCTGATAAAACATATTCACTAGGATCTAAAGTGTCATCATGTTTTCTTTTTTTAGGTTTCATTAACGTTTCTACATGATAAATATATGGGATTTCGAGTAAGTCACAAGCAAAATTCATCATAGTAAAATAAAAATGTTGATAAGGCATTAATATGCAACACATTTTAAGGACTCGCGGTAAAAGCATAATATTTGATAGAACTAAATTGCCTATTTCATCCTGCAAATAAAAAGACAGGAAATAATCAGCGAAATATACAAGCGCCTCTACTTTGATTTTTTTTAACCGTGGCAAAGAATCAAAATAAGACAAAGCCAAAATAATTTGTTCAGCTTCCTTGACTGACATATAAGGCTGGGAAGGAAAACTGACATCTATTATATCCTTTTCGTTGTCTTTGAAATGTATTCTACCTTCGAAATAACTGATTCTATTTTTCAACAATTCATAGTTAATTTTCGTAATCATTTTTTTGATATGGTAATTCTGGAATATCAAGACAACAAAGCAATATCAAAACAACAAACAATAAGTCTTATGGCTTTTCCTTGATAAGACTAACACAAAATATATGAACAATCAAATAAAATCCCTGTTTTTGTACAGGAATAATAAAAAGGATTTTCCTTTTCTTGTAGGGATATTAGTCTATATATCTCAGAATAGTTAGTGGAGAATTCCAGCTCTCTAAGAAAAAAAAGATATTTGGTTTCGATAGTATTTTTTCATCATTAATTTAAATGTTTTCTTTTGCCACCTGATGAAGGTTTGAGCACCTAAAGGTTTGCCATTTACCCATTTCATACTGCAATTTGCACATTTAATTCCCTCTTTTCTTGGCTTAGTGTATGATTTAAGTCTGAAATTAGTGTAGCATTTATGATAACATGGACTGTCACAACATTCCGTACGATTAATATTTTTTTTCTTGTCTTTTCTGTTGGCGTCATGAAATTCTCCGCAACCTGCGCAAAGGTAACGTACAGGATAACAGTCTATATACATATCACGATAAGCATGTTTTATCTTTTTTGCTAATTTTTTTGTTTTGTAGCATTTAAACGAGCAATACAAATCTGTGCCATGAGTTTTACAATATACGTCTTTAAGAAGATCAAACAAAGGATATTTTTCACCGATCAAATCAGTACAAAAGTATAACAAAGAAATAGTGGTATCATGACAAACATTTCCTGTATATATACATACCTTTACAATCTTAGCTATTTCATTCAAGTGTTTTAAACTTCTTTCGTGTAAATATTTAAACAGAAAGTCACTTTGAAAGTAACAAGCAAAAAAAGCAATTGATTCTACGTCCTCTACAGCATCAAAACTAGCATATGATTCTTTCTTTGATTTTTCACATAAATTTACTATAAAAGAAAAACATTGAGCTACGGTAAGCAAAGAAAAAACAGGAATTTCTATATTAATTTTAGCTTTTTTATTTTTTTTCTTTTCCTGGAAACTAAAATAGGATTTAAAATAGGAAATTCTTGAACATAAAAGTTTTTTGTTCAAAGAAATATTTCCCTCCATATAAACCAAAGAAATTTTTGAGCAGAAATCTCACTTAAGGTTTTAGAAAAAATCTTAAACAAAACCTTTAAATTTATTCAGTCCCCCCATGTTCATAAATGATATGTCTAGTGAGCTGCTCTTCTGATTTAAAGGAGCGGAAACAGAAACGACAGACGTACTGAGGTCTCTTTCGAGTAGTCAGGAGGAAAGAGCCTGCAAAATGAGCAGGCGTATCGCACCCTCCGCAAGCCCGAGAGAGACTGGATCTATGTTTGGCCAGCTCGCTAGGAGGCTGAACAAGTCTTGCCAACGCAGACTGTTCAAAGAAATATTTCCCCAATTCTTGTGACCCAAACAACCTTACGAATTCTTCCAAAGGAGCTCTGTTGCTCACAAGCGAACCATAGGTGGGTCTTACCACTCCAGTTGGAGCTGTGCTTGCAGGAACGCCTGCGGTATCAGGAGGACCTCTAGGAACGTTTGACGTCTGAAGTCCTGCGTCAATAGGAGGACCTCTAGGAACGCCCAACGTTTGAAGTCCTGCGTTATAAGACGCTCCTCCGACTGTATGAGAAGTCACCTGCTCTTTGGGAAGTGTCTGACTAGGAAGTTGGAAGCCAGCCCTTGTGCCTCTGTGGCTCTGTGAGAAGGTGCCGAAAGCTGATGGTTGGGGGAAGACGGCAAGAGAAGGAACAGAAACTTGTGGGAAACTTTGAGCAGGGTAGATGGAAGGAGCTTGCTGTGGAGACAAGCTCAGGGAGACTGGAGCCGAAACGTTTGGAGGAGGGAAGGCGTGAACAGATGCTTGAACTGGTGCCAAATGGTTTGGAGGAGGGAAGGCGGGAACAGATGCTTGCACTGGTAAGGAAGAGGAGGAGAAATCAAAAGATGATGCTGTTTCTCTCAATTTTCTCAGGGGGGAAGCAGGGTGATTGTTTTTCCTACTTTCATCTCCCTGGCTCTGGGGAAAAGGAGTAGAGGGACGGTCACTAAGAGGAGCAGGAGGGAGAGGATTTTGGAGTATGTCAGCAACCTCTTCGTCACTTTCTGGCTCAGATTTGATGTCAGGACAAGTACAATAAAAAGAAGAAGCTTCAGGGTGAGAAACAGATTTTCCAGGCAACGGTGCTAGGATAGCAGCTGTCAGAGCAGGAAATCTAGCAGAGGCAGTGGCTTGGAAAGGTGCAGGGGAAGGACCTGACAGAGAAGCAACAGGAACAGGAATAGAGGAGGCTTCAGAAAGAGGAAAAATGGAGGCTTTAGATGAAGTGGCTTCAGAGGAGGCTTTAGGAACGGAAGCTTTGGTTTCAGTAGCAGAACGAAGCTGCTTAGGAGAAGCAAAAGTGGAGGTCTTTCTCTTAGCAGAGGAAGGACAAGCAGAAGTAGAGGTCTTAGCCTTAGTAGAGGAGGTCTTACTCTTAGCAGCGGAAGTGGAGCCCTTAGACTCTGTAGAGGAAGGAAGCTGTTTAGAGGAAGGAGAAGAAGAGGGGGGTAGGGACAGTGAAGTTCCCTTGCTCTGAAAGAATTTGACGTGTTCTTCCTCGAAGGAAGATACGCTAGAATTTATTCTGAAAAGAGAAGCTGCAGCTTCAGCATTAGAAATAGATGGAGAGGAAGACGAGAGGTTTTGCGATTTGCTCTTTTGCAAGGCAGGCAATGAAGCTTCACTAGCAGAACGTTTAAGCGTCTGCGAAGAGGAGGTATTTTGCGAGCTGACAGACTGTGGAATAGAAACAGAAAGTGAAGCAGAAGAAGAAACGACAGACGTGGTTTGAATAGAAGCAAGTTGAGGAGGAGATGAGAGAACTGTGTCAGAAGAAGTGGAACCTGCAGAGGTAGAAGGTGCAGGTTCCACTGTAACAGGACGATGAGGTTGAATCTTAAATAATTTTGTTGGCAAGGGATGGGTAGCTTTCGGCATCTAGAGAAAAAATATATATATATATATATATATAAACATATTATAAACAGTGGCATATATAAACAATTAGACTAACATATATCATTAATCATGCGAAATTTTAATTTTCTTTGGTTTAGGTATTTTTGGACCTCTTTTGTCTTTTGTGCTTTTCAGAACTGCATAAGAACAGTGCTGTGGACATCTCGCACACTTCTCTAAATTTTCAGGTAATATATTCGACGATAAGACTACAAGATGTTTTTGAAGACGCTCTATAACTTGAAAACAATATTCCAAGTTTGCCTGGCTTAGTTCCAATTTGTCTTTGAACAATGTTGCTAAAGGAGGAAAATTTTTAAGATGCTGAATTTTATCTTCTATTTGAACTTTCTTTTTCTCTAATTCTTTTTTGATTTTTGGGGAACAAATACTTTTTTGATTTTTTTCACTTTCTTCTTCGCTATCAGACAATGCGAGATCATCTTTCAGAAACATATATTCTGGATCACTAATTATGGCACTGTCTTCTGACTGACTTCTTGATAATTTACTCTTAGAATATTTTTCTGCTTTTTTTTCTTCTTCGCTGTCACTCATTCGAATAGGAGAAGTGCCAGCTTTAGGTTTATAAGATAAATCATCATTTTTTTCTTTGCTTTCATCTTCACTACTATCTGAGAAATTTTCTTCTTTAAAAAGATTGCTAGGCATAGAAAGTAAATTATCAGATTTCCTTTTTTTATTCAAGCTACTTTCTTTTTCATTTTTAACTCTGCTCTGTGAAGGAGAATATTCTGTTATTTTTTTCAAATCTTCATTCAAAAATAAATTTACAACCTTTGATCTAAAATTATATAAAGGATGAAAATCAGTGCTTTGATTTTTTGAAGCAAAATAAATATTTATTTTCAAAATTTCGCAAACACATTCTACCAAAATACTATGAGAAGACAGCAAATCTAATATAATTTTAGCTTTGTTTTGAGTCATGCAATATCCATAATATGTGCTGTAAGCTTCGTCCTTTTTCATATAAAACATAAGAGAAGACCAAGCTTCATCTTTTAATATAGCAATAACTTTATCCCTTGGAATTTTTTTTCCTTTTTGCTGTTTGCTGATCAGTTGAGTAACGTAAAACAAACAGTGTGTGTCTTCTTGTTTCACTTTACTCCAGTATTCATGATTTTCTTTTTTGTCTTGACACAATATAGTAAACAAAACCAGAAGAAAATGTGAAATTATCTTAATTTCTTTCATTTTGATGAAGCTTGATTTTTCTCTTGATTTATTTCAAGCAATGCCTCCTTAATTTCAAAGCACAATTCGAAAAAAATTGATGTGTCTTTTACTATACAATTTCCTTTAAAATTATGACCTAAAGTAAAAGTAAGATATTTATTAGATACCCTAAAAGAAGAAAAATAATTCAATTTTTTGGTGACAGCTATTTTATGATCATACAAAAGCCAAGAAGATTCAAAAGAATTTGACTCTCTAATTTTGTAGATATATTTTTCAGGCAATCTAGAAAAAAGCTTTAAGAAAAGCTCATATAGCTTTGTTCCCTGATTATTTAAATTTATTTCTATACTTAATTGCACATTCAATAAATTAACTTTTATTTTCTGGTAATCTATCTCAGAATATTTTGAATAAAAATGCAAACAATATTTAACAACGAATTTATCTATTTTGTTTAATAAATAAGAAAAATTATTTTTCAAAAATATATAGCAAAATCCATTTCTTGTAAATTTCAAAGAAAAGTTTTTTCTTACAACATGTATAGATCCCCTGTACTTAGAAATACTTTTCTTTGGAGACCTAAAACTTTCTATATCTATTTTAGCACTAGGATTTGTAGTAACTATAAGAACAATATTATTTACTATGTATTGAATAGACATATAACTGCATAACAAATTAAAAGGCTACAACCTTGCTTGATAAATCAGCAAACTACGAAAGTCTCGTAAACTTTTGCAGCAGGAACTATCAACTACCTTTGGAACTTTGACAGCTTCAAACTATAACGAAAAAAATCATATAAATTATTTCCTAGAAATATTTTCAAGCTCAAATATTTGTATTTTTCGTCACTGGGGTATAACATACAGCTTACACAGTAATATCAATTAAAGTATTCCTTAAAATAAATAAAATAGTCACTTATGATGTCTCAAAAAAATAAAATCATGCAAATAAACATTTCACAGCCGTTCTTGACTTTAATACTCATAATTTCAATTACTGCTGTCAATGTCTTCACAGAAATAATTCTCTAAAGATTTACAACGATCAATTTTTGCATGGAACATCAAGCTGCTAGAAAAAGTCATAAATTCCCTCACCAGGAGGCAGCACTGCACTGCATTGTTTGAGTTGTCTGCTGCTATAATCTGCTCTCTGTTGCCAGCAGAATACGGGTATGGTTTCCTGCTCTGGAATAAATAAAGTTTTAAATTACACCCTCACAAAAAAATAAATTATGCAAATAAAAGATTTTTCAGCCATCCTTATCCCTGTAATTTTAATTTCTACTATCAATTACTCTACTGAAAAGATTCTCTAAAAAATTATAGTTATCAGTTTTCATGTGGAACATCAAGTCTCCATATCAATTCTAAGAAAAGGTTATATCATTATCTATTTTTAAATATTGTTTGTGTCGCCTTATCTATTTCAAAAAACTTTTTCATGTTTCATGTTATTAAGCCTAAAATAACCTGTGTAGCCATATCGATTTCAGTAGTCTACACTAAACTATTCAACAATAAGCTGTTTATCACTTACCAGGAGGTTATGATGTGCAACAATGTATACTCGAGTAAGGCAGACAGTCAAAGTAGCTGCTGACATATAGTACGCAGCTAGTGCAGCAATGTTTCTTAAAGTGTACCTAAAAAAATAAATTTTTAAGTTATAAAATCATATAAACAAAGGATCTCACTTCTGTTTTATATCCTATACACCGTAATTTTAATCACAGTCTTTAATGTCCACACAGAAATACTTCTCTTCAAAGTTACAGTAACCAACGTCCTATCAGCTCCTTACTATAATATTATCAAAAAACACTAAACAGCAGTAAAAGGATGTAACGTAGCTACTAACTAAATTTTTCAATCATGCATTAACAAGGCTAAAAAGCATAATCATTTATCACCCTTTAAGAAAATTTATACTATAGAGGGTATGGATAGGAGGTCTTCCATATTACATGTCACATGTCATTTAAATTCTCATGTCCATGTCACCTCTAAAAACCTTACATGTCCCATGTCGAATTTAAAAAGGATCTATGTCATGTTACTAATTCTTTACCTCATGTAACTAAAGCTCATGTCACATGTTGATTTTAAGGAATAATCATGTCATCATGTCGAATTTAGTAGTCCACACCCATACTATACTATAGCCTACCTTCATAAGATCCGCAGAATTTACTTCTCAGTTTTATCTCCAGAGGGCAGCTCTGTGTTATGCTATCCTAGTCACAAGCACAGTCCCTGCCTTGTACGTTGTTTCAGATTTCTGCTGCTCTGGAAACAGGGATATACGTTTAACCCTGAAACAAAAAAATGAAATCAGTTTCAAAACAATGTTTATTGCAGCAGAGAAAGCTAACAGTGTTGCTTTGCTGTAGCAGATGCAGCGCAGGAAATATCGCCAGTGTTACAGACTCTAAGTCATAAAAGAAAAAACACTTCAACGTCGAACGCCGACAGCAGGATTCGTACCCGCAACCTAGAGATATGTGAGCGAACGCGCTACCACTGCGCCATCCTGTCAGGCTAAGGACCGCGACTGTTTAGATATATTTATCTCCCTGGATTCTTTCTATGATGCTAAACAACAGAAATTCTATTTCTACACCTCGGTATCTAAAGTGTATGAGTCATAGGTTTATCTTCAGGCAAGCAAACTTTATCTGCAGGTCAAACATCTTCCTTTCCTCTATTGTTTTGTTTCTTTATCTCAAAGAGGGATATAATGTCTAAAAAGAGGGATTCAGCTGCAGCTATCTAACTAGGACGTTTATACTTTGCTTAATATCAGCATTCAACATGAAAACTCTGTGGCTCCTAGTTGGGTTTCTGCAAGTCTGTTATATGCAGACAGTGCAACACAATTGTCAATGTGCCTTCACAAGATCTACTTTGATATGTCATCAACATATTGAATGCATTCAAGCTATAACAGCTTCTCATCTTTCTTTTGTCACATCTTTCATAAAAATCCAGGACATAGAAGGGAACAATACGGACGTTATTTCATACCATGAAAATGTTTTCCCTTTCCTAGAGAAACTCACGACAAACCATGGAATATATTATTGCGATGCTGGTTTATGCAGGTAAGAAAAAGCTACACCAATTTGTTTCTATTTCAACTTAACCCATTAAGAACTGGCTGAAAGAGCCTTTTGGTAGGCTAGAGACCTAAATTTTGAGCAGAATATTTACCAGGGGCGAGACCTTGCTAACCAGCATACAGTCCTCATAACTTTGATCTTATTTTTGACATGATTCTATCGTCTGTTTCACTCTAGACTCCTCAAATTTGAATTCCTCTTCCCTGAAATAGGTCTAAAAAATCATCAGACCAATAATAGCAGGTCAATTAAATCTATCTCACAATTCCAAACATGGCTACCGTATCAATATAGTAATGCCAATTATACTCAACATCAGGCCCTGCATAGTGTTGAGAATACTCAACATCAGGCCCTGCATGGATGTTAAGGATTCTCAACTTCAGGCCTCATTAGGTTAAGTTAAACAAATAGATTTTGTCGCATATCCCTTGTCTTCATATGAAACAACTATATTCCCACTATAGAGAGCCTACTTTGAACTAAATCTTTCTTTTGTCTTTTGATTCCAGATTGAAATACACTAAGCCAACAACTGCACGTCCTTCTTCTCCTGCTATACACTCTACGTCTAAACCAGGCTTAAATACGGCTATATCTACCACTACACGTCCTGCTACTACAGCTACTCATTCTATGCCTAAGCCGAGCTCAAACACTGCAACATCAACCTCTACACATCTTTCTTCTATTGCTACGCCTAAATCAAGCCTTCCTACATCAAATTATCCTTCAATGGCTACAAAACCTTACTCTACTTTCGGCCCTACTTCTTTTCCAAGGTAAGTTTAAAGGCTGATGTAAAAAAACCACACTATTACCATGTTCAGACCTCTGACACCAAAGGACATAAACCTTTCTTAAATCAGCAGGCAACATAGAGCTCAAAAACAAAAACCAAGAAAATACAATATAATATCTGGTTCAAACAATTCCCAAACTTAACGTAAAGTTTCACTTTCAAAAATATCATGTAATAAAATACTATAACTTAAGAATATTTTTTATTTCTTTATTTTCAGATCAACGTTAGCTACTGAGACCAACCTGAAGCCTAAGAACCAAAAAATCCTATCTGTGGAGCACGTAACCCATCCTCCTCTCCTCTATGACATTAGCCCAGAGGCTTTGTCCGCAGCCTTCACAGAGCATGATATGGATTCATCCACTGCTAATTCTACCAGATCTTCTACTTCTAAACCTCTCCTGCCGTCCTTCCTCATTCAAACTAGCTCTACTTCAAGAACAACGTCTATGATTTCTCATCCTGCTCTTACTTTTCCCACTAAGGAAATTCAGCAAGCAAAAGAAAAAATCAGCTTCTCTAAAGATAACAAGTAAGCATAAAATTATTGTTATCTATTTCTAATAAAACAATGAAAATATTCAATCTGTATTTCATTTATAAAATATACATAAATCAGCTTAATTTTATGCTAGTGTAATTACCTGAAAATTATATTTCCCTTAACTTCATATCTAACACTGCATGAACCTTCAGATTTAAGCAATGTAAAGTTGATAAAATCTGGGTGTAAAGTTGCTTAAATGTGCTTGATAGCCTTCTTTAAGCATCTTTTATCCACTTAAAGCAAGTTAAAGCATTTCCCGCTTAAAGCTGATAAAAAGTGCATAAAAACGATCATTTAACAGATTTAAGCAACTTTACATCCAGATTTGATCAACTTTAAACAATTATACACTGCTTAAATCTAAAGGTTCATACAATGTGATCAAATAATTGTTAAATTTTCATACAATTTCAGGAAAATACTTACCTCTGAAAAAGGTAGCAGGAAGGAAACCGTGTTTAACTCTCCCACTACCTTGGCATGGGAATCTTCTTTGAGAAGGAAACCAAATTCGCCTCCAACGTCAGGGACCAAAAGGAAAACTGTATCTGTCTCTCCAGACTCCTTACACGGAGGATCACCAAGCACCAAATCTATCGCGCCTTCAAGAACACTAACTTATATCACCCCTCAGACGATATGGGAGGGGCCAAACTCTACCTCTGTGAGCCCCTCTTCTCCCCCTGCGTCACTTAACCCCTCAAGGGGAAAATGGATGACTATTACAGGCATTGTAATAGGTAGTGCATTAACACCTTTGGTGATATGTGTATCAATAATCACAGCACTGTTAATTAAAAAACGTAAAAGGTCCGTAATATACAGACCTAATCAATCTACTCCTAGCACAGCTAGAGATGAAGTGGAAATGCAGCCACTCAGATCTTTTCAGGCTTAAGTATTTTCTTTTAAGCTACAGGCTTGAAAACGATAAAACACCATGAGATTAACATGTAACTATGCTAGTTGTCTACATATCATTATCTAGTTGAGACGCAATAGTCCATATATGGAAGTTTACTAAGACGTAGTTACTTCCATGTATGGACCTTAGTTAAGACGTAGTTACTTCCATATATGGATCTTAGTTAAGACGCAATTTCTTCCATATATAAATCTTCGCATAAAACATAACTACTTCTTTTTATACATCTTAGTTAAGACGCAGTTTCTTCCATATATAAATCTTCGCATAAAACATAGTTACTTCCATTTATACATCTTAGTTAAGACGCAGTAACTTCCATATATAAATCTTCGCATAAAAGGTAGTTGCTTCCATGTATAAATCTTCTGTTATAGATCTTTAAAGGTGACTACATTAATGCATAATGCTCTTGAGTTATAAAAATGCAGGAAATATATCCATAACGATTAATTTATCACCGTAACAGCTCTGCATTATAGTAACATTATTGTCTGTGAAACAAGCATAACAGTCAAATAAAACAAAAATGTTAACGGCTCTTTACAACAGCAGCATGATAGTCAAAGGGATAAAGCATAAAAACAAAAAAACTGAGGCTCTTAAAGAGTTAACTCTGCGCTATTTCCCTTTTTACAGATGTACCCCATATATATACATATATCTTTATTCAAGACGTAGTTCCCTGCTCTGCTTTTACTTGATACACAAGCAAGGTTTAAAAAAGCTAATGGGGTAAACCTTAGAAAGGATAGACAATAGGCACTGACCAAAAAAACCACGCAGCTTTTAATGAAGACAGATTAACGTAGACTAAAACAATAATACATACATAAAAACTAAAGCTTTAAATTTTCACCTATCTTAACAATTAAGATTTACTGTAGTTTCAGTAAAGTGATGAAATTGCTCTTAAAAAGTATACATAGTACTTACAATGCTTCAAGAGCATATCCAAAAAATGTGATCTGGAATAAGAAAGGCGTGGTTCTGTTTCAAAGGTTAAGGAGCCTCATGTGCTCAAGCCTCTCCAGCACTTAATCAAAACATGTTATTATAAAGTACTACGTAGTATTATATTAACTCAACAGCACTGCACTTGCTATGCTATAACTCGTAAAAAACCTACCACTCATGCTGTGCTTAACCCATTGAGGGCTAGCATCGACAACAGCAGATACCATGGTAGGTCTAGCGTCAACTATAGTGGATACCTTAGCAGGTCTATGGATGTCAATCCTAAAAAATTAATACGTATACTCATGAAATATTCTGCTAAACAGCGAAAAATCTCACCAGCGCAGTAAAGTGAGATTTATCTGTCTATGAAATAAAAAATCTTGGTAAAAAACAACACTCTATTGTCATGACTTTATCATTATATATCTATTCCTACTGTCTACCCTATTCCTGTGCGATAGACTGAAATAAAACTGGGCATTAACTTCTAAACACAAATGCGTAAAAAATATAAATTTCCACCTTCATTTACGACAAATAAAAAAGCAAATCAAAAAATAACTATGCAATACCTGATTCAAACATAGCTGCGCAGAAAGAAAAGGATTTCCCCCTTTTTACTGCAGATAAAAAGTTAGGTTAAAAACTAACTACGCAGTGCCTTATTCAACTTACTACGCAAAATACTACTTTTTACCACTAATAAAAAGCCAGATCAAAAACTAACTACGCAGTGCCTTATTCAACTAACTGCGCAAATCCTACTTTTTACCACTGATAAAAAGCCAGATCAAAAACTAACTACGCAGTGCCTTATTCAACTAACTGCGCAAAATCCTACTTTTTACCACTGATAAAAAGCTAGATCAAAAACTAACTACGCAGTGCCTTATTCAACTGACTGCGCAAAATCCTACTTTTTACCACTGATAAAAAGCTAGATCAAAAACTAACTACGCAGTGCCTTATTCAACTAACTGCGCAAATCCTACTTTTTACCACTAATAAAAAGCCAGATCAAAAACTAACTACGCAGTGCCTTATTCAACTAACTGCGCAAAATCCTACTTTTTACCACTGATAAAAAGCTAGATCAAAAACTAACTACGCAGTGCCTTATTCAACTAACTGCGCAAAATCCTACTTTTTACCACTAATAAAAAAGCCAGATCAAAAACTAACTACGCAGTGCCTTATTCAACTAACTGCACAAAATCCTACTTTTTACCACTGATAAAAAGCTAGATCAAAAACTAACTACGCAGTGCCTTATTCAACTAACTGCGCAAAATCCTACTTTTTACCACTGATAAAAAGCCAGGTTAAAAACTAACTACGCAGTGCCTTATTCAACCTAACTGCACAATGGCAATTACTTTTCCTGTCTGTTTAACTATAGCTACAGGGATTGGATGAAACAGACCCCTCCCTATTTACATAGCTCCTCCCTATTTCATAAAAAATGCTTTTACCCTTTATATGCTCAAACTAAACAGGAAAATGGCAAAGAACCAGAAAAATGGGGAAGGCTTACTCAATGCAGGATATTTTATTTCTATTTGCTCGGATTTTGAGCATTAAACTACCAGCCTTTAATAAGGTAAGTGTTCCAACAGGATTTAAAAGAAGGAAACAAGATTCATATTCTTTGTGTGATTGCTTAGATGGGAAACAAAATAAATGTGGAAAGCTATCTATAAAAAGCTACTGGACAGGGCAAAACTATATCAAAATGTGCCCATACCACAATTCTGTCTGTCATTATTCACATGAAATGTACAAAGAAGCCAGCCATAAAAGTTACATTTTCAAACACCAGCCCTCAAAAAAGTCATTATACGTAGCAATAGAAAGTGCTTTGCGTATTTTTCAGGCTATCTTTTTATTCAATTGCAAAATAGACAAAGGGCACAGCTTCTATTTGGCTCAATTACTGAGTCAAATAATAAATGAAAATGAAATGTTGGCCTGCTTTAGATCAAAAGATATCGCAAAATTGGCAAAAAAAGGATTTACCAAGAAAGACTTCATATTTTTCTTGGCTCAAATGTTCATGAAGGGAACATATTTTTCTCACAAAAAAAAATATGTAGGGAAATCATACTACATAAGAGATTTAGATGTTACCATGCTGATTATAAAAAACATAGAACAAAAAGGGCTGACTCAAGCAATCAAGAATTTTTCCTTCTTTCAGATCATCAGAAACACGATAGAAAATGAAAGCCTTCTCCAACTTCATTTGAAATAACTACAAAAGCAATGTATTCACCTGTCTCTGCATATTAAGCATGTAGGTATATGTATAAATAAGGAAGCTGTATTTTTATGCTTGATCCAGATCTGGTTAAAAATCTGCTTCTCAAATAATTAGGCTTTATGTTATCACTTGATCCAGATCGGGTGAAAATAAAAGCTAAAAATAAGGCATTCAATATCTTCATTTTATTCAACGTAGGTTAGGTAAAATGAAATATACAATATATGCCATTCATATGTATCTATATATCTACTTAGCTCATAAAGAGATAGGAAACATTGTTTTTGTTCCAAAATTTTTAACTTTAGGCCTTTATTTTTTCAAAATTATGTCAGTCATGTAGATCTACCTTCACGTGGTGACTGATGGATGTATATTTATACATATTAAACATGTGTAAATATATAACGAAAGATCTACTTTTTTTAAAAATTGAGCAATATACTATACCTAACCTATAACAAAGAGCAGCTCAAATACTGTGTAAGCTTCTCACCATAACCATATCAACAGCTTGCCTTTTACAGCGAGCAGCTAAGACTCTATATAAGCTGCTCGCTGTAGTACAAACTCACTAACTGACTCACTAAGTGCTGTATAAGCTACAGCTTTTAAACCATTTTAAGTCTCTGCTGCAGCTTATAACACCTCAAGAAAGTCAAAGTGCGGCTTACATGCAGGGATTTACTTATATAAGATTTAGGAAGGAATAAGAAACTTTTTTTCAAACCCTGGGAAGGCTTCTAGCAAAGCTGTTAACTCAGGGTGCGGCTTATACGCGGGTGCGGCTTATACAGAGGATTTTATGGTAACTCACTAAAAGACTCGCTGATTTGTTTAAGGTAATTAAATACAAAGTTTTATAATAAAAACTAGTCTGTAATTACTCTGCCATAGGGAAGAACACAAAGACTTCATAATGCTACACATATAGTCTAAAACCCTAAATAAAAAAGTGTGCCGAGCTGCTCCTACTTATACATATATGTATACACGTTTACACACACATCCAGCAGCAGGCCTAAGGCTCAGTGACTCACTGACCCAGTCACCAGTCACCACGAAGCAACACATAAATGGGAACCGTTATGCCTAAGGCAACACAGCACTTCATTTTAAAAACAGAGCATTGTGATAACACAAGTGAAAGGCTGGAAGACTGCCTGCCTGTCCCCCATCTGGAGGGATCTATAATAACTATAGCTGCATAGATAGTTTCTAAGCCACTGACTGTTTGCTTTCCCATCTGGCGGCATTTATAAGAACTATCAAAAGCACTAGGAGGAGTTAGTCTAAATATATCTCTATAAATAATGTACCAAAATTACTCCTATTCAAGTGTTAGCATTTATAAAAACAGCTCAAATTATCATTGCTTATAGGCTTTATTATAATCTACTCACTATGGCTTATAGTGAGCAGCTTAATCCTTTTTGCCTATAGCTTTATATATAAGGCCATGGGAAGTTAGATCACAATTTACCGCTCAAGCCATTTTGAAAATTAATGAGGCTTTTTTCATTATTCATTATATGGGTACCAGTGGCTGGAAATGTCTAGGTTGTATGTAACATCATGTTATTAATACTCCTTGCACTGTAAGCTTTAATTTGATACCAAATATGGCTCCCTTTGCTCATTCCTTACCATGTCCAAATAGATTTTTGAAAAATTCTGCAGTTTTTTTAGATAATAAATAATGAAAATTTCCCATGCGGCCCCTTCAAAAGCATACAAGCGGTGGACAGTAAACTGCAATGTGAGTTCCATTGGTCTAAGCTACTAGCTGTGGTTACTCTGAACACTTCACTTTAAAGCAAAGCATCGTGATGACGCTGGTACTGCACGTACTCCCATCTGGAGGGATCTAAAAGAACTATGTAGTTCGCACTCCCATCTGGAGAGGTCTAAAAGAACTATAACTACATAGATCTATAGGTCATGTGGAACTAATTCCATTTCCTCTATGTTTCTATAGCAAAACATATACATTAACTGATCTCTTTTATAAATAATATAAATATATCTATAAACGACCTCTTTTATAGATAAATTAAATATATCTATAAACGACCTCTTTTATAGATAAATTAAATATATCTATAAACGACCTCTTTTATAGATAAATTAAATATATCTATAAACGACCTCTTTTATAGATAAATTAAATATATCTATAAACGACCTCTTTTATAGATAAATTAAATATATCTATAAACGACCTCTTTTATAAATAATCTAAAAATAGGAGGTCTTCTCTGGATAATCCAAATATGATGGTCTTTTCTGGATAATATTCAGAAAAGACCATCTATTATACTACTAACAGGAGCTAATTCATGCCTAAGATAAACAGCAAGACCTCCACCCTTCTTGCCTCGTCTATCTTGTCTATACAATTTCCCAGGACTTCAAATTTAGACCTGAGGACTATTTCTTAGTCCTCAGGAGAGAATAGTCATGGTGCCCTGGGGATGAGATTCATATAGTCCTGAGGACTAAAGCGTAGCATGCATAGTAAGGGCGCGTTCTAGTCCCCAGGACTAGATGTCGGCACGTGGCTGCTGCTGGCCGCTGCAGCGTACGCGGCAAACAGGGGCAGCGCGGACGCGGCAGATGCCTTAGTGGGGCCCTTGATGGGGGGTCCCCATGTCGATTTTAAGAAATGGCCATGTCATCATGTCGATTTTAAGAATTTGTCATGTCCCTTTGTCGATTTTAAGGAATGCAGGTCATGTCCCTGTGTCGATTTTAAGAAACTGGCCATGTCTCATGTCACTAAGCAAAAAAAAGCTCATGTCGCCATGTTGATCTTAGGGGTCTAGGACTATCTTAGGGAGTGGTCATTATTTATCAACAGGGGGGGAGGGTGGGTTAGAGGGGGGGCGTAAAATTTTCAGACCCCTCCCGAGGGGGGGCTAAAAAAATGTTGACCCCTCTTGAGGGGGGGCTAAAAAAATTCACCCTCTTTTTAGCAAAAATGCCCGCGCGCTACTATAGATCAAAGAGGGGGGCGAAAACTCTCCGCGCCTCCGGCGCGGGGGGCGCAAAAAATTTTGACTGCCGTCGAGGGGGGGGCGTAAAAAATTTCCGCACGTCCGCGCGAAAACCCACCACCCCCCCTGTTGATAAATAATGACCACTCCCTTAGTCCTCAGGACTAGCTAGACCGCCGTCATCGGTATCCTGCAATCTCATCTGAATAATAATCTTCCATTTAACTTTAAGTTTCCATAAGTTTCAGATGATCTCATCTGAATGTAATTCAAATTCAGATGAGTTCTGGCATATATCCTTGATCGGGGGCTCTTCCCCCGAATCCCCCGTTTGGCCAGGCACCCCGGGAACCGCGGCGGCGTCAACATTCGTCCCCACCAAAGAATATATTAAAGAGACCCACGGAGGGCCAGGTTAATTCTGCAAGAGGTGACCCTTTTGCGGGGCAGCAAGTCCAACACGACACCTGGTGTTAGATCAGATCACCTAATTATGACGTCACATAGGTTTGCTGCTATGCAACTTCGCAGGGGGTCATGATGCCACTGTGGTGTTCTTCGGTCGCTGAGGCCGTGGACAAAACATAGTGCTAATGAGTAAAATATGTAACAACATGAAAGCCATAGAAATTTCGAGCATTGTTATCGTTGAATTAATAACAAGTCCTGATCTTTGGTATGAGCTATTTAGTTTAATCATATATGAGAACTATCAATTAACTAATATGACGCGGATGAATTCGCAGGTGCGCGCTCTGTGCCGAGAATTTTGGTGGGAGAAGACTGGATCCAACATGGCGCAAGGGGATCTCGATAGAAGTTTAACTGCTATGGACTGGCTCCCTCGATTGAGTGTCGGGGGCGCATTAGCAGGAAAAGGTGCAAGTGGAAATGGTCTTCCCATTTCTGGATTAGCTGGAGGACATACCGCCATGAGGAAAGCACCAAATTCCCCACTCGACACCACAGCCACTCTGGACGCTTGCGACTCCGGAGGCCCAGCGAAGGACGGGAAGCCACCCTACAGCTATGCGAACCTCATAACTTTTGCTATTAACAGTTCGCCCAAGAAGAAAATGACGCTTTCAGAGATATACCAGTGGATTTGTGAGAACTTCCCTTACTACAGAGATGCAGGCAACGGGTGGAAGGTAAGTTGACACAACTTAAACAGCCTTCCAATAACGATGCTCCGAAGCGGAACGGCAAGGCACGCAGTAAACATTTTTCTCTTTTCGCAGTCGACGTTCAATCAAGTTGACAGCTCACTCTTGTCAAACTCTTTCAAACTCCATACACTCATCTTAAACGCCACATTCTGCTGTCAAAACTTAACCAACTCAGCAAAAACATCTACAGTTCTTGTCTGTATTGTATTAGGTCATTTTGGCCCCTGTTTGGGTGTATTTGCTGAGCAGAATATCTCCAAATACTCGTCTCTGGTGTGAGAATCAATGTAAACAAGTTCCCGACCTGGGGTGAGGAGAGCGTGACCGTGAACGTGCATGGGCAGCTTGAGGCCAGTCACAACAGATGACTGAGTTGACTAGTGGACAGAAAAGAAATGCAAATCTCAACTTAGAATGGTTGGATATTCCAACTTAATTGTATTTTTCTTTTTAAATACACTGATGGGATATTCCAAAGCCCCGTGGGTTCCATCCGATTATTTATAATAGACTAGTAAGTAGTATTAGGTACCCGTCCCAGGTATTGAAAGTGGGCGTGGTCTCATGGTTTAGGCTTTGATGGCATATTTTTTGTTACTGGTAGTCACTTTAGTAAAATTAACATTGAGAAGAGGGACTGGCGGAAAGAAATGTCCCCGTCTGCAGGGGGCAATTTGTATCATATCCCTCAAGGAGGTGGGGGGGGGGGGGGCATCCCGTATTCAAAAGTGGGAAATGTTCTTGAAAATTGCCCCTCATTTTCATTTTGTTTTTCGATTTTCAGTTTGATTTTCACAGGTCTTGTGAAATCTGTGATTTTATCATTCAAAATTAACCCTAACACCTCCCACATTTTGTTGCAGAATTCAATACGGCACAACTTATCACTAAACAAGTGTTTCCTCAAAGTACCAAGATCAAAAGATGACCCTGGGAAGGTAAGTCTACAAAAATAATGACTTGAACAAGAAGAAAAAAAATAATCATGGATTATGACTTCAAGAACACACAAGGTACCGGGTCATATCTTAGATAACCTCGATCAGCGACTATTGATACCAGCTCAATAGCCTGGGCCACCTTAAATAATAGCCTTGGATCACCTGTACATAATTATTTCACTGGATGTGTATTCCAATTAATGGCTATAAGTATTGCCCTCTTTGATCTAGATAGGAATCTGATTGAAGTGGGATGTGTATTAGGCCTTGTCCAGTGTCCTGGCTGTATTGTGCACAATACACAAATTTGCTCCACCAACCTGGTGGAAGTCTCAAGTTACAGTCTGACTCTAACCTGGATACCTTTATCGTCTCGCAGAGCGTATACTCACCCAGGTATCAGAATATGCTGAAATGACCTTCACACTGCGGCATCTCAATGTGTATTCAGTCGAATTACTTGATTTATTGCCCCTTTGATACTGATACGAATCTGAAGTCAGATGTGTATTGACCCCCCTCCCTCGATCTGCCTCCCCCCCCTCCCCCTCTCCCTCCCAGTATAATACATATCCCGGGGACATGCATCCTCTGACTGACACTATGGCTCTAGACCCCTAAAATCGACATGGCGACATGGGCTTTTATTGGCTTAGTGACATGGGACATGAACCTTTCTTTAAAATCGACATGGTGACATGAACTTTTCTTAAAATCGACATGGGGACATGGACTTTTCTTAAAATCGACATGGAGATATAGCAATTTCGTAAAATCAACATGGGACATGGGGACCCCCTCATCAAGGGCCCCGACACTCCCACCTCCATTGACCAATGAGCTTGATCCGGTCATTCCTACTAAGGACCCGGTCATATATGGCTGACTATGCAGTAGCTGAGATCTGTCTGTTGTGTAGGTACAAACACAGGCAGGAGTTCAGTCTAGTCTGATTCCAGTCCGTAGTATCTTGGACTGGATAGATTGAGCCTGTATGTTGAACAATTTGGTCATAATTCCTTGTGATTCAGACCCACATTCATTGAAGTAAATACAATATGTATTCTGAGTTGGAGGTATCCTCTAAGACTAAGGCGCATGTCGTTTTATTTCGTAAGTAATAATGCCCCACGTATAAGGCACAGGATTAATTCTGGATGGGAGGGGGGGGGGGTTGTGGAGGTGGGACAAGTTATGACATTTTCATTTTTATAATAGTAAAACCTTATACAAATACCTCTTGCAAACGGAAGGCACCTTATGCATCGAACACTATGGTATAAATTGTGCATATACAAAATATTTATAGTGATTTAACCACTACAACAGGAGTCAGTGGGATCTATCTTGGGCAAGCCCTGAATTGTCAATACTGGGATCAATCAGACGTGAAAAGGTACAAAGCATATATACAACAATGATGTGACACCAACTAGAAGAAATATAGCTTATGAATTATGAGCTGGTTTTATGGTGTGACATATGAGCTCACTTAGGTCATCAGATAGTTGTGTATGTCCTGGTTCTGTCTCGGGTAGGTCAACATGATCAAGTTCCCAGTAAACTAGGTTATACAATACTCATGTTGGTCTATTATTGTTGCTAAAAAAGAACAAGAAAGAGGTGGTTCTAGGGGGGGGCATGTTAGCAGAGAGTTCTACTGATAACACCCCGAAAGGACCGCAGTGAATAGTTGGTGTCATTTCATTGGCTGATAATCAAACCAGATTAGTCCGGATACATGTACTTCATCATGAATTCCGACCTAGCGGGATACATTATTGACCAATGAGAAAATTCCTTTCATTCACTTTTTAGGTAATGCACCCTAAAAAAAATCAGTGAATGAAGGGAATTTTCTCATTGGTCAATAATGTATCCCGCTAGGTCGGAATTCATGATAAAGTACATGTAGGCAGACTTTTTCCAAATACCGTAATCTCTCGCCTATAAGACGTGTCTTCTACCCCAAACAAAAGCCAAATGGGTCATTTAGACATTGCCAAAAGAGGGGGTGCATCTTATAGGAGGGGTAAAATTACATTAGATTAGTACTAAACTGGTCCAAATCCTGTCCCAGGTGCGTCTTATAGCTCTCCTTTCAACTGAGGGTGCGTCTTATACGTGAGATGCGTCTTATACGAGGGAGATTACTAGGGAGGTAAATAAAAAGGTTTGTTTCCAGTAACCCGACCGACCCTAGCAAATCGGGCAAAACAAACTTTTTTTCTTCTTTTTTTTTGTGATTTTGAAGTCGGCCATCCCTAGCCCACTTGAAAGGGTCTATTTCTTCTCTTTCCTATCCCCTGGGGATGTGTGTGGTGCACATATGCGCGGGCACTGACACATTCCCCTGTGAAATTGTGTAATTTAGTTCTCGCCATGAATATGACCTTAGCTGTCGAAATGGCGTTAAACATCTATTACTCACTACTCACTCACTGTGATTTTGAAGAATTTTGTCTCATTTTTTCATATTTCAAAGAAATCTTTTGATTACTTTTCAAGGATTTTTCCTGTATCTTTTTCGTGTTCTTACCCTCTCTCACAGTTGTCATTTTCCCATCATTATTTTACAATGAAATCAAAGAATTTGATACATCCATTGATATGTGCCCTGCCATTTCCTATATATTAAATGTAAAAAAAAAAAAAAAAAAATCCGACCTACCGACCCTAGCTCTTTGAGCTATGTTACTGGAAACACACCTTTTATTTTTCTTGGCCTTAGCTGTTTTGATTATCAGTCAATGAAATGACACCAACTATTGATGAGGTCATGAATTCCGACCTAATGGGATATATTATTATTGACCAATGAGAAAATTCCTTTCATTCGCTGCAGACTTTTTAGGGTGCATTACGTAATACCTGGTACCCATCACCTCGCTGTTATCAGTCCTTATCTCACAGGGTGTCATCTTCAGCAGATGTCAGCCCACTAAGGAATCCGCTAACCGGGAATACTCTCGCCCCCTACCCCTGGTGCTTAGAGAACTGGAGTTGAAGCGGCCCTTTTGCAAGACAGGCGCCTATTTAATGTCTAAGACATTTCATGACCCTCCATGCAATTGGCGCTTATACAAGACTGCGTTCATTCAAAAACCTGGCGCTTAAAGGCGATCATATTGTATGTGAGGTATTGCAGTGCATTCAAACCTGTTTTGAATGAGGTGACGAAATGGAGATTTGTTCTAGGAAATGACACGTTTATGGTTACCATAGAAACATAACCATTTAGACTGAATTCGTTCAAACCAGGTGCTGCAGCATGCAAGGTGAAGGTCCATTCTAAGGCTAGTAGTGATCTCCTGCGTAAAAGGCGCATCCCGCCTATAAGACGCACCTAGAGTTTCAGAATATGGTCAAAAACTTTTGTTCTACTGAATGAATTTTCAAAATTCAAAAAGCTATGTTGCATGGACCCCAAGACCCCCCTGGACCCCATATGCTGCTGATGAGGTTTATGGGAGTGTAACAGTTCAAAAGAAAGGTCTTGGTGTCCCCTTGCTGATCCAGGGAGAACTAAAACCTATGAGACGCGCCTTATATGCGGGAGATTAAGGTAGTAGTGATGGGGAAGACGGTACATTGTGACTGGGGGAGCACTTGCCTTACTGGTATCGTTAGTAACTGCTTATAGATTTGGAGGGCTTATAGATTTGAAGGCTCTTACACAAGACACACTTATTTAAGCCCTACCTTTAAGTGTTAAATGCATATTTCATGATCCCCTGGCCATAGACTGGGTGCTTATATAAGACTGGTACTTGAATGGCAAATGGCAAATCCAGGCGCATCTCACATATAAGACGCACCTAGAGTTTTAGAACATGGTCAGAAAAATAAACTGACTATTTTTGTAGTCGGTACCTAGCATCACAAAACTAGCATGCTCATCGATTTGAAGGGAATCGTTGCCCCGGCCCTATACAAAAACAGGCACTTTATATTCAAGGTCTGTTTTCAGTGCTTTAAATATAAAGGATCAGATATTTCATTACCGCCTACCCCCGGCACTTATTCAAAACCCTGGGCTTCCCTAGCCCACTTAAAAGGGTCTATATCTCCTCTTTCCTATCCCTTCGGCGGGCTTCCCTAGCCCACTCATCCCTAGCCCACTCAAAAGGTCTGTTTCTCCTCTTTTCTATCCTCTCAGGATGTGTGTGGTGCACATATGCGCAGGCACTGACACATTCTAAAGTGAAATTGTGTAATGTAGTTCTCGCCATGAATATGACCTTAGCTGTCGAAATGGCGTAAAACATCTATTACTCACTTACTATTCAAAACCCACAGATTTATCATGACGATACGGTATTATGCTTGTACATCACAGACTTGTGATGTATTTAAATGAAACGCGCTGTTTTCCCCTCTCCCACATAGCCCCTATGTGCGCAGCCATCACTTAGACTGGTACTGTCACGATGAGCCCAGAAAAAACTGCTGTCACCATTGGTACCAGTGGCTCCTAAAAAGTCTACAGTGAATGGAAGCTATTATTTCATTGGTCTAAAATATATACCTCTAATTCTATAATCTGGTACTGTGTACAGGCACAGTGTATAGACCAACTCCTAAATGCCTCTAGAGTATCGGGTCCTATTAGCGGACAGCACCAACTGGTGTAATGGAGTGATTAGATTATTGAATTATTTTCATTTATGAAAATAATTCATTTACATGTAGTACCTCGCGCTAAAATTTAGACCAATAGCTCAGCTACTGAAATCATCAGTGCATGACCTAGACCGCTTAGGCCTTGCTAAGGTCCTTTCAGTTATTCATTTTTTTTCTGTACATCGCCTCGGACTAAATAGGCAATAACAAAACGGGTTTATATAAGACCTATGCAAGTCTATGTTTGTCACAGGTCGTTCTGGGCCACCTGGTCGTCTTGGGGCCGGGCTTCCCTAGCCCACTTAAAAGGGTCTATTTCTCCTCTTTCCTATCCCCTCAGGATGTGTGTGGTGCACATATGTGCGGGCACTGACACATTCCTCTGTGAAATTGTGTAATGCAGTTCTCGCCATGAATATGACCTCAGCTGTCGAAATGGCGTTAAACATCTATTACTCACTCACTCACTCGTCTTGGGGCCGCCCGATAGCTTTTCTGATGGCTCCAATACCCCTCCCCCTCTAGGGCGTGTTTTAATTGTGTTTTTCACACCTCCCAGAGCCCACAATACCTGTAGAGGCGTCCAAAGCTGCAAAAACGCGGCCCTTACATGTCCCATTGCTATTATATAACTCCCATATCTCACATTACCTGCAGTGGCGTCCTGAGCCGCAAAAACACGGCCCATAACCCCCAAGGTCATAGTCCAACCCCCCCTGCCCTACACACCCTCACAATGCCTTAAAAGATCGCTAAATAGGCCTAAAATATCGCTAGGTTGGTATAATAGACTACATATTTTTATTAGCTGAGAGACCCTTAGACCACCTGTCATTTTATTCCATAAGGTCAGCATGATGCACCAATGCATTTATTTGTCCTTAAAAGATCGCTAAGTTGGTGATAACTTTGTTCCAATTGTGCAGATTCGAAAATAAAGACCGCCATGACGTTCGCCAGCTCGAGCTACCCTTTATCTATAGGTCACACTATGGGAAACTCCTATTACCGTAATCTCCCGCGTATAAGGCGCAGCCCGCGTATAAAGGCGCACCTAGAGTTTGGGAAAATTCTCAAAAAAATGAAAAATTCATAACTTTGGTTCTACTGGATGAATTTTCAAAATTCGAAAACCTATGTGTAGCTTGGGCCACCCCGAACCCTACTGGGCTCCCTTTTGTCCTATTTTGACCAAGGGGGCATGTAAGATATCAAAAGAAAGGTCTTGGTGTCCCCCTTGTGGATCCAATGGGAACTAAAACCCCCCGTATAAGACGCGCCTTATATGCGGGAGATTACGGTATTAAGGGAGATACAATTTATTTTCTAAAACTGCCAGTTCTTGGACCTCTCTGCCAGTGCCTGGACTGGCGTCTGCCCCCGCATCCCAAAAAAGCCTATATTTCGATCCATTCCTTCTTCAAACCTGCCCTTTTTCGCCGGTGACACTTAAAACAGATAGGTTTTGGCTGGATGTAGGGCGCAGGTGGACCGGCTCAGGCAGAAAAGGCCGCTAGTCAAAAAAACTATTACGCTTATTCTTTTCCGAAACAAATTTTTTAGGGGGCCATGTCCTTTAGGGGGACGAAACACCCCAGATTGATACCAAACATTCCATATTTGTGCATTTTATTTGCATAATTAGCATAATTACCCAGTATCTTGGTACTTTTCCATATATATAGATGTGTGTCATTGCTGAATGGATGTCTTTCCATTTCTCCATTCTCTGGTGTGTGATTGAAAATGTTGACGCCATTCTGTGTTTTAATTTGTGTTTTAATCTGTGTTTTTACGGTACATATATTGAGTTTAAGGCTATAACAGGTTAGTATTAGTGCTATGGTATGATAGTAATTACTCACTATTTGTCAGCGGTTAATCAATATATGTTAGGAATTAATCACCATTTGTTAGCAATTAGTCAATATACGTCAGTACTTAGTCATTATAAGTAACACAGGGATCCAGGCCATATATGGTGAATTTTGATCTTCAAAAGTTATCAGATTGATGTTTGTGACCATTGGGAAACCTCAACTCCCCAATTCTTTTCTTTTCCATGTGTGTCGGCCATCTTGGTTTTAGGAAACACAGGGATCCAGGCCATATATGGTGAATTTTGATCTTCAAAATTTATCAGATGGATGTTAGTGACCAATTATTCAATATATATTAGTAATTACTCACTATTTGTCAGCAATTAGTCAATATACGTCAGTATTTACTCACAATTTGTCAGATATTAGTCAATATATGTCAGTAATTACTCACCATTTATCAGCAATTAGTCAATATATGTTAGTAATTACTCACCATTTGTTAGCAATTAGTCAAAATATGTCAGTATTTACTCACAATTTGTCAGCAATTAGTCAATATACGTCAGTACTTAGTCACTGTATCAATTAGTCAATATATGTCAGTACTTAGGCACTATATATCTTCAATTATAAATATATGTTAGTAATTGCTCACTATTGATATATGACAAATTGTGAGTATTTACTGACATAAATGGACTAAGTGTTGTTTTATAATGACTAGTACTGGCATATATTGACTGATAACTGACAAAAAGTGAGTAATTACTGACATATATTGACTAATTGCTGACAAAGAGTGAGTAATTACTGACATATATTGACTAATTTCTGATAAATAGTGAGTAATTACTGACATATATTGACATCCATGAACTAATAGGTTTATACCACGATTTCCTCCATTTTGTATTAATTTCTTACCTGATATCCAAAGATTATAGCCAGGAGAATACATTTTGTAAAAGCAAGCGATACGGCCGGGTCTGCTCTGCGCGAAGCCATTGTTTTTGTTCCTTGCCGGGAGAGGTACCGCTGTGTATACAGTCACTTTTCGTATGGAATCCAACCATGACACGTCTTCAAAATAAAACATACATATCCTTAGATAGTCTAGATGATCCCTCCATACATATTATGTCCAATATATTCAAAATAAAGGAGAATCCATTGATTTTCCCAACGTACGCGAGGCGCAGTCCGGCCATTCCCACCCACCTCCTTGTCTGGCGAAAGTGTGTCAGTGGCCCGGATGTAGATATAGGTCATCCGCTCGCCGAACGAGGAAGACGCCGAAAATTTCGGACCGTTTTGGAAAATCAATGGATTCTTATTTAATTCGAATATATCGGACATATCAAGCATGGAGTACTCATCTAGAATGTCTAAGGATATGTATGTATTATACCACGATTTCGGCACTTCCGGTGGGTTTATATGCAGTTTAGCCGTGCATTATTCTGCATATACCACACATGTGCGTTTTTGAAATTTTTGGTATATACTTTTTCGGGGTCAAGTTGGACTTAGAATATTTTTGGAAATTATGGCAGCTATACAAAGTTAATCTAGCCATTCTCCATAGTGAAAAATCGTACCAACTCGTATGAGGATTGAACCCCGGCCGCAGTGGTGGTAGGCGAAGGCCTTAGCCATTGCGCCACACTGAACGGTGATGGAATCAAATGCGAATATAAATAAGAGCTTGACCGGAGAGGTACCGAATGTTCACACTCACTTTTCGTATGGAATCCAACCATGACATGTTATAATATTAAAATCCCAAGAAGTATTCGATCCATAGACGAGGAATGCGTGCTAATTGTCTCCATTTTCTTCAATATAAATAAGAATCCATTGATTTTCCAACACGGTCCGAAATTTTCGGCGTCTTCCTTGCACGACGAGCGGATGACCTATATCCACATCCGGGCCACTGACACACTTTCGCCGAACAAGGAGGCGGGTGGGAATGGCAGACCGCGACTCGCTTACGATGGGAAAATCAATGGATTCTCCTTTATTTTGAATATATTGGACATAATACACATGGAGGGATCATCTAGACTATCTAAGGATGTATATGTTTTAATTTGAAAACTTGTCATGGTTGGATTCCATACGAAAAGTGACTGTATACACAGCGGTACCTCTCCCGGCCAGAACAAAAACAATGGCTTCGCGCAGGGCAGCCACGGGCCGTGTCGCTAGCACTTACAAAATGTCTTCGCCTGGCTATATTCTTTGGATTTCAGGTAAGAAATTGATACAAAATGGAGGAAATGGTGGTATAAACCTATTAGGTGATGCATATCGGGGCCCCACGGGCTGTATATGCTGTATATACCCTCGCCGCTCCGCGGCTCAGGTATATACAGCATATACAGCCCTAGGGCCCCGATATGCATCATCTATTAGCTTATTAATTTGAAGACGTGTCATGGTTGGATTCCATACGAAAAGTGAGTGTGAACACGGCGGTACCCCTCCCGGCAAGGAACAACTTAACCTCGAAAAAGTATATACCAAAAATTCTAAAAATGCACAAGTGTGGTATATGCAGAATATACCACGTATATATCGCATATAAAACCACCGGAAGTGCCAGAATAGTGGTATAAAGCATTATATACTGCAGCCTTTGAAGGGCTAGAGACGCAGTATAGCCTGGTGCTGTGCAGCCAGCCGTGTCGGAGTAGGAGTAGCTCCCAGTATTGATCGAGCTGCTCACTCATCCATAATTAATCCGTCTCACATCGACTACTGCCTCTCTCTCCCAGTGCTCTGACCTACATACCCACCCAGCCCTCCCACCTCCCAACGCCACCAGGAGAACTGATAGGTGTTAAACCTTCTACCATGGTATGGGGTGCTGGGATGATAATGGCTTGTAGGCCTCATGAAATAGGTAGACCTAGATGCATGCATGTACCCTGAAAGTATATGTGGCACAATATGTGTTACTGGGACTGTATATCATCTGTTCTATTAATGCAGGGATATAGGTGTTCAGGGATTTCCCTGATTTCAGGGATTTTGAAGTTCCAATGCCCTATATATTCCTATAAAAACCCAGGTGTTTTGGCTGATATTGGACCATTTGGGATTTTTGTGCTCTGTGACGTTCATCCCAGATTAATGTTATGATAATTCTAGGGCGTGACAGGCCCAGCATAAATGTAGGGGACATTAATGATCAGGACATAATGACCAGGAGATGGTGGTGGATGGTAGGGCTGAGGTCTAGGAGGTCCCCAGGGGCCGATCCAGAAGGGGTGGTCTCCCAGGTGGTCTGGGGGGGGGGCACAGCCAAGAAAATTTGGTAGGGGGGCACGGCCAGAGTTCAGTCCCAATATCCTACAGTTAAGAGCACCCTCCCAGTCACACAAACAATATAAATGCTCTTATGTAATATGTTTTTAATACTGATGCTGTTTGACACACTGAATTTGATATAGATAGCGTTATTAACCTGAAAGGGGTTATAAGAGCCGGGGTAAAAATGCAACTTTTAAGACACTACTAACAGTGGGGAAAACTAAGATGATTTTAGCCCTATGTTAAGTCCCATAGGAGGTGCGAAAAGCTCAATTTTCCCGCGTTATTGAGCAGAAGTGGTGCAAATAATTGATGAATGTTGGTGAATTTGCTGTCATTCAATCTGCGCACGCGTCTCCATTGTCGCAAACATGGCGGTTATTCAATTTTTTTTTAAATAATTCAATGTTATAATATAGAAATATGATAAAGTATGGCAAGAGGATCTGTTTTGAATCGATATGTATTATGAAAAACATAAAAAATTATGTCTTCGCACTGTTGTTAATATGCATCCCAAACCCCGGGGTGGTGCATATTGACCCAAATACCCATGGAAATTGTGTTGCGCATGCGCAGAGATAACCAAAATCCAAAAGGGTGGACAGCGAGATGATCAACTTATGGTGCCCTTGAAACTGCTTGATTATAACAAAATGGAGGAGAACTACTTTGTCTCATGCCTTTTTATGGTTAATATGGATCCTTATTCAAGACCTGCTGCTGTTTTGCAATGCTTAACTCGCCAAGAGAGGAGTTATTCGCCATTGAAATATACGAGCGATAATGGATGCATTCTCCATAGGCTTAACCATTGACAATTATAACGCTCGAAGAAAACATGAGGTTAGTATCAGAAGGGGCCTAAAAGAGATTTAGTGCCCTTTCGGGTTACTTGCATTGCAAAATGCTATCCTATATTTTTTACACAGATAGTGGTTGGATGGTTAGCCTCTAACTGTAGCACTGCAGATAGTGGCTCTTTACACAGATGGTGCTTGTACAACCCACCTCCCCATAGTATGCTAGTCCTCACTAATAAGAGCTAGCTGTCACCAAGAATATGAGTGAAAATACTGTAATGCCGATATCTCCATGCACGGTGGGGAATGCATGTGTCACTCATTATCTATGATAACAGTAAATCCATGACAGTGAGATAGGCTGTGCTCTCATACATACTGACTTATCCTTCTAATCTATGTGATAACTATGTGAGAGATAACACTTATCTCTGACCCCAATACCTTGCCTGTCACTTTATAGAATGATGTGTTCTTCTGTTAGTCTGTTCGGCCACTCAAAAAGGCCACCCAAAAAAAAAAGAGTTGTTTTATCACAAAAATTGCGACTTAAGGAAACCTTTATAATAGCACTATTTTGATCAAATTCTATGTATGGTGCCTACCCTCTAGTTTACTTACCCTCAAAAATTCAATGACCACCACCTCATGAGAGGGGGAGGGGGATACATATTTAGGGATCACATATTGAACTTTTTATCCGATGAGGCCTTTTAGTCGAACTGCCAGACAGAAGATGCAAAAATATCAATACACTGCGACACTTCTATTACCGTGACTCCAACAAGAATTGTTCAACTACCCCCCCCCCCCACATATATCACAATACCGTAATCTAAGGCACACTCACTGGCGGATCCAGGATTCTCTAGAAGGGGGGGGGGGCAAGACCTGGTGAAAGTGTTAGGGGTGTTACATGTCTCGGAGCACCGCAAGCGAAGCGCAGCGGTCAAGCTAGGGGGGTTTGGAGGCATGCCCCCCCAAGAAAATTTTGAGGGTTTAGACTTGAAATGGTGCATTCTTATGCATTCTAACTGAACATATTAAGTCTCAGGTCTTGTAAAATTTAAGTGAGAAATCAGTTTTTATGTTAACAATTCTTGATGAATAGGTGGCCTGTATATCTCCTTCCCTACACAAACAGAATGCATTTAAGATCTCTACAAGAAATATTCCATTCTGGTACATCATTGAACACCATATGAAATAGGGCATTTGTATTAAGCTTTTGATAATTGAAAGGATGGGGGTTTGGGGGCTTAGCCCCCAAGAGAAAGTTGAAATCTAAGAGTTGAAATGGTGCAATCTGAGGCATTTTGGCACTATATATAGATTGGTATCACCCCTACTCCCCTAAAGAATTAAATTAAGGGCTCTGGAACCATTTGAAGTTTGAAAAAAAAGGTTCGGGGAAAGAGAATGGGGGAGAGGATATTATTGTGTCACCTGAAGAGTTAAAAGGGTAATTTCTTTAGTGTATAATGATCTGTACTGGAATATGAAGTGCTGGCTGGGTATATTGTTATGACGATGGAAGTAGTGGGGTATAGGGGAACCCCAGGAAAATTTTTGAAAAATGCCAGGACAAAAGGTGCATTCTGGTGCTTTTTAAAAATAGATGACACATTTTCTAGGCCCTGATAAGATTTTCTTTTGAGGGCAAGACCTCCCCTGATATGTGATCCTAGGGCTTAAGTGATAAAACATGTTGAGGGGGGATGGGGGAGATATGACCCTAAAAGACTGAAATCTAGTGACCAAATGGTGCATTCTGAAGCAAATTTGCATAAATTCTTCTGTCTGTTACCCCAGATCATCCAATGTCCATCATACATGTACTTAGCCCTTAGGATCAATGATCATACATGTGCAACAAATCACCCAGGTTAAGCCTGTAGATACCATCAATTTGGTCTGTACATGGAACCCTGGTGATATACAATGATACAATGTACATGCATTGTGTCAACCTTATGTACTTTCTCCAAAGCATGAGTTCCAATGATGTGGCATTAGGGTAAAGTGCAATTTAGAACTGAGGGTCATTCCCGGAGGTGGGCTGGAAGGTGTTTTTTTAATATTGGAGGACAGAAATAATTATTTCAAAATCATGAAAGAAATTCAGTTTGTATTGCACATATAAGGGAACCCAACAGGTCATTTCCTGATGATCAATGCTTTCTAATGGTATATGGAACCCTATATTCAAATAACTGCCTCCCTCTCCTTTCCGTTCCCCTCTCCCTCTCTCTTCTCTTCCTCCTCCTCCTTTTTTTTTTTTTTTTTTGGGGGGGGGGGCCAAGGCCCGTTCGCCCCCCCCCCTGTATCCGCCACTGACACTCCGTTTATAAGGCGTACTCTTTAAGTTCATGCAGGCACACCTGGGACTGGATTTTGAGCAGTATGGCACATGTACTGTTCTGTAGTAAAATTTCCTCGGGTATGAGGCCCAACATAACTGCAAACACTAAAACCTTGTATACAAACCACACCTTATACACGAACTTTTAGTGTATTTTGTATAGTGGGTTAGTTAATAATGCGACCACCAAACCATCCTTCACTTGAATCCAGACCCAATCTCGTCTGGTTGGCATCCTGGGGAATAATACCTGGGGATAATGGGGATAATAGTCCCCATTTTCAGTCCCCATTTTCTGGGGAAGATTACTACCCGAGGTACCTGCCTACAAAATAAGCACTACAGTAACCAGCAGGCAAAACCACTTTTACCCAGCATCCCTGTAAGCCAGCAACAACTCGCGCTAGTGGTCGATTTGGTGCCAGCTTGATCCAAATCCTCAAGGTGTCACAGTAGTATTCCGCCCCAGTAAACCTAGGACAGCTAAATAGTCCCAACTAAAAACAGTGTTTTGCTTGGTATAATCAGTGCCAGGGGACCTTATCTTTATCGCAGATTAATAATTTTGGTACCAGAAGAAAGGTAACGATTTGGGGGGAAAAAGTTGCAAAAATCTTTTGGTCACCATGGAAACCTATTGTGTCAGAGAGGGGTCCAAGGTCACATTTGTGACTTGTCAGGGGTGCCTGTATCATGTAATTTATTCAACATGGTGGTTTCCATGGCAACTGGTGCAAAAACGGATCTGACTCCGTTATGGTTGACCATGCTAAAAAAAATCAAGAATGACTTCAGCTTTAATTTAAGCCTTTATTTGTGAACGCCATCAAATTAGAACCCGATTGACGCCAGTTTTATGGTGGAAGATGGGGGGAAAATCAGAACGTCCTTGGCCCTATTAGTACCGTGACACCTTAACTGGGTGGCTGGGTGGGGTGATTTTGGCCACATTTTGGGCTCTTGTAAGGACTCAATCCAAACCGGATGAATTTTTTGTATTAAAATAGCTAAATTAAGTGTAGGAGAAGCTATTATGGTCATTTTTTCTTTGAATTTGTCTGGGATTTGCGTATAATTGACCTTTTTTCGCTCCAGATGGGGCAGTTGGGGCTACTTGCCACAGAAAGTGATTCCAGGGCTCCTCCATAAAAATTACCTTGAAAGCCTCTAGAAATGCTAATAAATAGCACAAATTATGCTTCTTCTATTCAAAACATATGGAATATTCCTTTGAAAATAGGATTTTAGTCAAACCTCAGAATTTTTAATTGTGTAGTCAAGCGTTGCTAGGGAAAATAAACAGCCATCATCCAAAAAATACCACATTTTGCGCCAAATCATGCAGATTTTGGCCTAGTTTTGGGGACATTGCCCTTGTTTTGATTACTCTGATGCTTTTAGGTATTAGATGGGATCTTAGCCAGTTATACATTATTGTTGTCAATGTGTTAAGGCATCATATGAGGGTAGTTTGCCATAACAAAGTCAGATCCAATTTTTCGGTAGAGCAAGCCAAAGAAAGGTCCTTGTTTTTAACCCCTAAAATACAAAAAATTGACCCCTGAGGGACCCCTCACCCATATTTCAATAGGCTCCACGGTCATAAATATACAAATTTTCCATGTAAAAAGTTGAGATTCATGTCAGGGAGGTAAATATCTTTATTTCGGGGCAAACTATATATTGTCGTAAAAAATGACCCCACCTGTTAAGGTGTCACAGTAGTATTCCGCCCCAGTAAACCTAGGACAGCTAAATAGTCCCAACTAAAAACAGTGTTTTGCTTGGTATAATCAGTGCCAGGGGACCTTATCTTTATCGCAGATTAATAATTTTGGTACCAGAAGAAAGGTAACGATTTGGGGGGAAAAAGTTGCAAAAATTTTTTGGTCACCATGGAAACCTATTGTGTCAGAGAGGGGTCCAAGGTCACATTTGTGACTTGTCAGGGGTGCCTGTATCATGTAATTTATTCAACATGGTGGTTTCCATGGCAACTGGTGCAAAAACGGATCTGACTCCGTTATGGTTGACCATGCTAAAAAAATCAAGAATGACTTCAGCTTTAATTTAAGCCTTTATTTGTGAACGCCATCAAATTAGAACCCGATTGACGCCAGTTTTATGGTGGAAGATGGGTGGAAAATCAGAACGTCCTTGGCCCTATTAGTACCGTGACACCTCAAAGGTAAAAGGTGTCTCATTGACTGCCTGCAGTACAGGCTTATGAACAGGGGAAGTGATCTCAACCAATAAGACCATAATAACATCTTCCACCAATAGCAGCCATGCCCTGTAATAGAATTGTCCAGCTGATTGATTGCTAGTACCGGTAGGAAGTGTATACAGGTCAGGAACCCATAAAAATACTGGATTAAACTTATTGGAGAACTCTGTCAGATACTCAAGAATAGTTTAATACTTGAGTATTAATGCAATACTACACTCCTCATATATTTATTATCACATTTGTTATCACATTCCATCTTTTAAATAAAAAGGATAAAGTTCTCTGGAATCAATGTGCATCTCGTCGCCCTAGGTAAATCTAGGTAAACAAAGTACAAAACTACCCCTGTCTATTCTGTGATGCCCCTTACCTTTAGGCTTTTACACTGTCAACCCTGATACAGGTACAACCTTCTAAAGGTTGTCCACCAGAACCTAGCGGAGCCGACAAAGGGCCTAACTAATGGTAGCTCTGTGAGAGTCTTATGGGGTGGTCAGTGGTTAAATACTCACAGGCTTCACAGAAACGACCCCCCACACCCAGGACACCGTTCCTCCAGGGTTGTTAATTGAAGACTTAATGATATCTCCCACTCCAGGTCTAAGGTTCTATGGTCTATAATGGTGCTTTCAAAGGAACCTCCTGTACGTGTCAAATCTACGACTAATAAATGTACTTATCACCACACACCCAGGGGGCCCGCCAGGGTCCTCCCAGATAACATTTAGCACAAAGGCGAGAACGAAACTTGTAATGTGCTCACGTCGGCCTCATTGCAACTCATGTTCTCCTGGCACTCAGAAAGGAAAAGAGAAAATTGTAATATAAGATAATCCTCTATTTTCATAGCAGTCCTGTGTTAAACTTCGGTTGCCCGGTCGTCATTTACCCATTACACATTACATATCACTACCCATCCATGTTGTCCTATATATATATATGACAACAGGGTGAGTGAGGACGGCACATCTGTGTGATGCAGGGCACATCTAAATCATGTCTTTCTTTTACTAGTCCTGTCTGCTATGGTATTAAAACCAAAGAATCATTCTCTTGATAAATATGTAGGGGCACAAGTTACTTATATTTTCTAGGACATAGACCAACTTGTGCCATCAAGAGTAGGTTATGCCCATTTGAAATGTTGACCTCGTACCCTCCGTCGAATGCCTTCTCAAGGGATTAACTTGGAAACCAAAGTCATTGTAAGGGACTTTGACCCTTCAGCTGTATGGAGAAGGAACACAAGCCATTAGGCCACCCTTAAAAATATGTTCGTTTCCTGTCCAGAGGGTGGGATTTTTCAGACCCATGAGGGAGGGAGGGAAATTTTTTTTTTAGGAAAATATTTTTAATTGTCATGAACATCGTAAGCGGGGACGGCCTGAATCCGGCATCCCGTTCTAAGATTTAGTGATTGGAAAACTAGATTCTTATGCTGATGGACGTAAAAATAAATTTATTTTCAGAACTCAGGAAAATTTTTTCTCATTCTCACAAAAAAAATCCACCAAATAGGACAAGTGTAAAAACCCATCTGTGCCTCGACACTACCTTGATTCAAATGGCTGGGTTGCCAACTGCCCACCTCCAGTTACTAGGGGGGTCTCCATAACAACAATTGTGTAGTACACAAAAATGTGTATCACCTGACCCGAAAGCCTCGCTTTGGGGTCAATATCTGTATGGAGAGTGATACTCACCAGGTCAGATAATTACAAGCACCAAACATATATTTAGTGCCTATCACAAAATTCAATGATAGTTTGGTGATTGAATAAAGGTTTCGATCCTAATAGATCTCATCAGGTGTCAGTGTGAGGTATACAAGGTGTATGGCTTTGCCACTCTTTATGCTAAAAAATCTAATTTAGATATTTTAGTCAAAATCAAAAATTGATTTTGGTTTCCATGGAGACTGTAGCAAAAAAATCCACCAGGCCTGTGGACAGGAAACAAAAGTATTTCTAAGGGTGGCCTTATGGTTGAGTTCACCCAAAGTTCCATTTAGACCAGGCTACATGTGAGCACTCAGTAGTGTATGCATCATAATACCTCGCATATAAGGCACCCCCAACTTGGGATCCTACATGGTGGACCTATGGCGCAATTTGGGCCAGTTTAGTAGTAATCTTATGTACAATATCTTCTCCTATATTAACGTTTGCTGCGTCTTTAAGGCAAAAAAAAAAGACTCAGGACGCATCGTGGTGACTCTGGCACGAGTCACGGTGACTCAGGGATGTCTGAATTGACTGTAAACTTGGACAAAAAGCTATTTTTTCTTCAAAAGTGGAGAAAAAAAGTTAAGAGGCGGCCCTGTTTTGCTATGTATGGTCGGGTTACCTGAAACAATTTTTCTTTCTTTTTTGGCCTTATGTGCACCAGGGGTCCATCTTATTATCACGGTATTACGGTAGGTACTGGTACTAGCAGCCATACTGGCTTCCCTAGTCCACGTATGTGGTGCACATATGCGTGGGCACTGATACATTCCTCTGTGTAATGTAGTTCTCGCCATGAATATGACCTTAGCTGTCGAAATGGCGTTAAACATCTATTACTCACTCACGACTCACTAGCAGCCATATACCCACCGTCAATTCTTTTGAATAAGCTGCTGATTATGTGTGAATTGGACCCCAAATAAGGCTTATAGGGCCCCTGGATGTGGCTAATAAAATGGAGACCAGGTTGTCCATGGAAATAAGTGCTAACCAAGGAAAAGGTACCATTATGCGATCACGAAATGTCTTATCAGAGGGTTACCTCAGCAAGGGAAAATTTGAAGTTTTATTTTCTGAACAGTTTAACAAGCCTAATATCCTGAAGGGTGTATGGCTAGGTATTCGGCATGTACCCTTCTCTGCACCAGACACTTGTCTAGAATGACTTACCGGTATTGAGTGGTAGGCTAGGGGGTATGTCCCAAGGGTATCTTTGAGACTTAACTGCTGTGGTATATGGAAGATTTGGACCGATTCCGAACTTTTGTTCAACAAGTGGTAGTGGACCAGGAGGAGGAAAAGTGGAGCCCCGCCCAGCCGAATCTCTCCGTCTCCAAGCAGATGTACCCTTACTTTAGCCTCCACACCTATCAGCTGATGGAGTCTGTGCTTGGAGATGGCCTCATGGTGTCCTAGGCCGGGCAAATGAATAATAAATAGAGCCCATGTTGGCCATTAGCAGCGGAAATAAGGTGTGCGCATGCCCGGGCGGACCTGATGAGTTGCCATGGTAATGGCGTGGGTAGCCTGCCAGGTGGTGAGGGTTACCAGGGATGCTGAGGTTGATATGGGCTGGGTTAGCGCTACTAAGCCACTAGCTAAAGGGGATTTGAATTTGGTATACAATTAGAATATGTAAGAAGATAAACTCTGACCAGATATGATTATTAAATTCTTCAATAATGGTGAGGGCCGAATGAGGCTACTTAAGGAAAGTCAGTTGATGAAATCTGATAAATAGAGTGGTAATAAAAAGCATATTCTATTTTGGAGACATAAGTATTTGAGTGAAAGGATTTGAGTAAAGCAAGGAGGGTACCCGAAAAGTGATGAGCTTTACTACCGTAAATTCTCTTGTATAAGCCGCGGCTTATACCAGAACCCAAATAAAAGTGTGGCTTATAGGATATGCCAAAAGTTGGGGTGCGGCTTATATGAGGGGTTTTGACCCCATAGAATAGTACTAAACTGACTATTTTCAAGCCCCAGATGTGGCGTACAGTCTCCTCCCAAACTCAAGGTGTGGCTTATATGAGGGATGCAGCTTATACGAGAGAATTTACGGTAGCTAAATTTGTGTCTGTACATAGGTTAAAATTGACCACAAAAGGGTATTAGGCACTTTGATATTAAAATATGATGATCTATGTATAGCCGTGATGTATAGGCTACCACCTCGGCATTTAATGATTTGGTGATATGAGTTTCTTAAAATGGTAGTTTGAGTTAATACCTTTAATTAACGTTTGAGTTAGGACATTTACCAATACAATTGTCATAGAATTTCGCTCAATCATACAACAATCATACAGTACTGTAGCCTGTGCGTAATTTGCCGGTACGTTTTGAGCTGTATATAGAATGCTACTATGTCGTTAACCATTTAAGGGCATCCTGATGTCTTCAGGTTCATGTTCCTTTGTTGCAATTATACACCAATGCGGTGTCGACAAGTTTATCCACCATCGCTGCATTGGTGCATCATGCCGACCCTCTGGTAGTGTGTCATCCCCATAGGGTTAGTATGAATGCAGCGTTGTTGAGTTTCTTATAAGTTGTAATTATGCATCATTAAGAATAAAGGGCACATTGCACATGCGCAATGCGGTCTTTTCAGGGTTAAAACTCGAATGCCTGACTAAACTTGTTCCCCAGTCTATAACAGGGATCTTGTACTGACAAAGTCATTATCTACATGAGATAAATGATTGTGTTCTCAAGTCATTGGACCTGTGCTTCATATGTACTAAGGCCGCTTAAAAAGAATTTCAGCTTCGTGGATACCTTTTAGTAAAAAGTGGTGCGGGAGGGAGGCTTTTTATTTTATTTTTTTATTTGGATTTAGGGCGACGAGGGAGGGCCTTTTTTTTCTTTTTATTTACTAAATATTTTTTGTGAGATACTATTTTGAAGTATCATCATCAATAAATCAAACAGAAACTTAATGTAAATAACACATTCACATTGTAGATTGATAAATGGGGATTAACATGTATACTGTTTAAATTATGTTTCTACTCAAAAGAAGAGCTGAGATATGAACTTTTTGGCCCAGCCCCTGCTGGGTCATTGGCGGCACCTTTTGGGTCGATGGTCAGGAATTGAAATTTTATATGGGAATTACTCATCGAAATTGGGGGATAATTAAACAAAAAATCATGGAAACATATTCTTTAGGACGTTGTCTTTCATTGTACATGCACAATTCCTGGAAAAAAATTTCTTTACCTATGAAAATAGCTGAAGAAAAAACCTGACATATTTTACCTTCTTTCTCACGAAAACAAGGCTCCATAGCATAGCATTGTGCAATAGATTTTCGCGATAGACATAACACATGGGCTCCTATGGGAATTGTCCAATTAAGACGCCTTTTTTCAGTATGTAAGGCCGGAAGACCGTTCATGTAATGCGATAGATGCAGGAAAAGTTGGGAAATTTTCGTATAAGACCGTTTAAGACCGTTCATAGACCAACCTTGTAAATCGGACCGCCATATGTTTGTTATGGCTATAGCATTTAGCAAGGCGATTGTACGACTCTATGTACATAGTGGTAGGTGATTGTACGACTCTATGTACATAGTGGTATACACATAGGACGCAGACTGTTATGATTTCTAGTTCTTAGCCTTTACACTGGCTACTACGTGCGCCCTCTGACATACTATATATGTACCATATGTACTCGGTCTTTACACTCTCCCGCCCAGCAGAACATCCTCGTGCGAGTTCGCACATGCGCACAGAGTGGTGCGTCGTAAGGTTTAATTTTCATATAAATGTAAACACAGGCTATGTATTCGATTCAATTCGATTGATATTGTCTAACATGCATGGATTATATTCAAAAAGCCATTAATTTTCAGTTAAATCAATATAATCTATCAATTCTCCGTCGAAAATGTGACTTCTGGCGAGGAGGGGTCGCGCATGCGCACGAAACATAAAAATCCAAAATGGCGGACAGCGAGACGATCGACTCACGGTGCCATCGAAACTGCTGGATTATAAAAAAATGGAGGAGAATTACACTGTCTCATGCATTTTTATGGGTACCGTAATCTCCCGCGTAGAAGACGCGCTGCGCGTATAAGACGCACCCCAAACTCAGCACATGCATTTTCGCGTATAAGACGCACCTCTTAGGTACCAATTTTGTAAATTCAGTGCATTTCTATAGTAAAATTACCCCTCGTATAAAGGCACCCCCAATTTCAGTACATCCTATAAGACTCCCCAGCATTTTGTTTAGCGTAGAGGACGCGTCTTATACTGGCTTCCCTAGCCTACTTAAAAGGGTCTATATCTCTTCTGTTCTATCCCCTCAAGGTGTGTGTGGTGCACATATGCGCGGGCACCGACACATCCCATTGTGAAATCTGTAGTAGTTCTCGCCATGAATATGATCTTAGTTGTCGAAATGGCGTTAAACATCTATTACTCACTCACTCACTCGCGTCTTATACGCGGGAGATTAAGGTAATATGGATCATTATTCAAGACCTGCTGGTATTGTGCAATGCTTAAACCGCCAGGAGAGGAGTTATTTGCCAATGAAACATACAAGCGATAATGGATGCATTCTCCATAGGCTTAACCATTGACAACTGTCAGACTGTCACTATAGTACCAGTCACCTACGGTAGGTCTTGGACTCTCCAACTAGTCAGAACTTTTTATCTTTTCTTCCTATACATTGTACTTCAACTCATATGTGTCAAAACCTGGGCCATATGTGATGTATATCACACGTTAATTTTTTTGTTTTGGGAAGAATGTTATGCAGTGGATGCGGGATTTTGACACTTTTTTTTTTTTTAAGGGAAAACCAGAATAAAAAGCTTAAATGCGGCCCCTTTTAGATGGTGTGGGCGGTGTCTGCAAAGCTGAAATCTTTTTTTAAGTGGCCTAAAGTGTAGGACCATCTCTCTCTTTTCATGACAGAATATGGTCATAGAACTCGCAATGTAACCCCATAAGTTCATATAGTGCAGTGCATACCTGCGAACCCCCCCCCCCCCATTTTTTCCTTTTTTCAGTTTTCTTATCCAGTTTTCAAAGATCCATCTGCCTGGGTTAATCTTGTGATTCGTCTATATCCAATGATATCTCATTCATCACTTATATGAGTGTGGGGGTGGGGGCGGCCTTAAAAAATGGTGGGAGGTGTGAAAATAGTCACCTTGTGTTGTGAACCTAAATTCTGTGGTTAGTTGCGATGATCATCGAAAATACATGACATTGTTGAAGATAGTAATCAATGGCAATTGCTTATACTTTGATGAAAAAATAAATCAATTTAGTCTAACCTGTGTTCAATTTGACTGTTTCAGGGTTCATATTGGGCAATAGACAGTAATCCTCCAGACGACCCATTACCCACACGAAGTAAGAAGAGGCTCAGAACAAGTGAACAGGTACGTTCAGGTTTTCTGTATTTGGATAATATATCACTATTAGATGTACAAAGACAAGCTTGCAGCTACTAGCATTTTATTGTACAAGTCAAATTGAAATATGGATAGTTGTTCTCCAGTTATTAACTAAATTAATTAAATATCGCATTCAAGCCAAAAAAGTTCTAAATTTGTAATAACCCCCGGTAAAAAACAAAACAAACTATTTGTCGATATTATATGTAGATACAATTTTCAGCCTTGGTGGTGCCGTGCAGATCATTGTTTCTGCTTGGCTGTTCACATTTGTTTCTGTCATAAGTAGAGATGTGAAGTTCTCACAGTGACAATTTCAGGTTTAATCTGGTATTAAACCAGCTTTAAAAAACATTGAAAGAGGGACAGAAATAAGTTTGAATTTCATACAAAGCAGAATCTTTTCGATTTGACTGCCATAGGGTGTTCTAATGCCTTGCCTTTACTTTAGCCTATCCAGGGTTTGATAACGCACCCGTTCCTACCTACTCATCCATAGCATGGTCAATAAGAAGACAAATGTAACCTCGGTCAATAAGGATTTAGTAGAACGGTAGCTCCTTGGAAAAAACGTCTCCTAAATAAATCATTTTATCTATGATAACCCAAAGCTCTAAGCCTTGGGTTTGTATATGACGTAGGGGCTTTTGGTGGTTTATAGGATGTTTCTAATGTTAACGTGCGATCTATAAGCAAGGATTAATGACCGATAGCGAAGAGGATAGTCATATTTATGAACAGGGATTTGGCATAGATATTTTCTCTGGTACCGGTCGTATTCAAAGGAGCCAAAAAAAAAAGAAAGAGACAAATTGGCATAAAACCTTCACATTGTAACAAAATGTGAACTCAGAGGAAGTTTGATACAGATCAGACTGAATCAAACTTTGAATAGGTTTGATTGTTCTGTTTTGTCCCTAATGGTTAACAACAGCCCATATCCCCCCTCCCCCCACTACCGCTCAGCCACGACCACCATTACCGTATTGCTGCGTTTAAGTGCTGGGCTTTAAATGAGCACCACATGAAAAAAAAACGAAAAAAAAAACGAGCATCATATGAAGGAACCAGGGTTTATTTTACCGTAAAAAAGAAAAATCTGTAATAAAACCCCAGTCATAAGCCAGGAGTAGACTGGCAATAAAATAGATGCCGATTTTGACCAAAGATGGAAAAACGATTGGCTTATGACTGGAGTTTTGTGGTAGTAATAAAATGATACTATACACTTAAAAGATCCATTGAATAAATGCTTGTTCTCTAAACAGTCGAGGGGCAATCACCCATCAAGTTCTATAAGCTCCCCGTTATAAGTGCAGGCGGCTTATATACAACAATATGGTACTCAGCCAGCTATGACCAAACTGTCATTGTCACGCACTAAATGCTAAATGCTCACATTCATCACAAGCTAAAAAATTGCTGCTGTTTCTCATTGAAAGACAATAACACCCAACAAAAATGTTTGTGTGTCGTAAAATAGCATTATTGATAATGCATGTCAACAGTGATATCTGAGCTGGCATGTCACTGATCAATTATTTGTGGACACACGGAAACCACCCAAGTTGCAAGGTCGTAGGAAAAAAAAAGGGGGGGGGGCAGGCAGTGTTCAGATATGATCAGCCCCCCCCCCCCCAAAAAAAAAAAAATTGAATTGAATAAATAGATAAATAAATTGCCAAGACCTGTGATAAAATTCACAAATTCCCCAAAAATATACCCCACCCCTTCAACCAATATGGTAGAATGGCGGGGGGGGGGGGGTTGAGGTTGGACATGGCTCTTATGCCTCTGAATTATTATGTCCCCAAGTTCCACAAAAGCCACCTGTAAAAAAGAGTCGTTTGGTAAGCTTAAATATCTTTCTCTTCTGATGTACCAGTAGTGAGAGATAGTGCAACAATGGATTCCGTATTCACCCTTCGGCACTTTCTGAACTATCTAATGTATATTTGGTTCAAAATAGGGCAAGATACATTTAAAAAATGGTATGGATTAAGCCTTTCCCTTGTTGTCCATCGGGCACATTCCAGAGGGTGGCAGTGGTACTAGTGAGATAAGGACTGATAACAACAGTGTGTGAATCAAAAGGAACTTTACCCTGTAAAACTTCAGGGATGGAATACATTCTGTCATCTCTTGTTTCCATGTCATGAAGAAACAAGTAAAATTGAAACAAGCAAACCAGATGTGGATAGGAAGTCCAAGTAGCATGGTAGGTTAGGTTATAACAGAGCACAGTTAGTAGGGGCCATAACTCGTGGCTTATGTTATAAATACTGGAGGATAAACCCTTGCAGTGCCTTATAGAATCTACCTGAAGTCAGGGTGCGCCTTATAGGTGAGGATCGAAATGTACTAACAGCACCAATTAAGCTGCCTAAAATATTACTCCATGTGCACTTTAAAAGTCTAGTACTCAGGGTGCGTCGTGTACGCAGGGTTCTGCGGTGTTAAACTGTCAGCTGCCGATACCCATCAGAACGTATTGACCAGGTGCCTGAGGTGCCCCAGCATGCAACTCACCAGACGTACCTGTCCTAACTAGAACAGCGCGGTCCTCTTGCTGTTACTCTGGTGCCCTGAGTTAAGCTGGTTTAATACCAGAATAAAAGGATCAGGTAACCTGAAATCGAGGATCACAAGGTTCATGGGGTTATGCTCGTCTCACTTTTTAAAAAAAATTAGAGATTGCGTGACTGTTGAATTCAGAGAAGACTTTTTTTGTTGGAAATCCGAATTTTTGAACAAGTAAGCCCCAGGACACCTGGTTCGCGTATAAGCCGCGGTGTGGTTTTCCATTTAAATTTACACATGTATGGATATTTAAAGTGTTTCTAGTTTGAGCAGTTATAATGTCAATAGGGGAGCCTTAAATACCATCGTGGGGCAATGTTAGGATAGGCAGCCTCATTTACATATTGAACACCTGTGCCCCTGTTCAATCAATGAGAATGAAGAATGGAGGTGCCATAGAGGAGCTCTCAATACAGGGGGAGGGTGCCATTTCGATTTAATATGAAACTTGAATCCTCTCTATTTGATCTAAATCGTGACCCTTGCATAACATGCCGGTAGTTATAGCTTCCCCATGAGCTAATGGAAATTACCGGTAAATGAAATTCTATGATGTAACTAGGGTTAGGTTAAGTATGGGTAATGAATCATAGTTATAAATAGAAATCTAAATATTCTATAATTTCGTAGTGATATTCATACCATATTGGCCTGAGAAAGCGCTTTCCTACCCTTATTCAGGCGCTTATTAAAAAGAACACTGGTATTTGTAATTCACCTATACTCTCGACGCTTATTCGAAACCAGCGCTTACTCAAGGCCCGCATGGTGCTTCTAGAAATGAGGAATAAGGCGCATCCACATTTAAGCAACATCCTGATGTTTGAGAAAAAGTGATGAACTGCACTTGACAATATTTATAAGAGTACTGTTTGGTAGTGTCAAAATGTACCTTTTGAAATCTATAACCATAGTGACATAGATGCTGTGCTCTCCCGGGACGTGTTAGTACGATATCAGGACCACACTCAGAGAAACACTTAATGTCAGGTAATATTAAGGCTCTAATTTGTTAGCCTATATTTGAGGTCAGGCCTGGTTTTCAATCCACACATTAACCCCCACCAACTCCCCGTGTGCTTACACAGTGTAGTGTGTACTATATGTTTACATATGTGGAGTTTTAGAGCAGAGAGGGTCAAAAGTCTCCCTCCTACTCCCTAAAACACACAGACCATTGTGTATTGTATTAGCCAGCACACCAGGCTTGTACCAGTCAAACTAGGCACCTGCCAATCAATCAATCTACACTGAACTTTCATTGGGATATTCTATATCGTCGCCTTAGTGCAAGAAGGTTGTATCTGCATTTTTCAAGTTTTGCAGGAGAGGCAAAAGAAGTGTTCCACTTACTATGGTATAACTGGAAGCAGCAATATTGCACTGTATGTATGTATATATGCATGTATGTATGCCCTGGATGAGGCTTATAGCATGCATGCATACATACATGCATGCATGACTCAGAAAATACTACAGTAGTATCGGACGAAGCTGATACCAATGAACAGTTAAATAGGGAGAAATTCTGACCTTCACAATAGAAGTAAAATATGAGAAGCACTTTGCCCTGAGTTCTAGTAGGCCCATACATCATCAGAATTAGTGAAGCATAACCATACAAAAATGTTCAGTAATTGTTTCAATGGAATGATCCCATAGTACACTATAGCACCATAACAAACATTGGCACACTGAGCTTATATTGTATCGTATCTGTTATTCTGAGTATTCAAACAAAGATAAAAAAAAAACCCCAAAAAACTACTGGTTGGCATACTACATGTATGGGTGCAATCGGGTAGCCATACAATAGATTTATATATAGACTATTGGCTCATCTCACACCATGTATTGGTACATCTCGACTGTCTTTCTGTTTAACTGTTATTAGTGGTAGCCTTGGGGAGGGAAGAATAATGACTATCCCCCGGTTATACTTTGTATGTGTAATTGTCAATTTATCTATGTATTCTCGCGTGCAGACCAGTCGATATAAATATGAGTATACCCTATACTGATTTAGAGCTAGAATAACATGTCACGTGAGAATATTTGTAATGCTCATAACGTCATATGGGAATGTTTCCAATGTCCAGAATCGCCAATATTCAATATCTGAAGTGAGGGAATGCAGACCTCAAGAATTACATGAATACCACAATAAGAAAAGACCTAGACATAGGTTAGACACATCTCCATTCCAACATTAAGAAAAAAGACGATAATTGTGCCTGAGTCACCAATGATATTGATTATTTGAATAGAGAGATTGTGGACTTTAAGATTGGAATGAATATCTTGTAGGACCAGAAGTACCAACCCATACACTTTTAAAGTGGGGGTGAGGTCAGTGAGGTCCTGCCTTCTTTCTTATCTCATGTTTATCTTTACTATAATTTCTCTCTCACCCAGTGATATATATATATATATATATATATATATATATATATATATATATATATATATATATATATATATATATATATATATATATTCACGTGTACACTAGAACTATATATATATGATGATCTTATCGACAATGTATTTAATTGGAACAAAGATGGTGGCATCTGTATAACGACTGCACTTGAATTTGTTCAAGTGCCATATGTATGCAATATGCCTGTTTATAAGAGCTATTGGAATGTTACGCATTTAAACTTTACCACTGCCATGCTGATACTGCTGTGGTTATGATTGAATTGTGCTTTACTGTTGTTATACCTGATAATGAAATTTATGAGACAATAAAGTAAATTCAAACTAAAAAAATAATAATCAGAATTAGAAAGTTAGAAGAATCTCTATGCCTACATCAAGAAAACATTTTATACACTTGCTACTTTTGTCAATATAGATTATTGATCATCTTAGCCATTATATATATGTGGCCGTTAAGTGAAATAAAAAAAGGAAAGAAAACAAAGCAAAACCAGTTGTAGACATATCTTGCCTGTACATAGTTTGGCACCCACACAATTCCTGAACCAGTAAGTGACCCCTGACCTAGTGGTATGTACCGTAATCGCTAGTTTAAGCACAACTTAAGTTTTAGCGCAGGGTTCGGACCCCCCTAAAACCCAAAATCCCTCTAGAAAAAGACCTCAAATGAGCGCAGATCCTTTATTACGCAAGGGTTAACAGGCATAAAAAATATCAGTGCAGGTGCAATTTAAACAAACAATTACGGTACTTGAGGTCCAGTATAGAGGGTTTATAATCCTCTCCACAACCTATTCGCCAAGGTTCAGTGCAGGAGGATTATTGCTGAGTCTGCGAAAAAATGTTTTTAGGTTTATCAGCGATGTGTATGGCATCACGCCCAAACTGGAGTCGTTATACATAACATATATGTTATAGCTGCATTATTTCTGAGTAAACAGAGTGATTTAAATAAAACTGTTGGACATTCGCACGAGTGTCAGACTTCACTGTATGAGCTCTACCAATGGAAGTATGCTACCAGTGGCCCTAAAACTTTTTGAGATGAAAGTTGATATATATTTTTACACATATTTCAATAGTTGGATGTTCAATATATTGTTATGTAGATTGTGCATGTTAAATAAAAAATGAGAATTGTGAAAAAATAGGTTTTTGGCCTCTTTTTGGACTTTGAAAGCCCGTAACTCAGGTCGTAACGATAGGATCTGCAAAAATATACGCAAATAAAAGCTTAGACTCTTACCTATCAGTTCTGACTAAGTATAAGATTGTGTGACTTGGATTCTTTATTTTACAGGCCCCTGAACATGAAAACCCCCCGAAAATGGCCAAACAGTATTTTTAAATGACCTGACCCATATGGGTCTGAAGGAAAAAAAAAGAAAGACTGGGCCCACCCAAATATTTCCAGAGACTTTGTAAAGTATGGTTGGGCACAAAAGATATACTGGATATGCATCATGATATGAAAAATGAATATGGGCCAAATTTTTGAAAATGATACTTTTAGCATTTTTCAGGGTTTTTAAGCTTTACCTACCAATAGGGTCAAAACCTATGGACTAGCCTGGTGTTTTTTGGTTTCATTCAAGAGGAAACATCTGAAGCTTTCAAGTGAGTGTAAACTTTAGCGAATTGGACCATAATTCTTTTGGGTTATGGTTTTACAGAGTTGAAAAAAGACCAAAAAGTGTCTGATTTGCTGAAAAATATAATTCCCACACTCCCCCACATACTGCTTATACTGTACAACACCCCTAACAATCACTTTTAAAATTCAATACATATGTTAACTCTTGAGATCCAAAGGGGTTTAACCTGATGTACATGGTAGATTTTTTTTCTCCCCCTTCATACTGAATAAAGGCAGCATTATGTTACTCCCTGCTCAAAAATAAACCTCAAAATAATAATGAAATATTCTGTTTCTACCATCCATGCTACACTTAATTTTGAGGGACATTTGAGGGGTTTATATGGTATAAAAAACTTGCGGCCACATTATCTTTTAGTCCTGACCCTAAAGTGTATTGGCATACACATTTTTGAGCAGGGAGTAACATTTAACATTTTGGTTAATGAATCAAATTCTACTGCTTCCATACAGTAAATTTTTACTTTGCATAGTGTATTGGCACCTCCTAATTAATCATGAACAAAAATTGGTGCCATATCGACTCTTTGTGCCTTTTGTAGACCATAAAATATGATCGGGTGTTACTCTCTGCTCAAAATTTTAAGTTCTTTGGCGCTAAACCTGATAACATCTCTGTCGTCCCTCGCACAGCGCATCCATACGGGTCTTCTCCAATCACAACAAGGACACTTCCGACTATCGTTTGATGCATTTTTTGTTCAATTTTACCAACAATTGTTATTCCTACAACAAAAAAATGGTTAGGGATCAGACAAAATTTTGCCGTAATGAGATCTACAGAGGTCTAGGGCACATGCTGATGTACTTTGTTGGGGTCCAAATGCTTTTATTTTGATGAAAACCGATGTTATCCATTGGTGAGTGGTGGAATTTTGCTGCTGTTTCTAAATGACTGGGCGTTATATGGGGTTGAAGCATGTCGACTACCTGGGCCCTATGTGTGTTACTCCCTGCTCAAAAATAGTCTGCCACTAAAACTATCCTGATGATAGATTATACACTCCTGCATCTTCCTGGAGTATGTGGTTATGATCCCAATACTTTAAGTGTCTGTTTGAGTGTGGAAATTCAAAAAATATGCATCGTACCAAAAGATTTATCCCACTTTTTCACATCTCGTGTCCCTAATATTGTAAAGATTAATGTTTTTGTGGCTTTTATGATAGATGCACCTTTCACTTATTAAAAAAAATGTGTTATTGACCACTTTCCGCTGCTTCAGCGGAAGTGGTCATATTACAACTGCATCGGCCCATAGACTTTGCCTAGAGCTCTACCCTCCACTGTAAATCAATGTACCAATCACACCCCTGTTCCATACCTCTACTGGTCTATAGCCCCCTCCCCTCACCCCCTCCCCCCGACCCACCGGGGGGGGAAGGGGTGAGGGGAGCGGGCTATAGGCGCTCGGCGGGTTCAAGCCGACCGTGTGCCGATGACAGCTTGAGCTCATATAGCCAGCAGTGCGGCAGACCAGTCGCTGTAGATTTGCTCGGCGGGCAAAACACCGACCATGTGCCGATGACAGCTTGAACTCATATAGCCAGCAGCGCGGCAGCCCGGTCGCTGTAGATTTGCTCGGCGGGCAAAATGCCGACCGTGTGCTGATGACAGCTTGAACTCGTAGAGCCAGCACCGCTGTCATCGGCACACGGTCGGCGTACACCGACCGGGCTGCCGCGCTGCTGGCTCTATGAGTTCAAGCTGTCATCGGCACACGGTCAGCATATTGCCCGCCGAGCGCCCTCCCCTCACCCCCTTCCCCCCCCCCCCGCTGGTGCTGCAGCAGTACCAGCGGTACCAGCGAACGCATTTTGGCTTCTGCCTTCTGGCGCGAAGAAACTAGGTCAGGCTGGGTGAGGGGGGAAGGGGGGGCGGTGGTGGGGGGAAGGGGGGTAGGGGGGCTATATGTGCTCGGCGGGTTCAAGTCAACCATGGCTGTAGAGGCCAAAAATGCTGGGGAAAGGCCAAAATGGCCTGAAGACAGAGAGACATCGTTGGGCGATAATAGGGTTCCGAGAGAAAAACAATTTTCCAGAAGAGTCCATAGCTGTCTGAATTTTTTCCTACGACGATTTGGTGGAAAGTTATGGCCATTTTTGTGATGTCATAGCTTTAAAACATCGATAACTTTGTTCCCATTGTGCAGATCTGAAAATAAAGACTGCCATGACGTTCGCCAGCTCGAGCTACCCTTTATCTATAGGTCACACTATGGGGAACTCCTATTATTAAGGGAGATACGATTTATTTAGTAAAACTGCCAGTTCTTGGACCTCTCTGCCAGTACCTGGACTGGCGTCTGCCCCCCGCGTCCCAAAAAAGCCTATATTTCGATCCATTCCTTCCTCAAACCTGCCCTTTTTCGCCGGTGACACTTAAAACAGATAGGTTTTGGCAGGAGGTAGGGCGCAGGTGGACCGGCTCAGGCCGAAAAGGCCGCTAGTTAAAAAAATTATTTCGCTTATTCTTTTCCGAAACATATTTTTTAGGGGGGCATGTTCTTTAGGGGGACGAAACACCCCAGATTGATACCGAACATTCCATATCCGCGCATATTATTTGCATAATTATGCTATCTTGGTACTCTTCAATATAATATAGATATGTTCCATTGGTCCCTTATAGAATTCATATGCTTGCAAGTATAAACTACTGACCTAGTGACTAGTGGAATCTGAACAGTAGAAAAGAAAGACCCCTCCTCTACCTTTGTATAGCATTAAACAAGTTGTTCAATGGAGGCAGCCATTGCTTGATCAGATGCTTAAACCTTTTAGATCCAAATGCTAGTTACCAGTGCATTATCACTGTTGATAAGCTTTATACATCAATACCTGCGCAAGCCCTGTTTGCGCTGAATGGATATCTTTCCATTTCTCCATTCTCTGGTGTTTGATTGAAAATGTTGACGTCATTCTGTGTTTTAATTTGTGTTTTAATCTGTGTTTTTATGGTACATGTATTGATTTTAGGGCTATAAAAGGTTAGTGTTAGTGCTATGGTATGATAGTAATTACTCACTATTTGTCAGCGGTTGATCAATATAATTTTTATGTTAGTAATTACTCACTATTTGTTAGCAATTAGTCGAAATATGTCAGTATTTACTCACAATTTGTCAGCAATTAGTCAGTATACACCTAGTGACTAAGTATTGACATTAAAAAGATTAATGGCATTTTAATCATTTGTGCATCATGCCCAGATTGACATGATGCACTCACATTTTGTCAGTAATTAGTCAAAATATGTCAGAAATAATGCATGATTTGTCAGCAATTAGTCAATATATGTCAGTAATTACTCACTATTTGTCAGCAATTAGTCAATATATGTCAGTACTTAGTCATTGAATATCAGCAAGTATCAATACATGTCATTCTTTACTCACAATCTGTCAGCATTTTGGTCAATACATAACAGAGAAATAGCCATTGATTCAATTGTGCATCTTGCCTTGACTGGTATTTGTCAAAATATGTCAGTATCTATGGACTATTTGTCAGCAATTAGTTAATATATGTCAGTATTTACTCACATTTTGTCACCAATAAGTCAATATATGTCAGTGTTTTGTCACTATTTGTCAGCAAATAGTTGATATATATCAGTACTTAGTCACTATATATATATCAGCAATTAGTCAATATATGTCAGTATTTACTCACTATTTGTCAGCAATCAGCCAAATCAGTCAGTACTTGGTCATTATATAACAGCAATTAGTCCATATATGTCAGTACTTAGTCACTAGATATCAGAAATTAGTCAACTCATGTCAGTATTTACATAAAATTTGTCAGCAATTAGTCAATATATGTCAGTATTTACTCACTTTTTGTCAGCAATCATTCAATATATGCCAGTACTTAGTCATTATATAACAACAATTAGTCCATTTATGTCAGTAATTACTCACAATTTGTCAGATATTAGTCAATATATGTCAGTATTTACTCATATTTTGTCAGCAATAAGTCAATGAATGTCAGTACTTTGTCGCTATTTGTCAGCAATTAGTCCAAATATGTGAGTAGTTATGCACAATTTGTTAGCAATTAATTAAAATATGTCAGTACCTATGCACTATTTGTCAGCAATTAGTCGATATGTCAGTGGGCTTCCTTAGCTCACTTAAAAGGGTCTATTTCTCCTCTTTCCTTTCCCCTCAGATGTGTGTGGTGCACATATGCTCGGCACTGTCACATTCCTCTGTGAAATTGTGTAATGTAGTTCTTGCCATGAATATAACCTCAGCTGTCAAAATGGGGTTAAACATCTATTACTCACTCACTCTCGATATGTCAGTAATTGCTCATAATTTGACAGAAATTAGTCAATATATGTCAGTATTTACTCATATTTTGTCAGCAATAAGTCAATGAATGTCAGTACTTTGTCGCTATTTGTCAGCAATTAGTCAAAATATGTCAGTAGTTATGCACAATTTGTCAGCAATTAATTAAAATATGTCAGTACCTATGCACTATTTGTCAGCAATTAGTCGATATGTCAGTGGGCTTCCTTAGCTCACTTAAAAGGGTCTATTTCTCCTCTTTCCTTTCCCCTCAGATGTGTGTGGTGCACATATGCTCGGGCACTGACACATTCCTCTGTGAAATTGTGTAATGTAGTTCTCGCCATGAATATAACCTCAGCTGTCGAAATGGCGTTAAACATCTATTAATCACTCACTCTCGATATGTCAGTAATTGCTCATAATTTGTCAGAAATTAGTCAATATATGTCAGTATTTACTCACTATTTGTCAGCAATCAGTCAATATATGCCAGTACTTAGTCATTATATAACAACCATCAGTCTATTTATGTCAGTAATTACTCACAATTTGTCAGATATTAGTCAATATGTCAGTATTTACTCGCATTTTGTCAGCAATAAGTCAATGAATGTCAGTACTTTGTCGCTATTTGTCAGCAATTAGTCAAAATATGTCAGTAGTTATGCCAAATTTGTTAGTTAACATGCACATCCTCCCTTCATCACACTTTTAAAGAAATTTATAGCCTATATAACCCACACTCCTACTCAAAGCCTACCACACATGACTCTTTTGTCAAACCAAAAGGGTCAATGTTATCTAAACGGCCATCTAAACTCCTAAACCCCTCATGAAAGTGGTCTTGCAGCTTTGCTGCACCCTCTCGACCCCTAACATCCTCGTATGTTACCTTCATGCAGTTATTTAGCCCCACTAACCCAAGCAATGGTGGAATTTGAATTTTGAGCAGAGAGTAACACCCAATAGGTAACGTGTTACTCCCTGCTTAAAAAAGCCAACTTGTGGTCCAAATTGTGACCAGTTCTATCACAAAATACTGCTAGATATGGAACAGATGGTAGTTGCATATTAAAGTATGCATATTGAAGTTAATATAGATGAATTTTGGTGATTATTTGACAACTTCTGACAAAGCTAGATGAAAATTGGGGATTTAGAAAAAAATTCTCAGAAAAATCAGTCAATGATAACAGTTTGATATCCGATATCTCGGAAAGTTTTTGAAGGAACATATACATTTTTGGAATCATGATACATACTTACTATTAGATGTTGTAAATGGATTTAGGAGTCATCAGGATATAGTTAAGAGGTATATCCGGTTGGTCTCTGAATTTTGAGCAGGGAGTAACACAAATTGCAATGGACCTGCTAGGAGTTGCTGTGTATGTCAGGTGTTTTTACAGATCCAAGACATTGCCCTTTGAATATGATAAAGTTGTTTTAACTTCTTTTGAGTTTCACCGTTTTTGCTTTGTCAGGGCCAAAAGTGCCAATTTAAAAAATTTGGCCCATATATGTGTCCAGCTGTATGTAACACTTTGCAGTATGTTACACAAAAGAACTCTTTCATATTTAACATTTAGGCCTGGAGGAAATGCCTTGGTAGATCTAATACCAGTCTATGACGGCCCCCTCCTGTGTAGGAACGCAGTGTGGTGCCTAATAGTAGCACCTTGGAGGATTAACATACCTTTGGTGGTGGCACCAGGCCCAGTATACATCATAACTTGGGAGTCTCATAAAAATATCGGGTCAAATAATTGTCATAGTGGATGCATTGTGTGATGTCCATGTTCACTGATTTTTTTTTATCTCAAAGTTAGCGCCAAATTCAGCTTTGTGATTGGAAGATGATAGCAGATTACTACACTGGACTAGACAAAATAGCTCAATGATACATTGGTCTCTTGAAGGGATTAAGGTATAGGGATCTTGTGACTCTGCATGTGCTCCTTAATACGATTGCATCAGTGGTTGGGGCACAGTAAATAGAAAGTTATACATTTAGAAAAATAATAGCCAATGCTTGATCCCAATAACCAGCACCTCTATTAAATACGTAATGGCCTGGTTCTAGCTTCCCAGTCCACACATGCATACATGATGTTTATAACTTCCCTGATACATGTTTAGTTTTGACCTTATTGGCCATACCTACGGCTTCCTGAAACATAATGTACAGAGTAATACTGAGTACCATAGTTCTGGGTTCCCTGGCAGCTTTGGCATCTCTTACATTAGGCACAGTTCTGACATCCCTCTCCCCCTCTCGGGCTCCCCTAGCCCACTTAAAAGGGTCTATATCTCTATATCTTTCCTAACCCCTCGGATGTGGCTGGTGCACATATGCGCGGGCACCAACACATTCCTTTGTGAAATTGTGTAATGTAGTTCTCGCCATGAATATGACCTTAGTTGTCGAAATGGCGTTAAACATCTATTACTCATTCACGCACCCTCTCCCCCCCTGAGACCCAACTCTGGCTCATACTGAGTCCCAAGTCCTGGCTTCACTTTTCATGATACCAAGCCCAGACTTCAGTCATGGCTTCTCTCACTTTGAGGCTGAGTCATGGTTTCTCTCACTACACATGAGGTTCAATCGTGGCTTCTCACTGCGAGGCTCAGGACTGGCTTCTCTCACTGTCAAATCATTGCCCCTCTCATCAATCCAAGTTTTGGCTTCCCTTGCCACGCCTCTCATGTCTGCAGCACCTAGTTTTAGCTTCCCTTGAGATGCCTTTCCTGTCTGCAGCGCCTAGTTTTAGCTTCCCTTGCCATGCCTTTCATGTCTGCAGCGCCTAGTTTTAGCTCCCCTTGCCATGCCTCTCATGTCTGGAGCACCAAGTTTTAGCTTCCCTTGCCATGCCTCTCATGTCTGCAGCGCGTAGTTTTAGCTTACCTTGCCATGCCTCTCATGTCTGCAGCACCTAGTTTTAGCTTCCCTTGAGATGCCTCTCATGATTCCAGCACCTAGTTTTAGCTTACCTTGCCATGCCTCTCATGTCTGGAGCACCAAGTTTTGGCGCTCCCTTGAGATGCCTCTCATGTCTGCAGCGCCTAGTTTTAGCTTCCCTTGCCATGCCTCTCATGTCTGCAGCGCCTAGTTTTAGCTTCCCTTGCCATGCCTCTCTCATGTCTGCAGTGCCTAGTTTTAGCTTCCCTTGCCATGCCTCTCATGTCTGCAGCGCCTAGTTTTAGCTTCCCTTGCCATGCCTCTCATGTCGGCAGCGCCTAGTTTTAGTTCCCTTGCCATGCCTCTCATGTCTGGAGCACCAAGTTTTAGCTTCCCTTGCCATGCCTCTCATGTCTGCAGCGCCTAGTTTTAGCTTCCCTTGCCATGCCTCTCATGTCTGCAGCGCCTAGTTTTAGCTTCCCTTGCCATGCCTTTCATGATTGCAGCACCTAGTTTTAGCTTCCCTTGCCATGCCTCTCATGTCTGGAGCACCAAGTTTTGGCGCTCCCTTGAGATGCCTCTCATGTCTGCAGCGCCTAGTTTTAGCTTCCCTTGCCATGCCTCTCATGTCTGCAACGCCTAGTCCATAAATCATCCTCAGCTTAGTCCCACACAGAAAAGGAAACACATCAAGCACTGCTTACCAGGCAGCTTTCAACGAACTGCGCGACGAGTATAAGGACTATGAGACCATCTTCACTGATGGATCTCATATGGCAAACAAGACAGCCTCAGCAGCTGTAAAAGGCCTAGACTCTTACAAAGAACGCCTTCCAGATGAAGCATCTAACTACTCAGCAGAGTTGCATGCCCTCTACCTTGCACAAAACCATGTAGAAACCTCAGAGGCAAAAGACCATCTGATCCTCTCAGACTCCCAGTCATCACTTAAAGCCATGCAAACAGGCGCATGGAACCACCCTCTAGTAAACAAAGTGCTGGAAAGACACCACCAGTTAACAGACGGTCTGTTCGACCCCTGGCCAAACGGACTTGCGTTAGTTACTTGAGTAACCTGCCGGGTTATCGGATTGGCTACCAGTCTGTGACATCATAAATGGGTCAGGGCAGGTTGTTGTGTAAGATACAGAGCCTCAGACCTCTGTTTGTATCCCACAGTGCACCATTCCTATGCTACAAACAGATGTCACATGACTTCCTGTGTTACATGTGGCCTTACTCAATTAAACCCAGTTGGTAATTGGAGCGAAACTCCGTAAGTTACAAAGCCAGGGGTCGAACGTACGGATTGGAGGGAAAGAACATCAAATATGGTTGGGTCCCTGGCCATGTAGGGATTCAAGGAAATGAACAAGCAGACTCAGCTGCCAAGGATGTCCTGGGCCAGGCAGTAGTACAAATGCCACGTCCATCAACCGACCTAAAGCGCAAGATCAACAAGTACATATATAACAAATGGCAAACATCATGGGACGCAGAGGTGGGAAACCAACTCCAAAAGATCCAAACAAAGGTCAACATGACCAAACCCTACAAGTGCAAGTCTAGAAATGAAGAGAAAACTATGAGCCGCCTCAGAATAGGTCACACAAGACTGACCCATGGTTACAGAATAGGGAGAGAAAACCCTCCCAAGTGTGCCCGCTGTCAGAACCCCCTGACAGTGGAGCACATCCTCATCGATTGCCAACAGTGTCCCTACAGGGCACAATACCACGCTTGTACAATCTTGAAAGAACTATTCGAGAAACACAAACCAGAGGAAATATTGGGATATATAAAAGCCCTTGGGCTCTACAATAACATCTAGTTGAAACCTGATGATTACTTCCCCCACATAGACAAATCATACCACCATTTCCGCTGATAGTGCCTATCAACCTGTGAAGCACAGGATAGCCACTTAGTGCCGCTAAAGTGCTGTAAAACACAAATCAATCAATCAATGCAGCGCCTAGTTTTAGCTTCCCTTGCCATGCCTTTCATGTCTGCAGCGCCTAGTTTTGGCATCCCTTGCTATGCCTCTCATGTCTGCAGTGCCTAGTTTTGGCATCCCTTGCCATGCCTCTCATGTCTGTAGTGCCTAGTTTTTGCTTCCCTTGCTATGCCTGTCATGCCTGCAGCGCCTAGTCCAAATAAAAAAAGGTTTGTTTCCAGTAACCCGACCGACCCTAGCAAAACAGGGGCAATAAAAACTTTTTTTGTGATTTTGAAGAATTTTACATATTTTAAAGAAATTTTCCATTACTTTTTGAGGATTTTTCCTGTATCCTTTTCGTGTTCTTCCCCTCTCTCACAGTTGTCATTTTCCCATCATTATTTTACAATGAAATCAAAGAATTTGATACAACCATTGATATGTGCCCTAACATTTCCTATATAAATGTAAAAAAAAAAATTTAAAAAAAAAATCCGACCTACCGACCCTAGCTCTTTGAGCTATGTTACTGGAAACGCACCTTTTATTTTCTTTGGCCCTAGTTTTAGCTTCCCTTGCAGGGCTTCCCTAGCCCACTTAAAAGGCTCTAACTCTCTTCTTCCCTATCCCCTTGGATATGTGTGGACATAGGATATGTGTGGACATATGCGCGGGCACCGACACATTCCTCTGAGAAATTGTCTAATGAAGTATTCTGGCCATGAATATAACCTTAGCTGTCAAAATGGCATTAAACATCTATTACTCACTCTAGCTTGCCTTGCCATGCCTCTCGTGCCTGCAGCACCAAGTTTTGGCTTCCCTTGCCATGCCTCTCATGTCTGCAGCGCCTTATTAGGATGGCCTGATAAGCACCCATCAGGTATTGATTGTCTGACTCTGATACCTCTCACTGTCAAGGTGAGACCAACCACCTGCCTCCCCATCATCTAGCTACCACCCCTTTACTCCACAACCACAGTCCAACCAGGGTTAAGCATGAATAGTGGGCAGATGAGGGGAAGGGGCTCTCCCTGCAGAATTTTTTGTCCTGGATTTGGTCACTAGGTGAGCTATAAAGGCTAGAAATGTGAAAAATAGACCAAAATTATGTTTGATGTACTTTTTTACACAGAAAAAGGTGGTTTTCCCAAAAACGTTCTATTTCCTGGCACTTCCTTTACATTTGGAATGCAAATGGAATGTTTTGAATCCAAAATCAGGCCTACATAAGGGTTTTCAGAGAAATATGTTGCCATGGCAACCAAAATCATATTCCAAATAGGAAAAAAAGCCATGTCCAAATGTATGGAAAGGGATGGCCATTTTTTAATTGATTATTTAAATCATTATGCTAATTAGATGCCTGATTTTATTAAAACAATGAATGATAGAGCTCATAGGCTGTATTGATACAGTCATGTCATTCCATTTTCGTGAAGCAATATCTCCAAGACTAGAAGGGGTATCTACAAGTGTTATACCTCATTTTAAAGCTGATGACATCAATTTCAAATTTCATATTTAACCTTGGAGGACCCTTTCCCCTCATCTGTATTACTGTATTATAGTTAATGCACCAAGGTGTCAACGAACCGTTACAAGTCGATGTTGTAATGAACACTGAATCCAGAGAAGTTCTTTGATCCTTGTTTATTGCATGATGACAGAGTGTACATATAGGTGGTAACAATGATAAACTCGCCAGCGTGCAGGCTCTGCCCCTAAGCTTGTAGCTCAACCTGTCGTAGGTTCTAGATATTAGGGAGGTTGTGTGTAGAATAAAGAGATGTAGAATAGATGACTGGGAGCTGCTCACCGGGTCTTATATACCTAGGTGAGCAGCTCACAGGGTGATGAAATGTACCAGTAGGAGCAGGTCAGATCTGGTCAGGTCTGGTTGGATCTGGTCAGATCTGACGCGCCGTCATACCCGGTAATGATTCTATTTATATGTGGACCAATCAGGGTGAAGGGAGATTGTGGAATTTCCCTGCATCCCAGAAACGCGTCCACAGGTATGTCGGTATGTTGTGATACTCCCAGTGCCCAGAAATGGAATGGGTCCGGCTCTCATAACATCCTGGTATGGGTGATATAAGAGCAGCTCACTGTACACACTGGGGGGGAGTGAGCTGTAAGCTTGTGAGCAGGGCCTGAGCGTGTGTGGCGAAGAATTTAATAAATGTGTAAAATAATGAATAATACCCAGAATAGTCCATTGACAAAGGGGTGGCGGTGAGTCTACTCACCAGCATTAGTGTATCATGTATCTGCTCACATAATTACTACACTGCGGTTTAAGCGCTGGTTCCACTGCCGTCAGTTGGGTGAATTTTCGCTAATCCAACGATTTATGATATTACAAAAGTATAGGAAAAAATCGGTTGGATTAGCAGAAATTCACCCAACTGACGGCCACGGAACCAGCGCTTAAACCGCAGTGTAGTAATTATGTGAGCAGATACATGATACACTAATGCTGGTGAGTAGACTCACCACCACCCCTTGGTGCATCGTCACGGAATATTATCTTGGAGGCATAATATGACCCTTAAAGGTGTGTACTGATGGACATAGCTTTTCTTAAAACAATTGTTATACTTATTGATCAGAAAGTTGTTGAAGACGACCAACATGTACATGTACATTGTGAATCGGTACTGCACCATCCACCATCGAAAAAACTCACTCCCTCATGTTAAAAACGTCCACAGAAAACATGCATGGGGAATGTTTAGCTCTGCTTTTGGTCAACAGGGATGCTAGACTGGATAAGGAGTGAAAATGGACCAAAAGTCGCTATGAATGAGGCACTTTTCATGTGGAATCCAAGAGGCCTATTTTAGCACATTCCATATGCATTGCATGCATTCCATATTTGGAAAGTACAAAGAACTTTTTCCATGGAAAATTAGCACACTTTCTGGTTGCCATGGAAGCCATTCTGTCACTGAATGGAATGTGTTGACGCTTGTTTCTGCCATAAGCCTCCCAGAACAGAAAACTGAACCAAATCCTTCTATTATTGGGGTAATTTTCAATAAAACTTCATTTATTGAGATTTTTGAAATTTATTTATCCCTCGGACATAATGTTGAGTAGCACAGTCCTTACAGCTATATAAATAATATGGCTCTCTGTAATGGCAAGTGTATAGTTGGCAGGAGTAAAGTGCACCGACTGACTGCGGGCATATTGATCTGTCACACGAGTCTGGTGCACGCTTGTCATCAGAGGTTCACGTTATGAAGGGCCATGTAGTGCTTAAACATTGCTTGGTGTAATGCATGCATTGCATGTATGCCGCCCAGGCGAATAACTCGCCCAAACTGCATTTACCAGTAAACATGTAAAAAAATATAGGGTTAATTCGGCATGATGCACCAATGCAAGTCTGGAGAGGACTGGCTGGCAGTGCATTTGGTGCCATCATGATGACAATGGAGAACAGACCTGAAGGCATCATGCTATTCTAAAATGGCTAGGCTGTCAGTGAGTGAGTTACACCGTTAGCCGCTCCATCCATTAGACGTATTTAGATACTGATAACCCTGATAACAGACACAGGGTATCATTATTGGTAGAGCAATGAGTCCTCTATTGCAAGCATGCTACATGTTGTCAATGGACCATTCTGGGTATTATTATTATTTTTCATATTTACTAAATTCTTCGCCATATAAAACCTAGGCTCTGCTCATGATCCACACTCAACAATCTCCTGTATTCCCCAACAGGAACCAGGATCCATAAGTTATCACGAACCCACTTCCTCCATGAGACTCTGTGACATAAGGTAGACGGATGTAATAACATTCCAATCATATCTACACCCACACAGCCCCACTGGAGGATGTGGGATCCACCTGTGGTGCCATATTTAGAATGAGAGGATATTTCACAATCTCCCCTCAATCCTCATTAACATGATTAACCCACAGGTGGCAATCTCTCCCTATGACACGTGTCTCTATTTCATTGAGCCACGTGTATAGAATATTTCACAATACTGTGAGCTGCTCAAGCCCTTTATATAAAAGGCAGCTTGAGCAGCTCCCAATCATCTCTCCCAACTTACACCTTACACCTTACACCTATACCTAGAACCTATGACAGGTTGAGCTATAGGATCGGAGGCAGAGGTTAGATATTGGCGAGTGTTATCATTGTTACCACCTTTATGAAACACCCATGTCAGCTATGCAATAAAAGGATCAAATGAACTTCCCTGGATTCCGTGTACATTCACTTCACCACATGTAACCATCCGTTGACAATGTGTAGTAGTGGGGGATAGTGCAGAGGTGAATGGATAGTTAGGTCAATAATACCATAGAAATTCCATGTATCTGTTAAAAGCCGCTCCATTCATACAAGAGACACCTGCTTTTGTGAATTTGCTATAAGCCGCACCTGGGGTTTGACATTTAACAGTTTTAGTAGGGCTCTATGTTGTTAAATACATCACAAAATAAAACCCATTCCCTGACTTCTTTGGGAAGGTCCTGTCGGCCGCAATAAGCCTTTCGATTCATATGTAGGCTTATTCAAGTGAATAAAAGCTTGGGTTCTGGTGCTTAATCACTTTTACCACATTAAAATGAAAGTATTTTGGACCCAAGGGTCCTTGAACGTATGTTGAGTAGCACAATCATTACAGCTGTTACAATTTGTAAAATTGGTCAATTACAAAGTGACATAGAAAGATTAAACGCATAACACTCAACTTAATATCCCTTGTGTGTATAAATCAATAATTCCTTTTCACTGGATTGTTGAGTGAGCAATTTTGAGTTGGCCATTCTGATACTTGGTGTGTTGCCTTTTACTCTGCTCTAGAGACGGTCAAAGGATACATACATCATATCTGCATGTAAATACCTGCTTATATTATGTTCTTATACTAGCTGGAGAGAGGTTTCATGACAATCGGTTCTACCATTGATTGAAAATTTGATTGAATTCCAAAGAAACTATCATTTCCATGTAGAGTAAGAAAACACTACGATATATTGCTGCAGGGTTTCACGGAAACCCCGCAGCAAAAAACTGTGCTCCTGTACCCTGGCCCCTTGGAGCTGGTATCGTTCGACTCGTGAATCAGTAATGATCCCGTATAGATTTCCTCCCGTCCGGGTGTGGTTTCCTTGTCTGCTGTATAGTCCCTGCTGAAGGACAAAAACTGTCTCTGCCTTCAGCAGAAATTTTGTGTCGAAAATCTTCGACACAAATGATACTTGGTTTGAATTCAGATTGATTGAATATTTCGAACATATATTTTTGGTTATTTCTTGGACTGTTCGATAACCATATACCGTAGCATCTCCCTCATCAGCCATGGCATGAAAGAAAAAGCGAATCTGAGGCCTACTGGCCTTAAAGAAACTTCCAAAAGAGGGGTCTGCCTTATAGGCGGAGTAAAATTACATTACATTAATTAGCACTAAAATAGTCAAAATCAACCTCTATCTGTGCCTTATAGCTTTGGCAACTCAGAGTGCGCTTTATGCGTGGGATGTGCCTAATATACCAGGTATTACTGTAATAATTTACCAAAGAGAATATCTTTGGATTTTAATCAATTCGATAAAAGCATCTGGAAAACCAGCCAGCACTTACCGTAATCTCTCGGGTAGAAGGCGCACCCACAATTCAGGGAAGGCTGGTTCACGTAGAAGGCGCACCAACCTCCTCTGAATTGATGTTTTGGTAAACCCCGCGTACAAGGCACACCCACAACTTCTACAGTATGGTTCACGTAGAAGGCGCACCTTCTACATTGGGTACTTTCAGAACAGTTCTGCTTGCTTTGAATTTAAACCTCACCTATGTGCCTCAAGGACACGTCGAGGGTGAGAGGTCCCGTGGCGTGAAACCCGGACCCGTACACTAGAGGGAGCTAAGGTAGAAATCACGCCCCTACACATTTACCGAGGCAATGGTTCTTTAACATCCGTCACTACATAGGCATAGTGAGAGATGGACAGGCCTGTTTCAAGTCATTTGTCTGCCATGACCGCCGAGAGACTTTCCAGCACAGCCTAGCCAGAGCAGGGAGGAACTCAAATGACACCTTACGGCGACGTTTGGAACCACCACTATGCCCCGGCCGGGCCGGGAACCGAACCCACGACCTTACGGCCTGTGAGCGGACGCGCTACCGACTGCGCCACGCCTCCCGACTCAGAACAGTAGTATGATGTTGATCATATAATTTTTAGAATGTTAGAAATGAGGTGTGAACAGAAATAGAACTTGATTTTAATATTCTATCATTTCTTTTCTCCATTTGAGCATTCCATCATTGTGGTGCCATGTCAGGGAATGGATATAAATCATCACATAATGTAAACATGGTTTGAATATCTTTTTTTTTTTGAGGTATCAAAGTTCATCTATGCTCCCAACTAGATAGGAATTGTATAGTGGTGTAGACTGGTGGCAAATCTTGGAATCATGACCATTTCAATTATACTCAACATAAATCATCCACCCCTGCATGAATATTGGTTAAGGATATACAGAACATAGCACCAGGTGACAGCACTATATTGTGGCAGATTTCAAATGCTGATGACCTTAGATAACTCAAAAAAGGATATTCAAAGTATGTTCAGGTTATGTGATGAATTATTTTCACTCCTTAACATTACACCACAATGACGGAGTAATCAAATGGAGATAAAAAATGATGATAGAATGTTAGAGTCAATTTGAGCTAAATAAACAAGATCATGCCCAACTGCGTCCTATAGGGATTCCCTGAAGTTAAGGTGCGTCTTAATATGTGCGGGATGCATCTTATACACACGCATTGTGGTGACTCCTTTATAAGGAACGGCTAATACACAGGGTAGAGTGACCTTGAGTTGTCCAGGTACTGTGAGGCGGCCATTTTCCTTGTTTCCTGGTTCCAAATTCTAATAACAAATGGTCATTTTATTGGACTTCAACCCATTTACCTTGATAGGAGAGGGGGAGATGTAAAACTTGCTTCTTAAACATTGTTGGTGATCCAGCCCCAGCTCTCTCTACTTGTTGTATATACCGTAATCTCCCGCGTATAAGACGCGTCCTCTACGCCAAACAAATGCCTTGTGCGTCTTATAGGATTTCTTCAAGTTGGGGGTGCGTCTTATACGCGGGGTTTTCCAACATCTCATTTGGCAAAATGCGCCGATGACAGCTTGAACTCATAGCGCCAGCACCGCGGCAGGCCGGGAGCTGTCGACGCGCTCGACGGGTTTGACGCCGACCGTGTGCCGATGACAGCTTGAACTCATAGAGCCTGCACCGCAGCAGACCGGTCGGTGTAGATTTGCTCGGCGGGTTTGACGCCGACCGTGTGCCGATGACAGCTTGAACTCATATAGCCTGCACCGCGGCAGACCGGGAGGTGTCGACGGGCGCTCGGCGGGTTTGACGCCGACCGTGTGCCGGTGACAGCTTGAACTCATAGCGCCAGCACCGCGGCAGACCGGGAGGTGTAGATTTCCTCCCGTCCGGGTGTGGTTTCCTTGTCTGCTGTATAGTCCCTGCTGAAGGACAAAAACTGTCTCTGCCTTCAGCAGAAATTTTGTGTCGAAAATCTTCGACACAAATGATACTTGGTTTGAATTCAGATTGATTGAATATTTCGAACATATATTTTTGGTTATTTCTTGGACTGTTCGATAACCATATACCGTAGCATCTCCCTCATCAGCCATGGCATGAAAGAAAAAGCGAATCTGAGGCCTACTGGCCTTAAAGAAACTTCCAAAAGAGGGGTCTGCCTTATAGGCGGAGTAAAATTACATTACATTAATTAGCACTAAAATAGTCAAAATCAACCTCTATCTGTGCCTTATAGCTTTGGCAACTCAGAGTGCGCTTTATGCGTGGGATGTGCCTAATATACCAGGTATTACTGTAATAATTTACCAAAGAGAATATCTTTGGATTTTAATCAATTCGATAAAAGCATCTGGAAAACCAGCCAGCACTTACCGTAATCTCTCGGGTAGAAGGCGCACCCACAATTCAGGGAAGGCTGGTTCACGTAGAAGGCGCACCAACCTCCTCTGAATTGATGTTTTGGTAAACCCCGCGTACAAGGCACACCCACAACTTCTACAGTATGGTTCACGTAGAAGGCGCACCTTCTACATTGGGTACTTTCAGAACAGTTCTGCTTGCTTTGAATTTAAACCTCACCTATGTGCCTCAAGGACACGTCGAGGGTGAGAGGTCCCGTGGCGTGAAACCCGGACCCGTACACTAGAGGGAGCTAAGGTAGAAATCACGCCCCTACACATTTACCGAGGCAATGGTTCTTTAACATCCGTCACTACATAGGCATAGTGAGAGATGGACAGGCCTGTTTCAAGTCATTTGTCTGCCATGACCGCCGAGAGACTTTCCAGCACAGCCTAGCCAGAGCAGGGAGGAACTCAAATGACACCTTACGGCGACGTTTGGAACCACCACTATGCCCCGGCCGGGCCGGGAACCGAACCCACGACCTTACGGCCTGTGAGCGGACGCGCTACCGACTGCGCCACGCCTCCCGACTCAGAACAGTAGTATGATGTTGATCATATAATTTTTAGAATGTTAGAAATGAGGTGTGAACAGAAATAGAACTTGATTTTAATATTCTATCATTTCTTTTCTCCATTTGAGCATTCCATCATTGTGGTGCCATGTCAGGGAATGGATATAAATCATCACATAATGTAAACATGGTTTGAATATCTTTTTTTTTTTGAGGTATCAAAGTTCATCTATGCTCCCAACTAGATAGGAATTGTATAGTGGTGTAGACTGGTGGCAAATCTTGGAATCATGACCATTTCAATTATACTCAACATAAATCATCCACCCCTGCATGAATATTGGTTAAGGATATACAGAACATAGCACCAGGTGACAGCACTATATTGTGGCAGATTTCAAATGCTGATGACCTTAGATAACTCAAAAAAGGATATTCAAAGTATGTTCAGGTTATGTGATGAATTATTTTCACTCCTTAACATTACACCACAATGACGGAGTAATCAAATGGAGATAAAAAATGATGATAGAATGTTAGAGTCAATTTGAGCTAAATAAACAAGATCATGCCCAACTGCGTCCTATAGGGATTCCCTGAAGTTAAGGTGCGTCTTAATATGTGCGGGATGCATCTTATACACACGCATTGTGGTGACTCCTTTATAAGGAACGGCTAATACACAGGGTAGAGTGACCTTGAGTTGTCCAGGTACTGTGAGGCGGCCATTTTCCTTGTTTCCTGGTTCCAAATTCTAATAACAAATGGTCATTTTATTGGACTTCAACCCATTTACCTTGATAGGAGAGGGGGAGATGTAAAACTTGCTTCTTAAACATTGTTGGTGATCCAGCCCCAGCTCTCTCTACTTGTTGTATATACCGTAATCTCCCGCGTATAAGACGCGTCCTCTACGCCAAACAAATGCCTTGTGCGTCTTATAGGATTTCTTCAAGTTGGGGGTGCGTCTTATACGCGGGGTTTTCCAACATCTCATTTGGCAAAATGCGCCGATGACAGCTTGAACTCATAGCGCCAGCACCGCGGCAGGCCGGGAGCTGTCGACGCGCTCGACGGGTTTGACGCCGACCGTGTGCCGATGACAGCTTGAACTCATAGAGCCTGCACCGCAGCAGACCGGTCGGTGTAGATTTGCTCGGCGGGTTTGACGCCGACCGTGTGCCGATGACAGCTTGAACTCATATAGCCTGCACCGCGGCAGACCGGGAGGTGTCGACGGGCGCTCGGCGGGTTTGACGCCGACCGTGTGCCGGTGACAGCTTGAACTCATAGCGCCAGCACCGCGGCAGACCGGGAGGTGTCGACGGGCGCTCGACGGGTTTGACGCCGACCGTGTGCCGATGACAGCTTGAACTCATATAGCCAGCAGCGCGGCAGCGGTGTACAGGCGCTCGGCGGGTTTGACGGCATGACGCCGACCGTGTGCCGGTGACAGCTTGAACTCATATAGCCAACAGCGCGGCAGCGGTGTACAGGCGCTCGGCGGGTTTGACGCCGACCGTGTGCCGGTGACAGCTTGAACTCATATAGCCAGCAGCGCGGCAGCGGTGTACAGGCGCTCGGCGGGTTTGACGCCGACCGTGTGCCGGTGACAGCTTGAACTCATAGAGGGGGTGGGGGGTGCGTCTTATACGCGAACCCCCCCTTGCTGAGTTGGGGGGGCGTCTTGTACGGGGGTTTTTTTACAAATCGATTCAGGGGGGTTGGATGCGTCCTCTACGCGAACCAGCCTACCGTGAGTTTGGGGAGCGTCTTCTACGCGGGAGATTACGGTAATATGGGTTATGGGGCAGAATTCTCACAGTGGGAGGTAGGTTTCCAACAACTTGCCAACCACCTTTGAAGAATAAATCAGCAGTAAATAATAATAAATCTGAAATGTTGTCCTATTGATCAAGTAAGACAGTTAAATTCCAGTTCAGATGGTTACTGCATTAGGCCACCCTTAAAAATCCCACCCTCTGTCCAGAGGGTGGGATTTTTCAGACCCATGAGGGAGGGAGGGGGAAATTTTTTTTAGGAAAATATTTTTATTTGTCATGAACATCGTAAGCTTGGATGGCATGAAATTGCCATCACCTTCTAAGATTTAGTGATTGGAAGCCTAGATTCTTGAGCTGACGGATAAAAAAAAATCTTTTTCTGGAACTCAGGAAAAATTTTTCCCATTCTCACAAAAAAAAATCCACCAGGCCTCTGGACAGGAAACGAACGTATTTTTAAGGGTGGCCTTACATTCACACACTGTCAAGTGTCAGTGAACACAAAAATGAATATATTTCTTTGTAGTTGGTACAAAATTGGACATTTCGGTATAGGCATTTGATTCACAGTGTGATATAACCAACTCAAGGTACTTTTGGTTGACTCATGGTACTGATGATGTAAGGTCACATTCACCCAGGAATGAAGGCCTGTATAGCCTATTAGACGTTTATTATAGAAGTTGTGAATATTTAGGCTTGAAAGCCTAAGACTTCAAGATAATTTTCATATCCAACATCAAGTATCCCCTTGAAGTTTGCCTTCTATAGCAGATACCCTGCAAAATGTTTTAGCTTTCACAGGGATCCAGGTGGACGACTGGTCACTTTACCCTAACAATCCCCTACACTTTTTTCAGGTTGGCTCTGTCAATTTACACAGCTGATCCCCCACACTTTTTCAGCTGCTCCACCACTGCTTGCCATGCGCGTCCTTTTATAGGTAGCATTTGACAGTGTGATTATTGGGCTGGTCCTGGAAGACATTAAATTTTCTACCGAATGATTCTTGTAATGTGTTCCCATGGTTATCTTGACCTGGATTTATCATTGACCTTTTGACCTTTGTCCTTGACCTCAGTGGTATGGAGAGCCCCTTAGAGAGGAGGATGAGTACCATGTTCGACCAACTGATTTTCAGGCAAGTGTTAAAAAGACAAGGAATAAAGGAAGACTAACACAAACCTGTCTGTCAAAATACTGTCAATATAACACTTATATCAGGATAAATAAATGAATTTTAACACCAGTGTCGGTCTAACCTCACATTCGTTGTGCGTGTGTGTACTAACCCGAGTTATGTTGACCCTTTAAAGGCCGCTGATGCATTGATTGATGTCCATTGGTCATCATGATTCATGAATGCAGCCCTAACGAGTAACTCATCAAGGCTACATTCACACATCATGGCAACCTTACGGGGCAGTCTCAGACAGTCGGCATGATGCTTCAATGATGTGCTGGTGAGCAGTCTTGCGAGCACTTCATTGGTGTATCATGACAAGCAATTGGGATGATGCACTCCTGCATTAGCAGCCCTTAAAGTGTTCAACACTCAACTGTCAAAGTAACATGTATATTTCTGTGTGACCCTTATACTGCCACCTGCACCTCAAAATAATTATGAAGAATTAGATCAAATATTGTACTGGACTTGTTCTGGGAGATCTCAACAATACGAAAATTACTGTAGTATATTCAAAACAACCGTGGTTTCAGTGAGTTAGATTTGTCTAGTCTCTCTGATATAACTACATCAGGTGTCTGAGGTGTGGATGTGTCATAAACGCCGTCCCATAGACTCTCTGATATAACTATGGCAAAATGGACAGCCCAGGTAGAAGCTGCCCTGCCTTGTCTGGCGTCAGCCACACTGACGTAGGTTTGGCTGTATACGACATAACGTATACACATACATCCCCGCAGCTTTAAGTCATTAAAACCTGTCAGTTAAACACTGTACTTTGTGTGCGTTAGATGGAAATGCAAGAGAAAGCATTTGTGTTCTTAATTCTAGAACTAAAAAAGGAACCTTTTTTTTATGTAGCTCTACCACTTCACTGGATAGCTCTACCACTTCCCTGATAAGGCTCCCAACCCCTATAGGTTGGCTCGGGGTCTATCCCTAGGAAAGCCAGAGGTCTTGAATTTCTTACGTGTGATTTTATGGAAGTGATTTGATATTTAGAACACCCTCGAACCTATTTTATGGACTTATGAACTAGATGATATAATCGTTGTTAAAAGCAAGTGCAGCCATGTAGTAAAAGGTAGAATTTATATCAGTATTCTATGCAGATTGGTTGTGGTGGGCTAAGTGTTACCAGTGTACATTTTTGTATATGTACTCAGGGATGTAAGTTTTCAGAATTTTGTCTGATTTCAGAATTTTCATAGTTGAAGATGCCTATAGATTTACACGGATTTCTATTATCAGATCAATTTCTTGTAATATTTTACAATAAAATGAGAAGTTTTATGTGTGTCTTCAGAATTTTTCATACACCGTGACTTACATCCCTGTGTACTGGTGTTTTTGTTCAATCGATATGGAAGTATTGTATATACTGGTAGGTGTAAGAAAATAGATAAAAAAAGTAAAATTCTATGTATGATGTATGTGGAAGAGGAATGAAATGAAAGCAATAGTCTAACATATATGGTCCATTACACGTAATACTACTATACTACCTTGAGAAGGTGGATATAATGCAGAGCTAATACGTTGAACTACTGTATCGTCACCTTGAAGCACATAATTTTGAATAGGCTGAAGGGTTTTTAGTGTCATGAAATATAGTTTAACCCTTTGAGGGCAGAGCAAAAATCGTTGTCCTGACCATGGGGACGGCCCCTGAAAAAAGTGTAGTTCCTAGAGGACGAGCTAATTTTCAATTCCTATACAAATCCTATATAATGGGCGTCGACTATAGTCGACGTTAGGCCCACCATGGTGTCGACTATAGTCGATGCTAGGCCTACCATGGTGTCGACTATAGTCGATGCTAGCCCTCAATGGGTTAAGGGCTGAAAGGTAGACCTTGAATAAGCGCCTATCTTGTGTAAGGGCCGGGGTAATGGCCCCTCCAAATTTATGAGGTCATTCACGATGATATGGTAAGCCTAGTTGGGGTATTTTACTATAAAGTGGTCACTGCGGTTCGATCATAACTAATATAAAACACTGCGATGCTTATAGACCACTTCGGAGGGCAGTTAAAACTTCATAATAAATTTTATTCATCTTTTTATCTTGCAGTCATCACCTTACAGCCCAGAATCAACGTCAGTATCGAGTATTAGTTCACAGACTTTAAATCCCAACGCTCTCCTTGCACATGGTAATCCTAGCATGACAGCACTCACATCTACCTCACAACAGGTTGGTTGAAGTAAATGATAAAAAAACATGTTATCATGTCATAAATTCTGATTTAGATACAGTAGAGTACAAAAGCTTCTTCGTGTAGTCTTGTGATGAGGTTATGTTTTATGCGATGAACAGATAAAATGATTACCATAATTTGGATGGTAAAGTGTCATATAAAACATAGGTGTTTCACATTGGTTTTTATGTTTTAACAGTAGCATCTTTGACATACTAAATCTCTTTTCTCATCTTCAGCACGGACCACTCCCATCTTTTGTCGACCAAAACCCAGCGTTTGCCGACCTAAGCGAGTCGTTCCGAAGTCTCTACAAATCAGTGTTCGAATCCACTCATGGTGAGTAAATCATGGAAGAAACTTCTTTGTTACGCAGAATTTTATATTGATTTGAAAAGCATTCACTTAACCTCATGATAATAGACATCTTTATTCCTAACATTCAGAATGATGTGCATGCAGTTCAATTAGTTTCTATTGAAATGCACTGTTATATATACTCATGATGAAGGGTTATGTCAACGGCGTGTGAAACCATGTAAGGTAGTCCGTTGTCTTTTACCTGCATTGAGATGAATAATTAGCCTGCGTTTTTTAGAGTGCCATTGCTCCTAATTGGTTAGCATAAAATCAGATCCCCAAAAGTGATTATTTCGCTGATTAGCTTCTGAAACAAAGATGCTAAAATGTGATAATGTTAAAAGAAAAGATATGATTCTGGAGAAAAGGTGGAGAAAAGTATCATAAGATGTACTTCTTATGAAAGATGCTGATCAGCAGGTACTCTGCAAATCTAACACAGGAAGTCTTGAATCAAGCAATTATGCTTTCAAAAATTGATGACAATAAGAGTTCCAAAGATCTCAAGTTAAGGTAAAATTAATCAAATTGTGGATACTGACTATTAAGAATTATCTGAGCAACATTATCTTTGGGGAAACAGGAGCAGGCCTTAGCAGCAGTCTCAACACTGGCTCCATTCCCAATGGCCAATCAAGCATGGCTCTGCCAGGTAAACTGTACTGAAAGTGCCCTGTCTTTGTCCTGGTGTTTACGCTTTGTACAGTAACCGCTAACACTCACTTAATCTGTGACCGTCACTCGATCCGCAAGGTGCCCATCACCCATAGGTGTCCATCACTGACTTAGACCTGAGATATATTCACTGGTTATGGGTTTGGAGGTAGACACTCTAATCACAGCTACATCAACTGAATGGAAATCCTAATCTGCTGATGTCCATATCTAAAAATTATGTTCAGGAAGGGATTGAGATTTTGCCCTTTCTAGGCATTAAGTGTGCAGTGTGGTTTTATACTATTAGGTTTATATTAAGTGTCCTTAAGTCATGTTGCTGATATCCCTTATACAGTAAGTGTTCATCTGCAGTTCCAAAGAGCTCTTCTTTAAGATTTGTAATATGTCTGCATTTAACTGATTTGGTTTCGAATCCCGCAATTTTTCCCAATTGAATGACTAAAGTACACAGTACTTAATGTTAAAATTCAATAGTGTCATTTGGATTATACGGTAAGTTAAATTGCAAGAAGAAAGCCATGATAAACAAATTAGTTCCCAAATGATGTAAGTGAAGACTGATTCTCAATTGTCCCCTGTGATGAAATCAGAAATTATTTAAGTGCAGAAAATTCATCAACTGAATATGTTTTTATGTGGCATTGCTGCGCATCATTATCTTTGGGTAAACAGGAACAGACCTTAGCAGCAGTTTCTCCAGTGCCCTTCGTAATGGTCAATCAAGCATGAATTTGACAGGTAAACTTCACTGACCTGTCAACCAAATTCTGTCTGCTGTGTTGACCTTTGGTGTTAATTCTCCACACAGTAACTGCTAACACCTATTTCAGCTGTGAATGTCACTGAATTAAGAAGGCTCCCTGCTGCCTTGAATATATACGTTATCTATGTCTCACATTGACTAAGAATGAGATATTCACCGGTTATGGTTTTAAAACTTTAGTGTTACTGACAAGTCCACTTTATCAAATGAGTGAGTGTTGGAATATCAATTTCTAGAGACTTTTCTATGTCTGGGCTAAATTTGGGTAACAATTCAAAGGAAAATTGTGTATTGAGTGTACAATCCATTATGCAAAGACAGTGTGTGAGAGAATTGTTTGCCCACTCTTGCCCATCAGTTTCTTTTGATCAAATATTTCCAGTTATTGGTAACATTTCTTTCACTTCCTCTACTGATTTGACTATTTAACAAAATCATTTCTTTTCCAAATATGATTGGCAAGGGTAACCTTAGTAAGTGCCTTTCTTGAAGTAGGAAGGTCCATGATTATAGCTTAAGGAAATAAGTACTTTCTCGGGTTGGAAATGTGTAGGCGTATTGATTGTTCAAGGGAAATTGTTTTCCCATAACAAGATCTTCTTAGTATCACATAGTATACTGTTAATAAGTTTATTTCCTAGTACCCTTTAAAAGCTACTGAAATGTACTCTTCTACTAATTTAAAGAAAAAAGTTTTCATGAAATCAAATTACATATAACGGTATCAATAGACCATTAAATGCTGCTATTCAATACTCAATTTTTTTCACTGCTGTTCATTACTATTTGGAAATATCTCAAGAAATAAAATGTGAAAATTGACTGTAATCTTGTGTGACATTGCTGAGCAATATTATCTTTGGGTAAACAGGAACAGACCTTAGCAGCAGTTTCTCCAGTGCCCTTCGTAATGGCCAATCAAGCATGAATTTGACAGGTAAACTTCACTGACCTGTCAACCAAATTTTGCTGATATGATTTGGTGTTCATCTTTTGTACAAAAATTCTAACATGCCACTTCATCTGCTGTCTATTTAGAAATACTCTCAAATACCCAATACAATTTCCCTCTTCAAATCATTTAGATAATCTTAAAGTTAAGGTCTTTATAAGCAGTACTTGTGGGTTAGATTATTGAGCGTCAGCAGATATGTCAACAGCCCAAAGAATTCTTATGTCGGCTGAGTTGAACCCCCCAAAAAAATCATTTCTCTTGTAAGATTGGAAACCCAATCATAATACAATGTTCAAACCAGTTCCTGAGTGGATGTACTGATTTGAATAAAGGTCAGGTTTCTACAAAGAATAGGTTTGCTGCCTTAGTACTTCACGAATAAGCCGCAACTTACCAACGCTTACTGCAGCATGAGCACAAAGTCAGGGTTAATGGTGGGGGTCATGTTTGTATACAGACTTAGTGGGATTAATTATCAGCCAATGAAATAACCCCAGCCATTCAGTGCGGTTCTCTCGGGGGGGGGGGGAAGTACTACCCATCAAATAGCTGTTATCTGTACTAAGAGCCAGGAACCAGCTTCAGCAATGGCTGCGCCCATTGGACAATCCGCTACCTCGATATAGAACAGTAGTACAGCATAAAAAATCAGGGTGCGTCCTATACACAGGTTGGTCGTATATGTGATGTGTACAGTTGTGGTAGATATAGCGATGGCTATGTGAATCCAAAAGTGTGTAATGAAAGTAGAAAAAGAGATTCAGAAGTCCCATATGCACCTAGTGCTTAAAATGACTACTTGCCATACCTGCTGTTAGGATTTAAGGGAGTGGTCATTTTTTTAACAAGGGGTAGATAGATTGGGGCGGACAGAAAAGAATTCAGACCTCTTCAGGAAAGGGTACACAAATTTCACTCCCCTCTTAGGGGTGGGGCAGAAATGATTCACCTCTTTTTAGCGAAAAAGTCTGCACTATAGAAAAGGGGGGGGGGCAAAAAAGTTGCAGACCCTTCCAAAGTGACCTGAAAAATTTCAAACCTTTTCGCAAGAGGACCGAAAAGATTTTGGTGTGCATGCGAAAAAGTCCACCAACCCCCCTGTTAAAAAAATGATCACTCCTTACAACCTATAGGAAACTAATTATGCTTGTCATGAATGAGTTTTCCTCAATTAATTATTTCTGTTTGATATAATTTTCAATGAATCTTAGTTATGTTAATTGGATAACACCTGATGCATACCTGTATAAATATATTTGTTAACTCATATGAGTTTTCACACAAGTTTTTTTACATTCACAATAAGTCTCTTGAGAAAGTGAATGTAATAATACCTTAAGATATCCGCTCAGATGTTCAGAAATTAAATTGAGTTGTTAGTTCTGCGAACTAAACGTAACAGGCTTAGTGACTTAGAACTTGAGTGACCAAAGTAAAAGATAAAAAACAATATTGTACACAGTATGCATCAAGTGAAAGCTATCCCCTCTCCCTGATTAGTCTGAAATTCCTTGGCCACCATGGTTATAAGTCAGTCACCCTGTGATTTGTCTAGGTGGTCTAACGACTTTGCTCCAACACCAACAACACCATCACCACCACCACCACCAGAACAGTACCTCAAGTGATTCTTCCTCCTCAAATGCCATTCATAATAATGTCAATGGGTCCCATTCCCATGTGACCTCAAGGCAAGGTTACCATCAAGGTTATTCGGGTCAAGGTCACCCCCAGTCAGGTCAAATGGGTAGGTTAGCGTTCAGGTTTTATGCATGCTAGCTTTGATGGTATGTATGGCGCACTAAAAGTATGTTTTGTTGAATGGGAAGTGAGCGGGTAGAACAGTTCCATCTGGAAGGAAGGTAAGGTTGCCTATTATTGAAAAGGCAAACATCCATAATCGCATAGTTATCATGTGTAAAACAAATAACCTTATGGTAGGGACATATGAGGGGAAATCCCAACGAAAGCTTCGTAGTGACCGCAATAGATCAAGCCGGATGCACCACGACTAGCAAAATACAAAATAACTGACGAGGATCAGGATTCGCTGATTGGTTCTCTGTATAATGTAATCGGTTGGAGTTTAGTACTTTGTAGTTAAGGTTGTTCGCTTCACATGTTTAACCTCCCTTGCTTTAATCCCTTTGCAGAATGTCCAAACCACTGCATGCTGCCACCTGGTGTACACTGCCAGAACTCACTCTATTTGAGCCTACCTGCTGCTGCTGTTGATATGTCTGCTTGTCTTTGAGTTTGCTTTGCTGGCTTAAGTTGTCCCTGTATGCACTGTTTGTCTAAGTCTCAACACCCAGGAAAAATGAAGTCAATTGTGTGTTCTTGTATGTAATCCTGGAAATGCTAGAACAGCAGCACAGTTACAACCCCAAACACAAAATGTACACCACCCCATACCCAGACATTCACATAAAAAAAAATAACAACTAAGACGAAACAAAAACTATTCTGTTGCCAGAGTGAAATAAGAAATACATCTCATGATTTATGTATGATTAAGATCTTGAAAATGAATGAGATAAGACAGGCAAGACTTTTTAGGAGATCATGTTTCTCCGTCTTTGCCATAGCTGACTTATCAATAGCTTTATCGGCTTTGTATGAATCATTATAATTTATGTTTTATTTCATTTCAATGAATTGTTCTTAAGTGTTGAATAAAATGGTTTGATAACATGTGATTTGATCCTGTGGAAATGCATTCTTTTATAGGTGCACAATTAGGCAATTCAGTGGATTGGTTACAGAATTTGGACAGTTTGAAAGACAGTATCCGGATTGCCAGCAGCTACAACTGGAGTGACTTAGATCTCACCCAGTTTCAAGGTAAGAACATTTGTAATCAATAATCTTATGCTATCCCCCAAATCGTAATCATAATCAATAGCAAAAAGAGTGATCCGAAATAATTGAATATATTAGGTAACTGGAAATATAGAAAAAGAACTAGGAATATTTTATTGAAGGTTTATTCTCTTGTTGACCTTTGGTTTCAGGGCTGATTGAAAGTATGAAGGCAGCAGACATGAATAACTGGTCACTAAATCCTGAACAATTCAATGACCTGGCCATGTCGTTGAACACATTCTTCGCACAGACAGGCCTTATGGCCCCTGACGGCACGCCACAGCCTGGAGTGTCGGTCGCAGGAGCACCCTTCAACATGAGTCAAAGCAGTACAAGTTCAGCAGGAACAGGTAGGTTTACCAAAATCATTTTAAATTCTGAGAAAGCTTTAATAAAGGTTACAAACTAAGATAACTTTTAACACTTACTTGTGGCAGTATAATATTGTTATTAGAATGGCTTGCTTGAAGTCCATACCATGGAAACTAACAGTTACTGTTACAGACTACTAATAAGAGTGCAAAGAAAATTATACTTTCAGGAAATTTAAGCTTGACATAAAACTAACCCTAAATTGAATTACCGGTAACCTTGTAAGCACTAACTTTAGGGACTGCTTCTGGCGATCTATATATTGACAAATCTATATTTATATAGTGATCGAGAACTCTATTAATACAAGTCACAAAGAGTCAAAATCATCTCATCTTAAAATGATAGATCCTATGTTACTGGAACTGAAATGGACCTAGGTATATTGTATACTGAAAAAAATAATTTGAAACAGGGAACTAAATGAAAGGGATAATCAAAATTTTTAAAGAAATATATAATTACATAGGGTACACATTTTAACTTAATAAGGTGCCTAATTTGCAGTACTATTTGAGTTATAAGCTAATTATTTTCTTGTCATTCGCTTATGCCAGCTACTAACTTAGGAGAGTCAAATGGCTCAGGTCAAGAAGGTGCATTCACTCCTCCACCTAGTCCTCTATCTTGATTTCTTTAGTTTTCAAGCTGTGTGATCTGTTTAATATTATGCTTGCACATAAATCCTACACTTTTTAAAATGACCTGAAATGCTGCCAGCAAAGGGTCAATCTGAGAAATATTCCAGTATTGTGGAAGTACTGGTTTGCTTGATATAAAATATGAGCTAATTTTGGTTCATGTCATTGTTCTTGACACTAGTTCTTCAGGGATGTAAGTCTTCAGGTTTTATCAGATTTTTGACTGATGTTTATTTTCCTTATACAAGTGGTAAAGAGGGTTGTTTGGAAGAATAGAAAGCTTTTATATCAAGTAAATGTATGGCTTCTTGATTTTTGCCCATTCCTGACTTATATCCCTGGTTCTTGTCTCATTACATGCCTGTTTTCTACATCGATCAGTCACCCTTTTTGCTGGCAACATACTTGGTTCCTGTACCTGTTTTTGAATCTAACTGGATAAATTTACTAAAGTTGAAGATTATTTCCTGTCACCTTCTATGAATGAAACATGACATAGTATTGATAAGTTCTCTCACGGAAATGTTTTCATTGATTTGATCATACACTCTACTCTATTCAATTCAAGTCTACACTTAAATTGTGTTTATGTTTTAGCTCTAAGGAATTCAGTATCTCTACATGTAATCATATTGAATGATAGAAGAGAAAACCTAAACTTTTCACTCGTATCTTTCTTGCTATATTTTTGGTTAAGAAGAAATTTACCCAAGATGATTTAGACACTAGTAGGTCCCCCCCCCCCCCCGTTTTTGATTCATTGAAAAGTGCTTACCTTTACTTTGAATCTTTTTCTAGGCTATACACAACATCAGCAGATAGTAGGCGGGAATGGGCAGCCAACTTACAGCGCGCTCACCAACGCTTCTCCACTCAGCCCCGAGGAACAGAAACCCGTCATCACAGTAAGCAACCCTTATCCACAGCAACATTCAGGCTACTCAGCCCTCAATGACGAAATCGATGATGACTTCAACTGGGACAAGCTCCTGTAGGAGGAGACCCTTGGTAATCAACAAATGTGACTATGGACTGATTTAGAATAGCACCAAAGACTGTGGCTGGCCGTAGGAGCCAACTACTCGGCTGATATTGGATGTCGATTTTTATTGCAATTGGTGCATGTACTATATACAAGATGGACCTTCTTTCGTGTGGCGAGCAGTGGTAGACTACTTTTTTTATTATTATTATTATTATTGAATGCAATTGTGGCTATTATGGATATTTTGATGAACTGCTTTTTACTGGAGATTGGAAGTTGCACAGCAGGGTCAAATGATATTTCCCATATTGTCACAGATTTATGGAAACAGGTGAGACTCCAATTGCAAATGGAGTGGCTGTATGAGATGTTAGATGTGTACATCTAGTAGCATCATATTTCATATGTGTACATGTTAAGTATAATGACGTTTATTTTTGCATTACACGACTTTTATTTCACAGTCGGTAATAAATGCCACACTACACATAACTTATATGTGTACACACAACATGCAAATAAGGAACAATAATCATGTATATCTTCCTTAACACAAACTGTCCATGGTGGTGTATTAACTTGAAAGCTGAAAGTATATCCGTCCAAAGTATCTCAGCTTGCATACTGTTTAGAAGTGTATGTCTGATACAGTTCATTTATTGTATACACATTTTTAGAAATTTACAAAAATTTGTATTGAAAATAAATGAAGTTAAAAATGCCATGGGAAGTCAAAATGACGACTGAAGACGTGTGTAAATGAGCCCTGTGCCCCTTGGTGGTTGCCAATGACTACAAGGTGACATGTGACATGGACTTTGGCAACGAGGTATCACCGAGCTGGAGATTCAGAGGGGCATTTTCTTCAGTCATTCCATTTGCTTCCTACTGTCCAATATAGAATAATTCTATAATTCCGTTTCTGTACTGCATCAAATCATATATTATTGAATATATTCTATAATATGTATTGAATTCAATTTCTATAATATAGAAAAAAGACATGACATAGACAACTTTATTTCTATTGAATTTTATTTCGATTAAACAAAGGCAAAATTTCTATATGAATCTTATTGAAATAAAATATAGAAAAAGAAATATTTTTTAGAATATAGGACAAAGGCAAAATTTCATAATATAGAAGGTTTATTGAACTCAATTTCTATAATACAGAAATAGCTTATACACTATACAAATTAATCACTATGGTGTCAAAAAAAAAGCTTCGGGGTGAGTTGCACTGACCCCCGCGCTTTTGACACAATAGTGATTTATCCAGTTTAAGTACTCTAAATGGTGCCCATACAGCGTGTGTTAATCCATTAATAAAGGATGTTTATCTTCTGCTGCGCAGATGACTGGAAAACTATTAAAATCCTCATAATAAATATTGCTTAATTATACAGGTGTGAAATGAGTGTATAGCTGCACCTGAATTGCTGATGATTGATTTTGTTTCTGATTAAATAGGGTTACTTTTTCTCCACTTACTGTGTGGAAGAATTAAGTTTAACATGACTATTATTTTAATCCAGTGTGATGCTTGGTGCTCTATGCTTGGGTATACGCTGCACTGCAAACATGGCTGTTCATGATTAAAATGTGTCGTTGAATTCCTCTCCGTCTGTCGGTTGTCTGAAGTAGTACATCATTCTTCTGTCCATACAAGGGCTTCCCTAGCCCACTTAAAAGGGTCTATATTTCCTCTTTCCTATCCCCTCAGCATGTGTGTGGTGCACATATGCGCGGGCACTGACACATTCCTCTGTTAAATTGTGTAATGTCGTTCTCGCCATGAATATGACCTTAACTGTCGAAATGGCGTTAAACCTCTATTACTCACTCACTCAATCACTCACTCACTCCGTTCGTACAATTTTGAGACTGTAAAGGATTTCAGTATATTTCAAATGCAATTATTATAGTGAAAATGTATTTGATGAGGTTTTATGGGGAATAACGTTCATATAGAAATACTAGTCCACAAAATATCTGCAGCTATTCCCTCAAACACCTTTGTGTTTTTGTTGTTTTTTTTTTACTGTCAGTTCCTTTCCTATGCACGGAGCTTTACATCAATGCTAGTCAAGCATCATGCCGTCCTTTTTAAGTATAGACCGTAATCCTTTAAATTTCTTGGTTAAAACTGCTACTCCATTTTGGGGGGATTTTTATTTTGATTAAATGTAGAAATCATGTATGTTAAGGGAGTGTTCTGTGTGGATACGTATTGAATGGACTGCTGACTATGTAAACCTAGTCCATATTGATAAACATGCAGGCATGTTGGGCATTGTTGGAATACGTGAATTCCAATATCAGTAATGTTTCAAGTTCTTCAGTGAAATAAAAACTTTTATTGTTAAACTTTGTTTTGCTTTGGGAAGCCTCTATACATTGCTGTGGCAAGATCTATATTTATCTACTTGTATCTTAAATTTTACTGTTTCATTGGTCTATATATCCTGATAAGTCTTGTCTATGAACCTTAACCCATGAAGGGCTGCTGGTGCAGGAGTGCATCCTGCCCATAGGTTGTCATGATCAATGAAGTGCTGGCGAGTCGGCTTGCCAGCACTTCATTGGAGCATCATGCCGAGCCTTCGGGACTGTATCAACCCTGTAGGGTCAGCCTGAATGTAGCCCTGGCGAGTTACTCACGAGGGCTGCAGTCATGCATCATGGCGACCAATGGGCATGATGCATTAATGCATTAGCGGCTTAGCGTTAAATGCTGCTACTTTGCTTTGATGCATATACCTGGTAACTTGCACGCTGGGTAAGCATGATTACTGTGAATTTTTGTCTCACACGTGCAAAAAAGGGCAAGACATACATGCAGTAGCTCTCCAAGACGCAATTTCCCTAGGTGTACTGTGACGTGACTACTAGTTCAGAAGCACAATTAAATATATGCAGTGTACATACAGAACAGTTGTACCTTGTCTATGATATGAAAGCATATTGGATATATATATATTTAAATCTGATTTGCCTTGTGCATATCGTCTTCACATCAGGCTTATCCCCTAAATCCTTGGGACTTATCCCCTGAATCCACGGTTTTGAAGTAATATAATTTTCAGCGTTTAAACTGTAATATAGCACTATCGCCCATACGCCATTATGTTCTGCATCAACGGTCGGTAGAGGCGTGAAAAGGGTGTGGTAGGGTTATGTTACACTTTTTAAAATCCAAACGCTGAAGATGACATTATTTTATTGCTGCGGACGAAACACAATAGGGAGAATATTAAGTAGGATAAAATTGTCCTCACTTGTCCTACTGGTGTGTACCAAGTTTTCACTGTCTGTCAGCACTGCTGTTTAATAGGACACAGAACCTTGTGAAAGGTTCCCAGGGGATTCACTTCACCTTTATCTAGAGTATCAAAAATGTTTGTTTTTTTTTTAAATTAAAATTTGCTATATTGATGACGAGGTATCTTGAAAGTATGGGGCCCACCATCACTTATGAAGAGGCTGATATTGTTGTTATATAAAGCGACACGTAAATATTGATGGTTGTGCTGTTTAGTGCCTGGTATGATTCACTGCCCTAGGCGCCACTACTGGTTCACTCCCTCAAGAAGGCCTTCTATATAGAAACAAGGTTACAAAATGTACAAGACAGTTTAAGTTGCCACTCTGTAAATAAAATATTTCCTTTGCGCAAAACTATGTGATCTTGTATTTTTTTCGCTTTGAATACTTGGATGTAAATTATCAGAACTTTGGCTGCTTTCATCAAATTGGCATACATGCTCAAATTTAAAATCATTAATCTTTATTAGACCCAAGTTCTGAACTCGGGTCTACTTCTACGGTACACGTTTTGGCCGAAGGGTTTTGCGGAAGGGGTAATGTGCACCATAAATCGACCATTGCAAATTGGCATGGAATAATTTGTAAATGTATTGGAATCCTATACATTGGACTTTGATATTGATGGTTATATTTGAATTACCGTAATACCTCGCGTATAAGGTGCACCTCACGTATAAGGCGCACCCAGACTTTGCAGATGTGAGTGTAAAAACTACCGTAAACTCCCGCCTATAAGACGCGTCCAAAATATCGAAGTTTCTCGGATCTGTCCCGTATCTCTTTTGTGTCTCCTTTTAGGTATTTCAAACAACATTCTGGACTTTGGTGATGAGTACAGGACTTTAAATAACTTTGCAAGGAGATATTGTGATACCAGCAGAAAGAAAATCAAATGCTTTAGGTTGTCAAGAACATAAAGACTCAGCTGAATAAACTGCTCCACATTGAGTCACACCAACTTGTTTCCTATCATATTACCATCATTCTTAAGAAAAATGGTGAATATTGGAAGACATTATTTTTCAAGGGTCAATTTGAAGCAAGACTATAGTCTTTCCAAATTCTTCCACAAAATATCGAAGTTTCTCGGATCTGTACCATGTCTCTTGTGTGTCTTCTTTTAGGTATAACAAACAACCTTCTCAACTTTGGTGCTGATTTGAGGACTTTAAATAACTTTGCAAGGAGATATTGTGATACCAACAAAAAGAAAATCAAATGCTTTAGGTTGCCAAGAATGTACAGACTCAGCGGAATAGATTTCTCGACAAAGAGTCATCTAAACTTGTTTCCTATCACATTAACATCATTCTTAGCAAAATGGTGAATATTTAAAGACGTTATTTTTCAATTGTCAGTTTGAAGCAAGACTATAGTCTTACCAAATTTTTCCACAAAATATCAAAGTTTCTCGGATCTGTCCCGTATCTCTTTTGTGTCTCCTTTTAGGTATTTCAAACAACCTTTTGGACTTTGGTGATGAGTACAGGACTTTAAATAACTTTGCAAGGAGATATTGTGATACCAGCAGAAAGAAAATCAAATACTTTAGGTTGCCAAGAACATAAAGACTCAGCTGAATAAACTGCTCCACATTGAGTCACACCAACTTCTTTCCTATCATATTACCATCATTCTTAAGAAAAATGGTGAATATTGGAAGACATTATTTTTCAAGGGTCAATTTGAAGCAAGACTATAGTCTTTCCAAATTTTTCCACAAAATATCGAAGTTTCTCGGATCTGTCCCATGTCTCTTGTGTGTCTTCTTTTAGTTATAACAAACAACCTTCTCAACTTTGGTGCTGATTTGAGGACTTTAAATAATTTTGCAAGGAGATATTGTGATACCAACAAAAAGAAAATCAAATGCTTTAGGTTGCCAAGAATGTACAGACTCAGCGGAATAGATTTCTCGACAAAGAGTCATCTAAACTTGTTTCCTATCACATTAACATCATTCTTAGCAAAAATGGTGAATATTTAAAGACGTTATTTTTCAATTGTCAGTTTGAAGCAAGACTATAGTCTTACCAAATTTTTCCACAAAATATCGAAGTTTCTCGGATCTGTCCCGTATCTCTTTTGTGTCTCCTTTTAGGTATTTCAAACAACATTCTGGACTTTGGTGATGAGTACAGGACTTTAAATAACTTTGCAAGGAGATATTGTGATACCAGCAGAAAGAAAATCAAATGCTTTAGGTTGTCAAGAACATAAAGACTCAGCTGAATAAACTGCTCCACATTGAGTCACACCAACTTGTTTCCTATCATATTACCATCATTCTTAAGAAAAATGGTGAATATTGGAAGACATTATTTTTCAAGGGTCAATTTGAAGCAAGACTATAGTCTTTCCAAATTTTTCCACAAAATATCGAAGTTTCTCGGATCTGTCCCATGTCTCTTGTGTGTCTTCTTTTAGTTATAACAAACAACCTTCTCAACTTTGGTGCTGATTTGAGGACTTTAAATAATTTTGCAAGGAGATATTGTGATACCAACAAAAAGAAAATCAAATGCTTTAGGTTGCCAAGAATGTACAGACTCAGCGGAATAGATTTCTCGACAAAGAGTCATCTAAACTTGTTTCCTATCACATTAACATCATTCTTAGCAAAAATGGTGAATATTTAAAGACGTTATTTTTCAATTGTCAGTTTGAAGCAAGACTATAGTCTTACCAAATTTTTCCACAAAATATCGAAGTTTCTCGGATCTGTCCCGTATCTCTTTTGTGTCTCCTTTTAGGTATTTCAAACAACATTCTGGACTTTGGTGATGAGTACAGGACTTTAAATAACTTTGCAAGGAGATATTGTGATACCAGCAGAAAGAAAATCAAATGCTTTAGGTTGTCAAGAACATAAAGACTCAGCTGAATAAACTGCTCCACATTGAGTCACACCAACTTGTTTCCTATCATATTACCATCATTCTTAAGAAAAATGGTGAATATTGGAAGACATTATTTTTCAAGGGTCAATTTGAAGCAAGACTATAGTCTTTCCAAATTCTTCCACAAAATATCGAAGTTTCTCGGATCTGTACCATGTCTTTTGTGTGTCTTCTTTTAGGTATAACAAACAACCTTCTCAACTTTGGTGCTGATTTGAGGACTTTAAATAACTTTGCAAGGAGATATTGTGATACCAACAAAAAGAAAATCAAATGCTTTAGGTTGCCAAGAATGTACAGACTCAGCGGAATAGATTTCTCGACAAAGAGTCATCTAAACTTGTTTCCTATCACATTAACATCATTCTTAGCAAAATGGTGAATATTTAAAGACGTTATTTTTCAATTGTCAGTTTGAAGCAAGACTATAGTCTTACCAAATTTTTCCACAAAATATCAAAGTTTCTCGGATCTGTCCCGTATCTCTTTTGTGTCTCCTTTTAGGTATTTCAAACAACCTTTTGGACTTTGATGATGAGTACAGGACTTTAAATAACTTTGCAAGGAGATATTGTGATACCAGCAGAAAGAAAATCAAATACTTTAGGTTGCCAAGAACATAAAGACTCAGCTGAATAAACTGCTCCACATTGAGTCACACCAACTTCTTTCCTATCATATTACCATCATTCTTAAGAAAAATGGTGAATATTGGAAGACATTATTTTTCAAGGGTCAATTTGAAGCAAGACTATAGTCTTTCCAAATTCTTCCACAAAATATCGAAGTTTCTCGGATCTGTACCATGTCTTTTGTGTGTCTTCTTTTAGGTATAACAAACAACCTTCTCAACTTTGGTGCTGATTTGAGGACTTTAAATAACTTTGCAAGGAGATATTGTGATACCAACAAAAAGAAAATCAAATGCTTTAGGTTGCCAAGAATGTACAGACTCAGCGGAATAGATTTCTTGACAAAGAGTCATCTAAACTTGTTTCCTATCACATTAACATAATTCTTGGCAAAAATGGTGAATATTTAAAGACTTTATTTTTCAATTGTCAGTTTGAAGCAAGACTATAGTCTTACCAAATTTTTCCACAAAATATCGAAGTTTCTTGGATCTGTCCCGTATCTCTTTTGTGTCTCCTTTTAGGTATTTCAAACAACCTTCTGGACTTTGGTGATGAGTACAGGACTTTAAATAACTTTGCAAGGAGATATTGTGATACCAGCAGAAAGAAAATCAAATACTTTAGGTTGCCAAGAACATAAAGACTCAGCTGAATAAACTGCTCCACATTGAGTCACACCAACTTGTTTCCTATCATATTACCATCATTCTTAAGAAAAATGGTGAATATTGGAAGACATTATTTTTCAAGGGTCAATTTGAAGCAAGACTATAGTCTTTCCAAATTCTTCCACAAAATATCGAAGTTTCTCGGATCTGTACCATGTCTCTTGTGTGTCTTCTTTTAGGTATAACAAACAACCTTCTCAACTTTGGTGCTGATTTGAGGACTTTAAATAACTTTGCAAGGAGATATTGTGATACCAACAAAAAGAAAATCAAATGCTTTAGGTTGCCAAGAATGTACAGACTCAGCGGAATAGATTTCTCGACAAAGAGTCATCTAAACTTGTTTCCTATCACATTAACATCATTCTTAGCAAAAATGGTGAATATTTAAAGACGTTATTTTTCAATTGTCAGTTTGAAGCAAGACTATAGTCTTACCAAATTTTTCCACAAAATATCAAAGTTTCTCGGATCTGTCCCGTATCACTTTTGTGTCTCCTTTTAGGTATTTCAAACAACATTCTGGACTTTGGTGATGAGTACAGGACTTTAAATAACTTTGCAAGGAGATATTGTGATACTAGCAGAAAGAAAATCAAATGCTTTAGGTTGTCAAGAACATAAAGACTCAGCTGAATAAACTGCTCCACATTGAGTCACACCAACTTGTTTCCTATCATATTACCATCATTCTTAAGAAAAATGGTGAATATTGGAAGACATTATTTTTCAAGGGTCAATTTGAAGCAAGACTATAGTCTTTCCAAATTCTTCCACAAAATATCGAAGTTTCTCGGATCTGTACCATGTCTTTTGTGTGTCTTCTTTTAGGTATAACAAACAACCTTCTCAACTTTGGTGCTGATTTGAGGACTTTAAATAACTTTGCAAGGAGATATTGTGATACCAACAAAAAGAAAATCAAATGCTTTAGGTTGCCAAGAATGTACAGACTCAGCGGAATAGATTTCTCGACAAAGAGTCATCTAAACTTGTTTCCTATCACATTAACATCATTCTTAGCAAAATGGTGAATATTTAAAGACGTTATTTTTCAATTGTCAGTTTGAAGCAAGACTATAGTCTTACCAAATTTTTCCACAAAATATCAAAGTTTCTCGGATCTGTCCCGTATCTCTTTTGTGTCTCCTTTTAGGTATTTCAAACAACCTTTTGGACTTTGGTGATGAGTACAGGACTTTAAATAACTTTGCAAGGAGATATTGTGATACCAGCAGAAAGAAAATCAAATACTTTAGGTTGCCAAGAACATAAAGACTCAGCTGAATAAACTGCTCCACATTGAGTCACACCAACTTCTTTCCTATCATATTACCATCATTCTTAAGAAAAATGGTGAATATTGGAAGACATTATTTTTCAAGGGTCAATTTGAAGCAAGACTATAGTCTTTCCAAATTTTTCCACAAAATATCGAAGTTTCTCGGATCTGTCCCATGTCTCTTGTGTGTCTTCTTTTAGGTATAACAAACAACCTTCTCAACTTTGGTGCTGATTTGAGGACTTTAAATAACTTTGCAAGGAGATATTGTGATACCAACAAAAAGAAAATCAAATGCTTTAGGTTGCCAAGAATGTACAGACTCAGCGGAATAGATTTCTCGACAAAGAGTCATCTAAACTTGTTTCCTATCACATTAACATCATTCTTAGCAAAATGGTGAATATTTAAAGACGTTATTTTTCAATTGTCAGTTTGAAGCAAGACTATAGTCTTACCAAATTTTTCCACAAAATATCAAAGTTTCTCGGATCTGTCCCGTATCTCTTTTGTGTCTCCTTTTAGGTATTTCAAACAACCTTTTGGACTTTGGTGATGAGTACAGGACTTTAAATAACTTTGCAAGGAGATATTGTGATACCAGCAGAAAGAAAATCAAATACTTTAGGTTGCCAAGAACATAAAGACTCAGCTGAATAAACTGCTCCACATTGAGTCACACCAACTTCTTTCCTATCATATTACCATCATTCTTAAGAAAAATGGTGAATATTGGAAGACATTATTTTTCAAGGGTCAATTTGAAGCAAGACTATAGTCTTTCCAAATTCTTCCACAAAATATCGAAGTTTCTCGGATCTGTACCATGTCTTTTGTGTGTCTTCTTTTAGGTATAACAAACAACCTTCTCAACTTTGGTGCTGATTTGAGGACTTTAAATAACTTTGCAAGGAGATATTGTGATACCAACAAAAAGAAAATCAAATGCTTTAGGTTGCCAAGAATGTACAGACTCAGCGGAATAGATTTCTCGACAAAGAGTCATCTAAACTTGTTTCCTATCACATTAACATCATTCTTAGCAAAATGGTGAATATTTAAAGACGTTATTTTTCAATTGTCAGTTTGAAGCAAGACTATAGTCTTACCAAATTTTTCCACAAAATATCAAAGTTTCTCGGATCTGTCCCGTATCTCTTTTGTGTCTCCTTTTAGGTATTTCAAACAACCTTTTGGACTTTGGTGATGAGTACAGGACTTTAAATAACTTTGCAAGGAGATATTGTGATACCAGCAGAAAGAAAATCAAATACTTTAGGTTGCCAAGAACATAAAGACTCAGCTGAATAAACTGCTCCACATTGAGTCACACCAACTTCTTTCCTATCATATTACCATCATTCTTAAGAAAAATGGTGAATATTGGAAGACATTATTTTTCAAGGGTCAATTTGAAGCAAGACTATAGTCTTTCCAAATTTTTCCACAAAATATCGAAGTTTCTCGGATCTGTCCCATGTCTCTTGTGTGTCTTCTTTTAGGTATAACAAACAACCTTCTCAACTTTGGTGCTGATTTGAGGACTTTAAATAACTTTGCAAGGAGATATTGTGATACCAACAAAAAGAAAATCAAATGCTTTAGGTTGCCAAGAATGTACAGACTCAGCGGAATAGATTTCTCGACAAAGAGTCATCTAAACTTGTTTCCTATCACATTAACATCATTCTTAGCAAAATGGTGAATATTTAAAGACGTTATTTTTCAATTGTCAGTTTGAAGCAAGACTATAGTCTTACCAAATTTTTCCACAAAATATCAAAGTTTCTCGGATCTGTCCCGTATCTCTTTTGTGTCTCCTTTTAGGTATTTCAAACAACCTTTTGGACTTTGGTGATGAGTACAGGACTTTAAATAACTTTGCAAGGAGATATTGTGATACCAGCAGAAAGAAAATCAAATACTTTAGGTTGCCAAGAACATAAAGACTCAGCTGAATAAACTGCTCCACATTGAGTCACACCAACTTCTTTCCTATCATATTACCATCATTCTTAAGAAAAATGGTGAATATTGGAAGACATTATTTTTCAAGGGTCAATTTGAAGCAAGACTATAGTCTTTCCAAATTTTTCCACAAAATATCGAAGTTTCTCGGATCTGTCCCATGTCTCTTGTGTGTCTTCTTTTAGGTATAACAAACAACCTTCTCAACTTTGGTGCTGATTTGAGGACTTTAAATAACTTTGCAAGGAGATATTGTGATACCAACAAAAAGAAAATCAAATGCTTTAGGTTGCCAAGAATGTACAGACTCAGCGGAATAGATTTCTCGACAAAGAGTCATCTAAACTTGTTTCCTATCACATTAACATAATTCTTGGCAAAAATGGTGAATATTTAAAGACTTTATTTTTCAATTGTCAGTTTGAAGCAAGACTATAGTCTTACCAAATTTTTCCACAAAATATCGAAGTTTCTTGGATCTGTCCCGTATCTCTTTTGTGTCTCCTTTTAGGTATTTCAAACAACCTTCTGGACTTTGGTGATGAGTACAGGACTTTAAATAACTTTGCAAGGAGATATTGTGATACCAGCAGAAAGAAAATCAAATACTTTAGGTTGCCAAGAACATAAAGACTCAGCTGAATAAACTGCTCCACATTGAGTCACACCAACTTGTTTCCTATCATATTACCATCATTCTTAAGAAAAATGGTGAATATTGGAAGACATTATTTTTCAAGGGTCAATTTGAAGCAAGACTATAGTCTTTCCAAATTCTTCCACAAAATATCGAAGTTTCTCGGATCTGTACCATGTCTCTTGTGTGTCTTCTTTTAGGTATAACAAACAACCTTCTCAACTTTGGTGCTGATTTGAGGACTTTAAATAACTTTGCAAGGAGATATTGTGATACCAACAAAAAGAAAATCAAATGCTTTAGGTTGCCAAGAATGTACAGACTCAGCGGAATAGATTTCTCGACAAAGAGTCATCTAAACTTGTTTCCTATCACATTAACATCATTCTTAGCAAAAATGGTGAATTTTTAAAGACGTTATTTTTCAATTGTCAGTTTGAAGCAAGACTATAGTCTTACCAAATTTTTCCACAAAATATCAAAGTTTCTCGGATCTGTCCCGTATCACTTTTGTGTCTCCTTTTAGGTATTTCAAACAACATTCTGGACTTTGGTGATGAGTACAGGACTTTAAATAACTTTGCAAGGAGATATTGTGATACCAGCAGAAAGAAAATCAAATGCTTTAGGTTGTCAAGAACATAAAGACTCAGCTGAATAAACTGCTCCACATTGAGTCACACCAACTTGTTTCCTATCATATTACCATCATTCTTAAGAAAAATGGTGAATATTGGAAGACATTATTTTTCAAGGGTCAATTTGAAGCAAGACTATAGTCTTTCCAAATTCTTCCACAAAATATCGAAGTTTCTCGGATCTGTACCATGTCTTTTGTGTGTCTTCTTTTAGGTATAACAAACAACCTTCTCAACTTTGGTGCTGATTTGAGGACTTTAAATAACTTTGCAAGGAGATATTGTGATACCAACAAAAAGAAAATCAAATGCTTTAGGTTGCCAAGAATGTACAGACTCAGCGGAATAGATTTCTCGACAAAGAGTCATCTAAACTTGTTTCCTATCACATTAACATCATTCTTAGCAAAATGGTGAATATTTAAAGACGTTATTTTTCAATTGTCAGTTTGAAGCAAGACTATAGTCTTACCAAATTTTTCCACAAAATATCAAAGTTTCTCGGATCTGTCCCGTATCTCTTTTGTGTCTCCTTTTAGGTATTTCAAACAACCTTTTGGACTTTGGTGATGAGTACAGGACTTTAAATAACTTTGCAAGGAGATATTGAAATACCAGCAGAAAGAAAATCAAATGCTTTAGGTTGTCAAGAACATAAAGACTCAGCTGGATAAACTGCTCCACATTGAGTCACACCAACTTGTTTCCTATCATATTACCATCATTCTTAAGAAAAATGGTGAATATTGGAAGACATTATTTTTCAAGGGTCAATTTGAAGCAAGACTATAGTCTTTCCAAATTCTTCCACAAAATATCCAAGTTTCTCAGATCTGTACCATGTCTCTTGTGTGTCTTCTTTTAGGTATTTTATAATTTCCAATAATTTGTGACCAAGATTGACCACACTGCCGCGTATTTACAACAGCATGGAACCTTCTTTCACCATCTTGGTGAGGTAAAGGGCCTGAAAGTAGTGAGCCGGTCCAATTTGGAACATGTCCAGATCTCTCTGATCCTTGGCTAGAATCACAGGATTGCTGCTATCTAGACCGCAGATGGAGCCAAGATTAGCGCACCTCGCCAATTGGAAAGGTGGACAATCCTGCTTAAACCAACAGAATATCGGTAAAAGGGACAGGCCTGAATTCCCCCATTCAATTCACTGTGTTTGGCAATTCCTGAAGAGAGAGGGATAAACGATCCGGAATGAATGGTGCATTATAGATAGCTATTGTTTGATATCTACATAGAGGAAAGCCTTATAAATTCTGGCCCATAGCGTGTGCTGCTCCAACAAAAAACTGATCTTGTAACAGTCTGATTTCCCTCACCTTAGGTATCAATCTGGAACCTACGGAGTGACGCCAGATGCCCACAGAGCTCGCAAGTCCATCCCCGAGGGAGTAGAGGAGAACCACCACCACCAGGCCATTAGGACAACACGGCATCAGGAGTGCAGGACTGAAAACCAACCAGACCATTATTCACACAATTATACTGTTACAACCCAGACGGTTTAAATCGTTTGTTAAAATCAAAATCTCAAGTTTAATACTGTAAACTAGCATTTAAATCTGTACATCACTTGTAGTGGTCATTTTGGTAAAACAGTCAAGCATTGGTATCATCTGTACTTATGATATATATAGATATGTATTGGAGAATAAAACCATTGTCACTTTCACTGTCATTATCATGCCTGTAGAAGTGTGGTGTTGGTCAAGTCTATTCTATATAGGGCCTACCTGGCATGATGCACCAATGAAATGCTGGTGAGCAGTTGTGCCAGCAGCACTTCATTGGTGCATCGCGACGACCGATGGGCAAGGTGCATTAGCAGCCTAAAGGTTTAAACCATCAACGGTCTTCATCAATCAACCGACCCACAAGCATGGTCCGTATGGGAGGGACGGTTTCACAAACAAAGACGACTGTTCATTGTTGGGGCTTGGAAAGTGTGAAAACGCTAATAGAAAAAATTCCCGACAAAGGTGAAAAAAAAGGACCTATCTGGGATCCGTAAAAGTCGTTTTTTTGTGCACCTTCCATGGTTCTAATGGTCAAAAAATCACGTTCTAGGGCTCATTTTGTAGGCATTGAGCAGCTCTACCAGAATCCCGGGTTTGGTGTAAAAATTCCTAAAATTCCGGAATTTAGATACAGAGAGATACCCTGGAGGCAGCCCTAGGTCTGGTAGTCTCGACAGGTCCCCCGGTCCGTGAGTAATTGTGCACGGGTTGACAGAATTTTTTTTTTTGTGAACCCCCGCCCCTCAAAGTTCGATATAGGAACAAAGAGCAGCTCTGGTTCTACTGCTCCGATCGACTTGCAACAAGCGCTCACGTGACGGGAGCGACTCATGGAGTTTATTTCTCAACCTTAGATCCACCCCAGCACACCAGGAGAGGCCCTAGAGGCGCCGATACGCGATGCGCGCATCAACAGGAAGTAGGCCAGTGCTGCAGCAAAATAATACATTTACCCATTTCCTGACTTCAAACACCCCTGTTAAAAATTACACTGGTTGCTGACTTGATTCTGCATGCCCTGGCAAGGCCTCAACACCCACAATACACCAGAAATATTTCCTATCTTTTTAGCCAATAGTTTTAGGGGAGAACTTTCAACAAAACACTGGTCACCTGTGCATCATCTAAATGCCTATGGCAGTTCAGCCACCACAGAGAACCACTTACAAGTAGTTCTTGCTACACTCTCCAGGGGGAGCCATCACCTGCAGATTCTAGCAGACAACAGACATGGGATTGATGCATAGACGCAAATTTTGCCTGTATCTCACTCAATTCTTGTCTGATTTACATGTTTTAGGGGTGGATTTGGATCAGAATTGATCGGCCTTTCATCTGAGACTGCTTTTAGACCTGACAGATCACTCTCTGACTGGGCTTTAGTGCAGCAAAGTCGAAAAATGACTCCGGCGGCACATTTTTTCGATACCTCTTAGCCTATAGCTCCTCAACAAATCATCTGGCGCCTTAGTCATATGTGCCAAATTGAAGCCAATTGTCCAATATTAAGGCGTCATTCCTTACCTTGTGTACCTCCTGCAACGCGGTGACAATGAATGCTCACAAAGCTTGCCAGTCCAAACCAACGGTCTTGGTGGTGGTGCCGCTCTTCACCTCTTTTACCATCAAGCATTCCCATGACTCGAAAAAACAAAAAAACAAGCAGCGTTAACAATTGTCAATTCCCAACAGGTCCAGGGGCGGATCCAGGGGGGGGCCTAGGGGACACATGCCCCCCCTAGACCCCCTGAAATTGGACCAGGCTATGACTCCTAACTATAGAAAACGTGGCCCGAAAACCCGCTTGTGCCCCCCCCCATGAGCAAATTTTCTTGGCTGTGCCCCCCCCAGACCACCCCTTCTGGATCCGCCCCTGAGGTCTACGATTTCCAATGTATGAAATCCAAGTAGCAATTCCCAAATCCAACGAGACTTTATTGGTCCCGAGAGGGATTCAAACGAACTGCCCACTGTATAATTTCCAATAATTTGTGACCAAGATTGACCACACTGCCGCGTATTTACAACAGCATGGAACCTTCTTTCACCATCTTGGTGAGGTAAAGGGCCTGAAAGTAGTGAGCCGGTCCAATTTGGAACATGTCCAGATCTCTCTGATCCTTGGCTAGAATCACAGGATTGCTGCTATCTAGACCGCAGATGGAGCCAAGATTAGCGCACCTCGCCAATTGGAAAGGTGGACAATCCTGCTTAAACCAACAGAATGTCGGTAAAAGGGACAGGCCTGAAGTCCCCCATTCAATTCACTGTGTTTGGCAATTCCTGAAGAGAGCGGGATAAACAATACGTCTACAATTTCCAATGTATGAAATCCAAGTAGCAATTCCCAAATCCAACGAGACTTTATTGGTCCCGAGAGGGATTCAAACGAACTGCCCACTGTATAATTTCCAATAATTTGTGACCAAGATTGACCACACTGCCGCGTATTTACAACAGCATGGAACCTTCTTTCACCATCTTGGTGAGGTAAAGGGCCTGAAAGTAGTGAGCCGGTCCAATTTGGAACATGTCCAGATCTCTCTGATCCTTGGCTAGAATCACAGGATTGCTGCTATCTAGACCGCAGATGGAGCCAAGATTAGCGCACCTCGCCAATTGGAAAGGTGGACAATCCTGCTTAAACCAACAGAATATCGGTAAAAGGGACAGGCCTGAATTCCCCCATTCAATTCACTGTGTTTGGCAATTCCTGAAGAGAGAGGGATAAACGATCCGGAATGAATGGTGCATTATAGATAGCTATTGTTTGATATCTACATAGAGGAAAGCCTTATAAATTCTGGCCCATAGCGTGTGCTGCTCCAACAAAAAACTGATCTTGTAACAGTCTGATTTCCCTCACCTTAGGTATCAATCTGGAACCTACGGAGTGACGCCAGATGCCCACAGAGCTCGCAAGTCCATCCCCGAGGGAGTAGAGGAGAACCACCACCACCAGGCCATTAGGACAACACGGCATCAGGAGTGCAGGACTGAAAACCAACCAGACCATTATTCACACAATTATACTGTTACAACCCAGACGGTTTAAATCGTTTGTTAAAATCAAAATCTCAAGTTTAATACTGTAAACTAGCATTTAAATCTGTACATCACTTGTAGTGGTCATTTTGGTAAAACAGTCAAGCATTGGTATCATCTGTACTTATGATATATATAGATATGTATTGGAGAATAAAACCATTGTCACTTTCACTGTCATTATCATGCCTGTAGAAGTGTGGTGTTGGTCAAGTCTATTCTATATAGGGCCTACCTGGCATGATGCACCAATGAAGTGCTGGTGAGCAGTTGTGCCAGCAGCACTTCATTGGTGCATCGCGACGACCGATGGGCAAGGTGCATTAGCAGCCTAAAGGTTTAAACCATCAACGGTCTTCATCAATCAACCGACCCACAAGCATGGTCCGTATGGGAGGGACGGTTTCACAAACAAAGACGACTGTTCATTGTTGGGGCTTGGAAAGTGTGAAAACGCTAATAGAAAAAATTCCCGACAAAGGTGAAAAAAAAGGACCTATCTGGGATCCGTAAAAGTCGTTTTTTTGTGCACCTTCCATGGTTCTAATGGTCAAAAAATCACGTTCTAGGGCTCATTTTGTAGGCATTGAGCAGCTCTACCAGAATCCCGGGTTTGGTGTAAAAATTCCTAAAATTCCGGAATTTAGATACAGAGAGATACCCTGGAGGCAGCCCTAGGTCTGGTAGTCTCGACAGGTCCCCCGGTCCGTGAGTAATTGTGCACGGGTTGACAGAATTTTTTTTTTTGTGAACCCCCGCCCCTCAAAGTTCGATATAGGAACAAAGAGCAGCTCTGGTTCTACTGCTCCGATCGACTTGCAACAAGCGCTCACGTGACGGGAGCGACTCATGGAGTTTATTTCTCAACCTTAGATCCACCCCAGCACACCAGGAGAGGCCCTAGAGGCGCCGATACGCGATGCGCGCATCAACAGGAAGTAGGCCAGTGCTGCAGCAAAATAATACATTTACCCATTTCCTGACTTCAAACACCCCTGTTAAAAATTACACTGGTTGCTGACTTGATTCTGCATGCCCTGGCAAGGCCTCAACACCCACAATACACCAGAAATATTTCCTATCTTTTTAGCCAATAGTTTTAGGGGAGAACTTTCAACAAAACACTGGTCACCTGTGCATCATCTAAATGCCTATGGCAGTTCAGCCACCACAGAGAACCACTTACAAGTAGTTCTTGCTACACTCTCCAGGGGGAGCCATCACCTGCAGATTCTAGCAGACAACAGACATGGGATTGATGCATAGACGCAAATTTTGCCTGTATCTCACTCAATTCTTGTCTGATTTACATGTTTTAGGGGTGGATTTGGATCAGAATTGATCGGCCTTTCATCTGAGACTGCTTTTAGACCTGACAGATCACTCTCTGACTGGGCTTTAGTGCAGCAAAGTCGAAAAATGACTCCGGCGGCACATTTTTTCGATACCTCTTAGCCTATAGCTCCTCAACAAATCATCTGGCGCCTTAGTCATATGTGCCAAATTGAAGCCAATTGTCCAATATTAAGGCGTCATTCCTTACCTTGTGTACCTCCTGCAACGCGGTGACAATGAATGCTCACAAAGCTTGCCAGTCCAAACCAACGGTCTTGGTGGTGGTGCCGCTCTTCACCTCTTTTACCATCAAGCATTCCCATGACTCGAAAAAACAAAAAAACAAGCAGCGTTAACAATTGTCAATTCCCAACAGGTCCAGGGGCGGATCCAGGGGGGGGCCTAGGGGACACATGCCCCCCCTAGACCCCCTGAAATTGGACCAGGCTATGACTCCTAACTATAGAAAACGTGGCCCGAAAACCCGCTTGTGCCCCCCCCCATGAGCAAATTTTCTTGGCTGTGCCCCCCCCAGACCACCCCTTCTGGATCCGCCCCTGAGGTCTACGATTTCCAATGTATGAAATCCAAGTAGCAATTCCCAAATCCAACGAGACTTTATTGGTCCCGAGAGGGATTCAAACGAACTGCCCACTGTATAATTTCCAATAATTTGTGACCAAGATTGACCACACTGCCGCGTATTTACAACAGCATGGAACCTTCTTTCACCATCTTGGTGAGGTAAAGGGCCTGAAAGTAGTGAGCCGGTCCAATTTGGAACATGTCCAGATCTCTCTGATCCTTGGCTAGAATCACAGGATTGCTGCTATCTAGACCGCAGATGGAGCCAAGATTAGCGCACCTCGCCAATTGGAAAGGTGGACAATCCTGCTTAAACCAACAGAATGTCGGTAAAAGGGACAGGCCTGAAGTCCCCCATTCAATTCACTGTGTTTGGCAATTCCTGAAGAGAGCGGGATAAACAATACGTCTACAATTTCCAATGTATGAAATCCAAGTAGCAATTCCCAAATCCAACGAGACTTTATTGGTCCCGAGAGGGATTCAAACGAACTGCCCACTGTATAATTTCCAATAATTTGTGACCAAGATTGACCACACTGCCGCGTATTTACAACAGCATGGAACCTTCTTTCACCATCTTGGTGAGGTAAAGGGCCTGAAAGTAGTGAGCCGGTCCAATTTGGAACATGTCCAGATCTCTCTGATCCTTGGCTAGAATCACAGGATTGCTGCTATCTAGACCGCAGATGGAGCCAAGATTAGCGCACCTCGCCAATTGGAAAGGTGGACAATCCTGCTTAAACCAACAGAATATCGGTAAAAGGGACAGGCCTGAATTCCCCCATTCAATTCACTGTGTTTGGCAATTCCTGAAGAGAGAGGGATAAACGATCCGGAATGAATGGTGCATTATAGATAGCTATTGTTTGATATCTACATAGAGGAAAGCCTTATAAATTCTGGCCCATAGCGTGTGCTGCTCCAACAAAAAACTGATCTTGTAACAGTCTGATTTCCCTCACCTTAGGTATCAATCTGGAACCTACGGAGTGACGCCAGATGCCCACAGAGCTCGCAAGTCCATCCCCGAGGGAGTAGAGGAGAACCACCACCACCAGGCCATTAGGACAACACGGCATCAGGAGTGCAGGACTGAAAACCAACCAGACCATTATTCACACAATTATACTGTTACAACCCAGACGGTTTAAATCGTTTGTTAAAATCAAAATCTCAAGTTTAATACTGTAAACTAGCATTTAAATCTGTACATCACTTGTAGTGGTCATTTTGGTAAAACAGTCAAGCATTGGTATCATCTGTACTTATGATATATATAGATATGTATTGGAGAATAAAACCATTGTCACTTTCACTGTCATTATCATGCCTGTAGAAGTGTGGTGTTGGTCAAGTCTATTCTATATAGGGCCTACCTGGCATGATGCACCAATGAAGTGCTGGTGAGCAGTTGTGCCAGCAGCACTTCATTGGTGCATCGCGACGACCGATGGGCAAGGTGCATTAGCAGCCTAAAGGTTTAAACCATCAACGGTCTTCATCAATCAACCGACCCACAAGCATGGTCCGTATGGGAGGGACGGTTTCACAAACAAAGACGACTGTTCATTGTTGGGGCTTGGAAAGTGTGAAAACGCTAATAGAAAAAATTCCCGACAAAGGTGAAAAAAAAGGACCTATCTGGGATCCGTAAAAGTCGTTTTTTTGTGCACCTTCCATGGTTCTAATGGTCAAAAAATCACGTTCTAGGGCTCATTTTGTAGGCATTGAGCAGCTCTACCAGAATCCCGGGTTTGGTGTAAAAATTCCTAAAATTCCGGAATTTAGATACAGAGAGATACCCTGGAGGCAGCCCTAGGTCTGGTAGTCTCGACAGGTCCCCCGGTCCGTGAGTAATTGTGCACGGGTTGACAGAATTTTTTTTTTTGTGAACCCCCGCCCCTCAAAGTTCGATATAGGAACAAAGAGCAGCTCTGGTTCTACTGCTCCGATCGACTTGCAACAAGCGCTCACGTGACGGGAGCGACTCATGGAGTTTATTTCTCAACCTTAGATCCACCCCAGCACACCAGGAGAGGCCCTAGAGGCGCCGATACGCGATGCGCGCATCAACAGGAAGTAGGCCAGTGCTGCAGCAAAATAATACATTTACCCATTTCCTGACTTCAAACACCCCTGTTAAAAATTACACTGGTTGCTGACTTGATTCTGCATGCCCTGGCAAGGCCTCAACACCCACAATACACCAGAAATATTTCCTATCTTTTTAGCCAATAGTTTTAGGGGAGAACTTTCAACAAAACACTGGTCACCTGTGCATCATCTAAATGCCTATGGCAGTTCAGCCACCACAGAGAACCACTTACAAGTAGTTCTTGCTACACTCTCCAGGGGGAGCCATCACCTGCAGATTCTAGCAGACAACAGACATGGGATTGATGCATAGACGCAAATTTTGCCTGTATCTCACTCAATTCTTGTCTGATTTACATGTTTTAGGGGTGGATTTGGATCAGAATTGATCGGCCTTTCATCTGAGACTGCTTTTAGACCTGACAGATCACTCTCTGACTGGGCTTTAGTGCAGCAAAGTCGAAAAATGACTCCGGCGGCACATTTTTTCGATACCTCTTAGCCTATAGCTCCTCAACAAATCATCTGGCGCCTTAGTCATATGTGCCAAATTGAAGCCAATTGTCCAATATTAAGGCGTCATTCCTTACCTTGTGTACCTCCTGCAACGCGGTGACAATGAATGCTCACAAAGCTTGCCAGTCCAAACCAACGGTCTTGGTGGTGGTGCCGCTCTTCACCTCTTTTACCATCAAGCATTCCCATGACTCGAAAAAACAAAAAAACAAGCAGCGTTAACAATTGTCAATTCCCAACAGGTCCAGGGGCGGATCCAGGGGGGGGCCTAGGGGACACATGCCCCCCCTAGACCCCCTGAAATTGGACCAGGCTATGACTCCTAACTATAGAAAACGTGGCCCGAAAACCCGCTTGTGCCCCCCCCCATGAGCAAATTTTCTTGGCTGTGCCCCCCCCCAGACCACCCCTTCTGGATCCGCCCCTGAGGTCTACGATTTCCAATGTATGAAATCCAAGTAGCAATTCCCAAATCCAACGAGACTTTATTGGTCCCGAGAGGGATTCAAACGAACTGCCCACTGTATAATTTCCAATAATTTGTGACCAAGATTGACCACACTGCCGCGTATTTACAACAGCATGGAACCTTCTTTCACCATCTTGGTGAGGTAAAGGGCCTGAAAGTAGTGAGCCGGTCCAATTTGGAACATGTCCAGATCTCTCTGATCCTTGGCTAGAATCACAGGATTGCTGCTATCTAGACCGCAGATGGAGCCAAGATTAGCGCACCTCGCCAATTGGAAAGGTGGACAATCCTGCTTAAACCAACAGAATATCGGTAAAAGGGACAGGCCTGAATTCCCCCATTCAATTCACTGTGTTTGGCAATTCCTGAAGAGAGAGGGATAAACGATCCGGAATGAATGGTGCATTATAGATAGCTATTGTTTGATATCTACATAGAGGAAAGCCTTATAAATTCTGGCCCATAGCGTGTGCTGCTCCAACAAAAAACTGATCTTGTAACAGTCTGATTTCCCTCACCTTAGGTATCAATCTGGAACCTACGGAGTGACGCCAGATGCCCACAGAGCTCGCAAGTCCATCCCCGAGGGAGTAGAGGAGAACCACCACCACCAGGCCATTAGGACAACACGGCATCAGGAGTGCAGGACTGAAAACCAACCAGACCATTATTCACACAATTATACTGTTACAACCCAGACGGTTTAAATCGTTTGTTAAAATCAAAATCTCAAGTTTAATACTGTAAACTAGCATTTAAATCTGTACATCACTTGTAGTGGTCATTTTGGTAAAACAGTCAAGCATTGGTATCATCTGTACTTATGATATATATAGATATGTATTGGAGAATAAAACCATTGTCACTTTCACTGTCATTATCATGCCTGTAGAAGTGTGGTGTTGGTCAAGTCTATTCTATATAGGGCCTACCTGGCATGATGCACCAATGAAGTGCTGGTGAGCAGTTGTGCCAGCAGCACTTCATTGGTGCATCGCGACGACCGATGGGCAAGGTGCATTAGCAGCCTAAAGGTTTAAACCATCAACGGTCTTCATCAATCAACCGACCCACAAGCATGGTCCGTATGGGAGGGACGGTTTCACAAACAAAGACGACTGTTCATTGTTGGGGCTTGGAAAGTGTGAAAACGCTAATAGAAAAAATTCCCGACAAAGGTGAAAAAAAAGGACCTATCTGGGATCCGTAAAAGTCGTTTTTTTGTGCACCTTCCATGGTTCTAATGGTCAAAAAATCACGTTCTAGGGCTCATTTTGTAGGCATTGAGCAGCTCTACCAGAATCCCGGGTTTGGTGTAAAAATTCCTAAAATTCCGGAATTTAGATACAGAGAGATACCCTGGAGGCAGCCCTAGGTCTGGTAGTCTCGACAGGTCCCCCGGTCCGTGAGTAATTGTGCACGGGTTGACAGAATTTTTTTTTTTGTGAACCCCCGCCCCTCAAAGTTCGATATAGGAACAAAGAGCAGCTCTGGTTCTACTGCTCCGATCGACTTGCAACAAGCGCTCACGTGACGGGAGCGACTCATGGAGTTTATTTCTCAACCTTAGATCCACCCCAGCACACCAGGAGAGGCCCTAGAGGCGCCGATACGCGATGCGCGCATCAACAGGAAGTAGGCCAGTGCTGCAGCAAAATAATACATTTACCCATTTCCTGACTTCAAACACCCCTGTTAAAAATTACACTGGTTGCTGACTTGATTCTGCATGCCCTGGCAAGGCCTCAACACCCACAATACACCAGAAATATTTCCTATCTTTTTAGCCAATAGTTTTAGGGGAGAACTTTCAACAAAACACTGGTCACCTGTGCATCATCTAAATGCCTATGGCAGTTCAGCCACCACAGAGAACCACTTACAAGTAGTTCTTGCTACACTCTCCAGGGGGAGCCATCACCTGCAGATTCTAGCAGACAACAGACATGGGATTGATGCATAGACGCAAATTTTGCCTGTATCTCACTCAATTCTTGTCTGATTTACATGTTTTAGGGGTGGATTTGGATCAGAATTGATCGGCCTTTCATCTGAGACTGCTTTTAGACCTGACAGATCACTCTCTGACTGGGCTTTAGTGCAGCAAAGTCGAAAAATGACTCCGGCGGCACATTTTTTCGATACCTCTTAGCCTATAGCTCCTCAACAAATCATCTGGCGCCTTAGTCATATGTGCCAAATTGAAGCCAATTGTCCAATATTAAGGCGTCATTCCTTACCTTGTGTACCTCCTGCAACGCGGTGACAATGAATGCTCACAAAGCTTGCCAGTCCAAACCAACGGTCTTGGTGGTGGTGCCGCTCTTCACCTCTTTTACCATCAAGCATTCCCATGACTCGAAAAAACAAAAAAACAAGCAGCGTTAACAATTGTCAATTCCCAACAGGTCCAGGGGCGGATCCAGGGGGGGGCCTAGGGGACACATGCCCCCCCTAGACCCCCTGAAATTGGACCAGGCTATGACTCCTAACTATAGAAAACGTGGCCCGAAAACCCGCTTGTGCCCCCCCCCATGAGCAAATTTTCTTGGCTGTGCCCCCCCCAGACCACCCCTTCTGGATCCGCCCCTGAGGTCTACGATTTCCAATGTATGAAATCCAAGTAGCAATTCCCAAATCCAACGAGACTTTATTGGTCCCGAGAGGGATTCAAACGAACTGCCCACTGTATAATTTCCAATAATTTGTGACCAAGATTGACCACACTGCCGCGTATTTACAACAGCATGGAACCTTCTTTCACCATCTTGGTGAGGTAAAGGGCCTGAAAGTAGTGAGCCGGTCCAATTTGGAACATGTCCAGATCTCTCTGATCCTTGGCTAGAATCACAGGATTGCTGCTATCTAGACCGCAGATGGAGCCAAGATTAGCGCACCTCGCCAATTGGAAAGGTGGACAATCCTGCTTAAACCAACAGAATGTCGGTAAAAGGGACAGGCCTGAAGTCCCCCATTCAATTCACTGTGTTTGGCAATTCCTGAAGAGAGCGGGATAAACAATACGTCTACAATTTCCAATGTATGAAATCCAAGTAGCAATTCCCAAATCCAACGAGACTTTATTGGTCCCGAGAGGGATTCAAACGAACTGCCCACTGTATAATTTCCAATAATTTGTGACCAAGATTGACCACACTGCCGCGTATTTACAACAGCATGGAACCTTCTTTCACCATCTTGGTGAGGTAAAGGGCCTGAAAGTAGTGAGCCGGTCCAATTTGGAACATGTCCAGATCTCTCTGATCCTTGGCTAGAATCACAGGATTGCTGCTATCTAGACCGCAGATGG